>SJYV01011177.1:136447-189312 GCA_006410875.1 Neotragus pygmaeus | reverse complement strand
TCTCTGCTTTTCAATATGCAATCTAGGTTGGTTATAACTTTTCTTCCAAGGAGTAAGCGTCTTTTAATTTCATGGCTGCAGTCACCATCTGCAGTGATTTTGGAGCCCCCCAAAATAAAGTCTGACACTGTTTCCACCATTTCCCCATCTATTACCCATGAAGTGATGGGACCGGATGCCATGATCTTCGTTTTCTGAATGTTGAGCTTTAAGCCAACTTTTTCACTCGCCTCTTTCACTTTCATCAAGAGGCTTTTTAGCTCCTCTTCACTTTCTGTCATAAGGGTGGTGTCATCTGCATATCTGAGGTTATTGATATTTCTCCCGGCAATCTTGATTCCAGCTTGTGTTTCTTCCAGTCCAGCGTTTCTCATGATGTACTCTGCATAGAAGTTAAATAAGCAGGGTGACAATATACAGCCTTGATGTACTCCTTTTCCTATTTGGAACCAGTCTGTTGTTCCATCAGGCATTAAAGTTATTTTTTGGTAACATTCCCTAGAAAGCAATACCCAAGTATGTGCTGTGCACTTAAAGTGATGCTGAAAGATTGGAAATAAAGGAAAGGGGATGAAAGACATATGATGAGGATCATAGAACACTGATAAATGAAATTGAAGAAGATTCAAAAAAAAAAAAAGGAAAGATAGGCCCTTGGCTTGAAAGAATTAGTACAGTTAAAATGGATATATTACTCAAAGCAAGCTACAAATATAACAATCCATATCAAATTACCCACGGCACTTTTCATAGAACCAGAACAAATAATCCCAAAATTTACACGGAACCACAAAAGACCCAGAATTGCCACAGCAATTCTAAGGAAAAAGAACAATGCTGGAGGCATAATCCTCCCGGGCTCAGATAAGTGCTACAAAGCCACAGCAATCAAAGCCTGTGGCCCTGGTGCAGAGGTGGACACAGAGATCCGTGTAACAGAAGAGAGCCCGGAAGTGAACCCGCACACCTACGGCCAATTAATCCACGACAAAGGAGGCAAGGCCATACAGCGGAGGAAGGACAGCCTCTTCAATACATGGCGCTGGGAAGACTGCGCAGCGACACGTGAAAGAACGGAATTAGAACGTTCTCTCTCTGTCAGGATTCAGGCACCCAGATGCTTGCTTCTCCTGGGGCTTCCTTAACGTAAACACCAGCAGGGTACTCAGGGAGCTTCCTGAACTGTGATCATCGTTCCGTGACGCATGTAAGTCAGACAGTCCTGCTGCACACCTGAACGTGTCCAGTGACGTCAGTTCTGCCTAAATACAACTGGAAGGGAAAAGGAAAATCACTGTAATGTTGCCTGAAGAAGCAAGTTACAGAGTTTATACCGTATGTTTCAACTGTATTTTAAACATAAGCCTTGGAAAATTACTGAAGGGAAAGAATAAAAGGAAAGATCTTGATGAAAAGAATGGCCTTTAAAATATGAGCTGTCCAAACTCAGTCTTAGTTAGAAAATTGCAAATTAAAACAAGACGGGAACACGCTCCTCACCCATCAGCTCGGCGGTAACTGACAAGTGTGAGCAGGCACGGAGGGGAGGCTGGGTCCCACAGCCTCTCCTCTGCATGCGGGGAGCGAGCGGGCAGGGGGCAGGTCGGCCGGCTGCTGTTGCCGTTACTGTGAAGGCTGTCTGCAGTGCCTGAGATCTGTGAGTCACAGTAACCCTCGGGGCCACTGGTTCGGTAAGACGCGTCCAAACTGGATTCTTGGATGAAGATCATGGGGAAAAAGGGGGAAACATTTGCGTGATTACATACTTATCTACATCTTGGCTCACACTTTGTCTTTAGAAGTTTGGGTTAGAACACCACACTTGTTTACAGATTTTATTGGACAGTGTTTGGGGAATTTATTATGTATAATGAATACCGGGATATTCAGATTACAGAGTCACTCCTTTTTTGACCCCTTATCCCAGTCCTAAGAATCATCGCCAACGATAGAAACATTCTCGTGCCAGGCTGACCACCGTGGCAGAGTCTGTGGCGCTCGTAGCTGCAGAGGGTGGAGACGAGTGAGAGGGCTGTCTGTGCGCCCTCTCGTGTGGCTCACACCCTGTGGACACCACGCAGCTGCGAAAACTAGGCGAGACCATCCTCACGCGGAGTGACTCTCAGGTTTCAAGGCTGAGTGGGAGAGAAAGGCTAGAGGAGACTTGCGGTGCGAATCCCTGCAGTAATGAGGGAGGGACACACGAATATCCCTCCTCTCGTCTGTGCAAAGCGAGGCCGGGCAAGGACAGGGTGCAGCTGGCAGGGCTGGTCCCCTGCGGCCGGTGGGGTCCTGGGCGGGGCCTGCCGCAGAGTCAAACGTAAATGAAGTGAAGCCTCTCAGTCGGCCTGACCCTTTGTGATCCCATGGGCTGTAGCCCGCCAGGCTCCTCCCTCCGTCCATGGGATTTTCCAGGCAAGAATTCTGGAGAGGGTTGCCATTTCCTTCTCCAGAGGATCTTCCCGACCCAGGGCCGGAACCCGGGTCTCCCGCATTGCAGGTAGATGCTTTTACTGTCTGAGCCACCCAGCAAGTCTGTAAACAAGTATTTATAATTAACAGGAAGAAGGGACTGACGTGGAAAGCAGGCAGCAGCAGGGAGCTGGTGACGGGAAGAAGCCACGTGTGGAGTGCCTGGTGGGAGGGGCAGCCCCGGGCCGCACTACGTCATGGGCGTCATTCTGCGGTGCGGAGCCTGGGTCTTCTCTAGGGTGGGTGGGGGCAGCATCCTGAATCCAGGACNGGGAGCTGGTGACGGGAAGAAGCCACGTGTGGAGTGCCTGGTGGGAGGGGCAGCCCCGGGCCGCACTACGTCATGGGCGTCATTCTGCGGTGCGGAGCCTGGGTCTTCTCTAGGGTGGGTGGGGGCAGCATCCTGAATCCAGGACTGAGCAGTGATTGAATATGTTGTGGAAAGTGGGGGCCAGGTTTCTGACAAAGTGGTACCAAAAGGAGCTTCAAGAAGGGTCCTGAAGGAACCCTGTGATGCCCGAGGGGTGCATTGTGGTTTAGAGAGAATCAGGGGAGCAGGGAGGCAGTCGGGACCCAGCTCAGAGGCGCGTGTCTGTGCGTGTGGGCATGGGTCTGAGTCTGCTTCTGCCCAGGGCGTGCTGTGCTGCCAGAGGGAGGATGCGCCTGAAAGGCTGGGCGACGACGGACAGGAGAGCTAAACGGGAGGCATCCCAAGGCAAGTTCGGGGCAACGTAGAGAAAGAAAACAATGACATTGACGTGCTAAAATTGACCGAATAGAGTAAATGTTTATGAGTGTGAATGTATATTAAGAAGCATGTAAATATGCACACGCACGCACACATATAAGGGGCAGGCTCTTTCTGAAAGCAGAATCCCAGTCAATAAGCAGAGATCTGTGACAGAAACAGAACACCACCACTCGGCCAGCACCACACCGGGCTGTGGCGATCCGCACTAGTCTGAGCGTGTGACGCCTTCCGGGACGTTAGAAATATCAGCCCNGCTCTTTCTGAAAGCAGAATCCCAGTCAATAAGCAGAGATCTGTGACAGAAACAGAACACCACCACTCGGCCAGCACCACACCGGGCTGTGGCGATCCGCACTAGTCTGAGCGTGTGACGCCTTCCGGGACGTTAGAAATATCAGCCCTCTGCCTGCTCCGTATTCCAAATGCCAGCCGCCAGCTCACTGGAGAGACTGAGGGAGGGCTGAAATGCACATCCCCGGGCCCCGCCTGCAGAGACACTCAGCCGGCCGGCCGGAACGCGTTCTGAGGCAGCTCCCCTCCCGAGCAGCGGTGACCTGCGGGAAGCAGCCTCGCTCTGCAGCCTGGGCTGTTCGTCCTGGGAAGAGGCGTCTCTGTCTGCACCCTCCAGTCTCCCACCACGTCTGAGCTCAGCTGTGGGCCCGCCGGGGTGCATTTACCATTGAGAATTTTGTCCTCAGTCTCCAGAGATATTGGTGACAAGTCAGCAAACTCGTGGAAACCCTCAGGAACGCTGAGTTGGCCGCTCTTATCAATGCTGGCGTCTTGGTGAAGAGCATGGGAAAAACGGGGGAAGGCGTGAGTGCAGGGATGCTCTGACCCGCGCTGCGCTTTGGAACCTGAGGCGGGGATGCTAACACACTTTCCAGCTCCTGACAACCTGCTCTAGTGAGTCAGCACGCGCAGGCGGGCATTCTCTGTGAACCCAGCTGTTGGGCGGACATTCTGAGAGCTAATCCCAGGAACTGGCGTTGACGTCTGGATGCAGAATTNCGTGAGTCTGAGTAAACTCCGGGAGTTGGTGATGGACAGGGAGGCCTGGCATGCTGCGATTCATGGGGTCACAGAGTCAGACAGGACTAAGCGACTGAACTGAACTGGAGACATGTTAGTTGTCACAAGTCAGGCTGATGGCATGTAGTGGGTAGAGGCCAAAAACAATGATAAATAATCTCCAAAGCAATGGATAATTCCCTCCACCATCATCAACAGAAAGATGTCTGAACCATAAGTAATGCTGACGTTGAGAGACCATTCTTTTACAGATGGTCCTCAAAATTCCTTATTTAATATAATAGACATTTGAATTGTTCCAGTTCTTAAAACTAAGAATTCAGCTGTGACCAACCACTAATGTTTTCTTCTAATACTCTGTAATGTGAACAGCTCACACTCAACAGATTTCTACATGCATGGACATTTGCATGCTCTCCAAGAATGTGAAGGTTGCATGAATTTCTGCTTGCAGTTCTAAGCTGACTGTAGATGTTCTGGAAATACTTGCTGAACAGAAATGAAATCAGTTTGATGTCCAGACTAATAAAACATCTTTGGGCCCTTGCAAATATCTCTGCTTGCAGTTCAAACTAGATGAAAGGGCTTAAACTGATTGCAAATTTATGTTGTGACATTCTAACACAAGTGCTTTTAAACACTGTTAAACGATTGCAGATGATCCATATATTTCATTTGCAGTGAGAACGTCTGAGAGAGGTAACAAAGTAGTTTAAAGCAATTTCCACCAACAGTTTGAGGAAATTAGAAAAGACATCAGAAAACTATACTGTGAGAGGGAAACAAAATGCATGGCCGTTCAATGATTAGCCCTGTATGTTCCATGGAAATAGTATTTATTTCCCATTCTGACCAAGAATGGGTCATATATTATTTATTATTATTATGGGAAATATATTATTTTCCACATATCCCGTTCTGACCAAGCGCTACATGGCCATTTCCAATTTCCAGGGGAAGACATTAAGAAGGATGTGTTGCATGTGTAGCATGAGTAGCTGTTCCGTGTTACACTTTCTGGTAAGTTGTTGCATTTGTTTGCAGTTTTCTTAAATTGTGAAAAATAAAAGGAAGAAAGATACAAGTAGGGCTTTTCTCCATTATGTTCAAGTGTTTGGCCAGAAGCTCCCGTGAGATTCTGTGATAGTTCATCTATAATATGGTACAACTGGATCATCATTATACTTACATACCATCTGTTCACTTCTCTGATTCTGCTTTTTTACCCACTTGTTTCCTTTTCAACTATTTCCATCTCAAGTGATATACACTTGCTAAGAAAAATTCCAAGCATATTGGATGTAGGAGGACTTCTGGACAAGTGGCTTTCAGAGTGTTAGAAGATAAAATTTCATTTAACATGCATGCATCTATTTCATTTAGAGCTGGTTTTTGAGGTTCTATATTTGGGAAGTTCATTAAACTGCACATTTCACAGTTTTGCTGTTCTTTTCTCTTTAATGATGTTATTTGGATTCAGGCACACATTCAGGAGAGTTGGAATGAATCCAGTTTGTGGAATTTGGTATCTGAATTTCTAATCATTTTAGATTATGAATTCTGCATCACACATTACATTCTGCCCCCTGATACACATATATTATCCTTGTAGAGCCAAAACTGATCATTCTCAACCCACTTTCAAATTAAAATATAAGACCAGATATATGGCTATCTCATCATGCTTTCCAGTGCATATCTTTCCCACCACTCCCAAGAAAAATGTTATATTTTGCAGTTGAGAGTAATGTTTCTATTGCATTCAGTAATAATTGAAAAACTCTAGTGTTAACCACTAATTCCATTGTGCTATTACCTAACAATTGACAAGGTAACAAACATGAGTGTAACTAATGCCATACATTGTACACTACATACAGATACTTACACTAAACACTTCATGTATTTCACTTCATATAACACTTCAGTGATTCACACACATAAGAACTTTAAGAGTAAAAATATAAGTATATTGAGATTCAGTTCCGTTCGGTTCAGTTCAGTCACTCAGTCGCGTCCGACTCTTTGCGACCCCATGAACTGCAGCACACCAGGCCTCCCTGTCCATCACCAACTCTCAGAGCCAACCCAAACTCATATCTGTTGAGTTGGTGATACCATCTAACCAAATCCTCTGCCGTCCCCTTCTTCTCCTGTCCTCAATCATACCCAGCATCAGGGTCTTTTCAAATGAGTAGCTCTTCACATCAGGTGGGCAAAGTATTGGAGTTTCAGCTTCAACATCACTCCTTCCAATGAACACCCAGGACTGATCTCCTTTAGGCTGGACTGACTGGATCTCCTTGCAGTCCAAGGAGTCTTCTCCAACACCACAGTTCAAAAGTAGCAATTCTACGGCACTCAGCTTTCTTTATAGTTCAACTCTCACATACATACACGACCGCTGGAAAAACTATAGCTTTGACTAGATGGATCTTTGATGGCAAAGTAATGTTTCTGCTTTTGAATATTCTATCTAGGTTGGTCATAACTTTCCTCCCAAGGAATAAGCGTCTTTTAACTTCATGGCTGCAGTCACCATCTGCAGTGATTTTGGAGCCCAAAAATTAAAGTCTGACACTGTTTCCACTGTTTCCCTATCTGTTTGCCATGAAGTGATGGGACCAGATGCCATGATCTTCATTTTCTGAATGTTGAGCTTTAAGCCAATTTTTTCATTCTCCTCTTTCACCTTCATCAAGAGGCTCTTTAGTTCCTCTTCACTTTCTGTCATAAGGGTGGTGTCATCTGCATATCTGAGGTTATTGATATTTCTCATGGCAATCTTGATTCCAGTTTGTGCTTCCTCTAGCCCAGCATTTCTTATGATGTACTCTGCATATAAGTTAAATAAGCANTTCTAAGTGGAAAATCCCCTGGATGGAGGAGCCTGGTTGGCTGCAGTCCATGGGTTCACTAATAGTCGGACACGACTGAGCGACTTCACATTCACTTTTCACTTTCACGCATTGGAGAAGGAAATGGCAACCCACTCCAGTGTTCTTGCCTGGAGAATCCCAGGGAGAGCAGAGCCTGGTGGGCTGCTGTCTATGGGTAGCACAGAGTCAGACACGACTGAAAGGACTTAGAGCAGCAGCAGCAGCAAGTGGATCAACGCCAATAGATCCAAATTTCCCCTCTTGTCTTCAAGACCTTGAACCTCTGAATAAAGCAGATGGTGTGCTCTTTTTTTGACTGAAGAGAGGTCCGGTTGAGCTACTGTATCCTTTCTCCTCAGGCTACCATTTTTATCATAGGGTAATTTTTTCCTTTACTTGTGTTTCCTTTTTTTCTTTTAACATGAAAGTGTCATAGCTACCCACTTTCTAGTTCTGACACCGATTTCTTCTCCACTAATCTCTTATTCCTTTCCTAATTTAGAGTGGAACCAGGAAGAGTTGGAGACTTTAGGATTATGATCATTGTATGGAGTCTTATATTTCAGGAATTCATATATATGTGCTGCTGCTGCTAAGTTGCTTCAGTTGTGTCTGACTCTGTGCCACCCCAGAGATGGCAGCTTACCAGGCTCTTCTGTCCCTGGGATTCTCCAGGCAAGAACACTGGAGTGGGTTGCCATTTCTTTCTCCAATGCATTAAACTTAAATACATCTCAACCTTAAATGATTCCTCATTACTGATAAAACTAAAACATTACACAATTTGACCCCAATGTACTTTCATATCCTTATCTCTCATATTTATCTCCATAAGCTATAGAGTATAACTATATTTTTTAACTTTGAGGGAAATAAGGTAAATATTATTTCTTCAAATGTTTACCTTTTACATTTTGCAAACAGTTCTGCCCAATTGCCAGCTCATCTACTTTGATAAATGTGATCAATCAATTTTGTTTTCATCTCTGAATCAGAACTAATTTTTCCTCCCTCATGTTTCTGTTTCTTTGATAATGATGAAAGTTAACATGCCTGTCACTTGAATGGTTTCATTTCATTTTGTGTACAGGTGTTCACATTGGAATGACTATGGTCATTAAGATTACTTACTAGATGAATATCTGTTACTTCCTTGTAATATTCTAAAGCTATTAGATGAATACCTCACTGCTATTTTTCTTCTAAACATTTTTGAGTGTGTGTGTGTGTTTTTTGAGATGGGTAAAAATTAATGAATGTGTCTTATTTGATTTTTCCTCTCAAAATATTTAACCCACAGTATAATATATAAGAACTTCATCAACATGAAATGTGGACTTCTAGATATTTTATTATAGCTCAAGTGAAATTAAATATTACAGTGATAAGGAGACAAGAAAATTTGGATTATCCCGACTATCCAGAAATTGAGCAAGGAATGTAGATACAAATGCATAGCTCTTTGGATACTATTGAGGTGAGGTGAACTGAAAGTCACCCAGTCATGTCTGACTCTTTGCCACCCCATGGACTATACAGTCCATGGAATTCTTCAGGTCAGAATACTGGAGTGAGTAGTCTTTCCCTTCTCCAGGGAATTTTCCCAAGCCAGGGATTGAACTCGGGTCTCCTGCATTTCAGGCGGATTCTTTACCAACTGAACCACATGAGATTCTAGTGGGAAAATGAGTAGTTTTCAATGATACTATCAGGTGGTGTGAATCTCACATTTGTTGCCAAAACAAAACAAATTTTCTAAGCTACAGTTCTGCTCAAACATTCTTTGTAGCAGCAGTTTATCATAATGCTAATAAATATATGCTTATGGAGAAAACACTCAATAAATTTAAATAAATTAGCAGGTTATGTTTTATAATACTCAGGCAATGAATCCAAATGTGCAAAACATTTCGCTTACTTTGATATACTCACATTTTATTTTTTGAAAATGAGAACAGAAAGTGCATCAAAGCCAACAATTAATTCTACATGACCATAGTGAATTATTAAATAGCTCACAAACAGAAGGTTTTTTATAATTTTTCTCCTTGAAAGAATATTGATTTTCTTCAATATTTTTTAAAATCTTTAGAGAATAAAGGCTGTTAGTTGAGGAAGACAGAAATTTTCCTCTTCAAATGATTTATGTATGTGGAATTATTTCTGTGAAAGAAGAAAACCGATGTTACAAATCTATTAATTTAGAAAGACAAAGAAATTCTTCCAGTAATAGGTCTTTTTTTTTAAATCTCTGCTTTGTTATTGCTAAAAAAATCTTTATAAAACTTAATAGCACATTTATACTCAGAGCATCAATTGTTCCTTATTGGACAGCAATGTTTTTCTGATGTTAATTCATTGTGTCAATGTTCCAACTTAAGAACTAAAATTAATACGATGTCTTGATTTCCCTGTGGGCACAGGTGTTCCTGGATATACAAATGAAATACCGTAGCTAGTTTCATAATTGGGGAGCAAACTTCTTAACAATGAAATGCTCGGAAACTCTGAGTAGAATAAAAATTACTTTGTGAATAATATAAATTTTAATACAGCAGAAGTGAGAAAGAAAATACTACTGTAGTGATTATTGAATCTAATATTTGATACAGTTTGCACTTGAATTGAGTCCAGGGCTTTGCTGGTGGCTCAGATGGTAAAAATCTGCCTGCAATGAGTTGAGACTGGGGTTTGATCTCCAAGTCAGGAAAATCCCCCAGAGAAGGGAATGGCAACCCATTCCAGCATTCTTGCCTGCAAAATTCCATGGACAGAAGAGCATGACAGGATATAGCCCATGGAGTCACAAAAGAGTCGGACATGACTGAGTGACTAACACTTTCATGTTCAAGGGAAAAATCTTTAAAAGCTTACTTCATAATAATACGGAAAAAAATATTATTCCTCATCAAAGTATAATATTAATGTATAAAAGGATTTTTCATCCTATTAGTTGTTAAAACTCTTTAAATATTGTGCCATCATTCTCCTTAACATCTGTAAGCAATTGATGTTCAGTAGAAATAAATTTAATAAAATATCTCCTTAGTAAATATTAAAAAAAAAAAAACAGAAAAAATAATAAAAAGAACTTTTGTTGAACAGTGTATCATTTTAAATGTTAAAAAAAATTAAACAAGAGGAATGTATTAATTGTGCAAATTGCTTCTTGAGTGTCAGTGATTGCTTGATGCTTCCCAATACAGTATATCTCAATGAAAGTTTAGATATTTCTACGCTTCAGTCTTAAAAATTCAGAAAATCAGCATCTTAAAGAATGATTATGATTCAAATAAATGCTGGAAGGAATGCCATCCAAAATGGACTTTACAAAAATACATCCTCCATTTAAAATTATTTCTGTCTATCAAAAAGAATTAGAAAAATCTCCTGAAGGTTTTCTTCTATTTGTTTTCTAAACTTATTTTTGTTTTCTTGTTGGTGGTGGTGGTGGTGGTGGGTAAGATGGAGTCATTTCTTTCTCTTTCTTTCTTTGGCTCCCTGTGTTTAATCTAGAAACAAACATGCATACACAAAAGATTCGCTCCAGTGAGAAAATAAGCTACAAATTAACAACACTGTTTAAAAAAAAACTGGAGTACTGGAGGTTTCTTGGTCTGTATCTGAAGTTCTGTTTATTATTACATTTTAATATTTTCTAGCTGATACAGAGCTCACTGACAAGTCTACCTTTTCTGGGACATCCTGCTGGCAATTGAAGAATTCTGCACCTTTGCTAAGAGCTGTAGAGGCTTGAACCAGCTCTCAGCATCCTGCCTCAATTTGGTGAATTGTCCCTCTATTTGGAAGCTATAGTTCATAGACTGTATCTTGGATTTATGATATTTTTCATCAAAGATAAATGGAGCTTCCTAAATGGAAAAAGCATACCCCAGGGAGCATAATTGGGCTAGTGAGAACATATAGAGGAAAATAGCAAAGTTCAGTGTACCATTTACTGTGACTTAGATTCCTAGCCTGTTTCTCTGGATGTTTTTCAGGAAATAGCTGATCCTAAAAAAGAAAGAAAGAAAGAAAACTCCACATGAAGTAAGGTAATAATGAGAATGGAGCTAGCATGTGACTTCCATCGATAATGCCAATATTTAATAACATATTAATTGATAATTTTTAAAAAGACAGGAAATAAAACACTTAGCTAAGTACAGAGCAAGAGTTCGAGACTGACATGTACACACTGCTATATTTAAAACAGATAATCAACACGAACCTACTATATAGCACATGGAATGCTGCTCAGTATTCTATAGCAAACCAAAAGGGAAAGAATTTAGGAAAGAACTGATACATGCATATGTATCACCTTGCTTACACTTGAAACTAACACAACATTGTTAATCAAATATGTTCTGATATGAAATAAAAATTAAAAAAGAAAGAATCAAACAAATCAATTTTGAAGATGATCCCAAAGAAATTATTAAAATAAAACATCCAAGATGGAATCTTAAAGAAAAAAGGGAGCTGTCTCTAGGAACCAAGACAAAGTCCAACAGTCTTTTAAAGGTAGAAGGCTTACTTTCAGAGATAATTCTTTCTAAGGAATCAGATCATTTGAAGGTACTAAATTTCCCTATTTTCAGCTTTCATGTCTGCCTCTTCCTGATTTCTCCTCTTTCTCTCTGACTCCGTCCCCAATGCTATTGGATCCAGGGTTGCTCCTACACTTGAATTTTCTTTTCTTGAGTCTTCAAGGTCAATCTTGAAAATATGGGTTAGACATACAATATATAATTATCTACTTTTGACTTGAGCACCTTTTCCTGTTGTGCAGTAAATACATCTCACCAGGTAGCTGCTATTCTCCTCCCCCAGGTACCCCTTGCTGAGTGTCTTTGGGAAACTGTGCTACAAACATCCTTGCATCAGCCTGTTCCTTTGAAGGTATCCTGAGGTAGCTTAATGCTGAAAAATGATTCTTTCACACAAATGCAGTTTGCACAGTTTATTAGATTTTGCAGAATATTTTATTGCAAGACTAAAGTGTGGTTATCCTTGCTTTTATAGTCAAGAGTAGATTTGTTTTAAGGGCCTGCTCCTCTGTTCCCTGGGTGATACATATCCATACAGCATTTTGTAAACTTTAAGAACACTATTTTCATGAAATAAATTTAACCAGGCTTTGTTGTATTTGGGAAGAAAATCAGGGCCCTGTTTATGATTCTTTTAGCATAAAAGCAGAAATTGCAAAGAATATTTCTTTGATATGGAGTGTCATGATAATTGGGCTTCCCTTGTAGCTCACCTGGTAAAGAGTCTGCCCGCAATGTGGGGGACCTGGGTTTGATCCCTGGGGTGGGAAGATCCTCTGGAGGAGGGCATGGCAACCCATGCCAGTATTCTTGCCTGGAGAATCCCCACGGACAGAGGATCCTGGCGGATTACAGTCCATGGGGTCTCAAAGAGTTGGACATGACTGAGTGACTAAGCACATAATGATAACTGGTCTTCCAAAACAAAACAAAGTGTTTGGATATGCTAAATGACTGTCTTGAAAAGTGAGAATTAATATATTAATGCTTATAGAAATAAACTTCCCTCTAATGAAATATATTTCTTTAAAAATGCTATGAACTTGGTTTTGAAAAAGAAACCCTGAGTAAATTAGTTTAAGAGTTATTAAATATTTATATTAAAAGTTAATGGGCAAAGAAATGTCTATATATAGATTGAGCTTTTTATACGATATTAATGACTAAGAGAAAAAATTCTTATGACAAAAAACGAAACTATTAAGATTAAAATATGGCTCCCAGAAATCCTATGCTATTCTACCTGAAGAAATAATAAGTCTTTCCAGGCAACAGATTCACATAAACATCATTTTACTCTTAGCAGAGAATCTAGACTATTGATAGAGCTTACCTATTAGAATATATACGGCTCAGAGCAAAATTATATAAGGTGCATTCATGGATTGTCTTGTTTAAAAATTTTAACTGAAAATGTGCAGCAACATCTCATCATATTTAAAGATGGAACCTCTATTCTGTGGTATATATGATCAATGCCATTCCATATACTCTATATACGAAGAGAGCTTTTTATCTATTTTGTAGAATGCCCCTATAAAGTGGGTTCTATACCAAACTCCAATATGTTTGGAGGTGTTTTCTCCCACACCATGAAGCAATTCTCAAACTCGCTGTCCTAATGTTCAGTTCAATTTTATCACGGTATATCTGAAAAGGACATCATATCCAGAGATTAAGCTTTCAATCCTAAAAGACTGCCCCCATCACTGCCCACTTCACCCGCCTATCAAAAGCTCATGTTGTCACGTGTGATTCTGACCTAGATACTGTAGACTTGAGGGGCCATCAATCTCCTCCTTGAGTTTGATTAATTTGCTAGAGTGGCTCATAGAACTCAGATAAATTTTTTTGTTTACTAGATTATCTGCTTATTATAAAAGGATGCAGTTCAGGAACAACCAGATGGAAGAGATGCATAGAGGAAGGAGGGAAAAAACAGAGCAGGGCCACTCTAAATCTCCAAGTGTTCACCAATCCAGGAGCTCCTGAAACCCCATCCTTTCAGTTCAGTTTAATGGCGGCTCCATTAAATAGACGTGGTCAGTTAGCTCATACACTAATGGTGACTGAAACTCAGTCTCTAGACCCTCCCTCTCCTTGCCTTGAAAGTGATGGTGTGGAACTGAAAGTTTCAAGCCTGTTAACACATGGTTGGCTCCACTGACAATCATCCCCAACCTTAGGTCACCAAGGGGGCTCCCAAAAGTCATCTCATTTACATCAGTCAGTTCAGTTCAGTTGCTCAGTCGTGTCCAACTCTTTGCAACTCCATGGACTGAAGCTTGAAAGGCTNGCCTGTTAACACATGGTTGGCTCCACTGACAATCATCCCCAACCTTAGGTCACCAAGGGGGCTCCCAAAAGTCATCTCATTTACATCAGTCAGTTCAGTTCAGTTGCTCAGTCGTGTCCAACTCTTTGCAACTCCATGGACTGAAGCTTGAAAGGCTTCCCTGTCCATCACCAACTCCTGGAGTTTACTCAAACTCATGTTCATTGAGTCAGTGATGCCATCCAACCATCTCATCCTCTGTTATTCCCTTCTCTTTCTGTCTTCAAACTTTGCCAGCATCAGGGTCTTTTCAAATGAGTCAGTTCTTCACATCAGGTGGCCAAAATACTGGAATTTCAGCCTCAGCACCAATTCGTCCAAAGAATATTCAGGACTGATTTCCTTTAGGATGGACTGGTTGATTCTCCTTGAAGTCCAAGGGGATTTTAAGAGTTTTCTTCAACACCACAGTTCAAAAGCATCAACTATTCGGCTCTCCACTTTCTTTAAATTACAACTCTCACATCCACAGTGACAACTGGAAAAACCATAACTTTTATTCGTTGGACTATTGCTGGCAAAGTAATGTCTCTGCTTTTTAATATGCTGTCTAGGTTGGTCATAAATTTTCTTCGAAGGAGCAACCGTCTTTTAATTTCATGGCTACAGTCACCATCTGCAGTGATTTTGGACCCCGAAAAAATAGTCTCTCAGTATTTCCACTATTTCCCCATCTGTTTGCCATGACATAATGGGACCAGATGTCATGATCTTATTTTTCTGAATGTTGAGTTTTAAGCCAGCTTTTGTACTCTCCTCTTCCACTTTCATCAAGAGGCTTCTTAGTTCTTTGTTTTCTGCCATAAGTGTGGTGTCATCTGCATATCGGAGGTTATTGATATTTCTCCAGGCAACCTTGATTCCAGCTTGTGCTTCATCCAGTCCAGCATTTCTCATGATGCATTCTGCATACAAGCAGGGTGACGATATACAGCCTTGACATACTCCTTTCCCTATTTGGAACCGATCTGTTGTTCTATGCCCAGTTCTAACTGTTGCTTTTTGACTTGCATACAGATTTCTCAAAAAGCAGGTCAGGTGGTCTGGTTTTCCCATCTCTTGAAGAATTTTCCACAATTTGTGATGACCCACACAGTCAAAGGCTTTGGCATAGTCAATAAAGCAGAAGTAGATGTTTTTCTGGAACTCTCTTGCTTTTTTGATGATCCAAGGGATATTGGCAATTTGATTTCTGTTTCATCTGCCTTTTCTAAATCCAGCTTGAACATCTAGAGGTTCATATTTCACATACTGTTGAAGCCTGGATTGGACAATTTTGAGCATCCTCTGCTAGTGTGTGAGATGAATGCAATTGTGTGGTAGTTTGAACCTTCTTTGGAATTGCCTTTTTTGGGGCGAGGATTGGGATGAAAACTGACCTTTTCCAGTCCTGTGGCCACTGCTGAGCTTTCAAAATTTGCTGGCATATCGAGTGCATCATCTTTCACAGCATCATCTTTCTGGATTTTAAATAGCTCAACTGATATTCCATCACCTGCTTTGTTTGTAGTGATGCTTCCTAAGTCCCACTTGACTTCACATTCCGGGATGTCTGGCTCTAGGTGAGTGATCACAACATCATGATCATTTGGGTAGTGAAGATCTTTTTTGTACAGTTCTTCTGTGTATTCCTGCCACCTTTTTTTAATGTCTGCTACTTCTGTTAGGTCCATACCACATAACATGACAGATTTTTTACTTTCATTCTGTAGGAAATTCTAAGGAACACTATGACAGAAATGTGGACAAAGACCAAATATATATTACTTATTATAAGTCATAATATTACACACTTTCTATGGATTGATTTGATATTTATTTATGATTAGACTGATATTATGAATATTTGAGAAAATACTCCAGTCTCATTGCATCACATTATATGATACAGAATATAAATATATCTTATTACCAGTGATATTAACCTTGGTCAGTTGGTGAAAGTTGTGTTTTCCAGCTTTCACTATTATCGAATTAGCATTTTTCCCTCTCTGTGCTTTATTTTTTAGCAATGAATCACTAATTACTGCTCCAAACAGAGAACTTGGAGGTAAATTTCATCTTTTGGAGAGATCAGATAATTTCAGGGCATACTTTTAAGCAATCATGTAAACGAACAAGAATTTTGGGGAGATGGTTTGTGTATTTAAAATTTTCCTTTTACTCTNAAAAAAAAAAAATAATAATAATCTGTCACTGTTTCCCCATTTATTTGGCATGAAGTGATGGGACCAGATGCAGTGATCTTAGTTTTCTGAATGTTGAGTTTTAGGCTATCTTTTGCACTTTCCTCTTTCACTTTCATCAGGAGGTTTCTTAGTTTTTATTCACTTTCTGCCATAAGTATGGTGTCATCTGCATATATGAGGTTATTGATGTTTCTCTAGCAATCTTGATTCCAGCTTGTGTTTCATTCAGTTCAGCATTTCTCATTATGTACTCCAATAACTTAAATAAGTAAGGTGACAATATAGAGCCTTGATGTACTCCTTTCCTGNATATGAGGTTATTGATGTTTCTCTAGTAATCTTGATTCCAGCTTGTGTTTCATTCAGTTCAGCATTTCTCATTATGTACTCCAATAACTTAAATAAGTAAGGTGACAATATAGAGCCTTGATGTACTCCTTTCCTGATTTGGAACCAGTCTGTTGTGCCATGTCCAGTTCTAACTGTTGCTTCTTAACCTGCATACAGATTTCTCATGAGGCAGGTAAGGTCAACTGCTATTCCCATCTCTTGAAGAATTATCCAGAATTTGTTGTGAACAACACAGCCAAAGGCTTTGGCATAGTCAATAGAGCAGAAGTAGATGTTTTTCCTGGAACTCTCTTACTTTTTTAATGATTCCACGGATGCTGGCAGTTTGATCTCTGGTTCTTCTGCCTCTTCTAAATCCAGCTTGAACATCTGGAAGTTCATGGTTCGTGTACTGCTGAAGCCAGACTTGAAGTATTTTGAGCATTACTTTGCTAGCGTGTGAGTTGAGTGCAATTGTGTGATAGTTTGAGCATTCTTTGGCATTGCCTTTCTTTGGGATTGGAATGAAAACTGACCTTTGCCAGTCCTGTGGCCACTGCTGAGTTTTCCAAATTTGCTGGCATAGTGAGTGTAGCACATTCACAGCATCTTAGGATTTGAAATAGTTCAACTGGAATTCCATCACCTCCACTAGCTTTGTTCGTAGTGATGCTTCCTAAGGACCACTTGACTTCTCATTCCAGGATGTCTGGCTTTAGGTGAGTGATCACACCATCTTGATTATCTGGGTCATGAAGATCTTTTCTGTATAGCTCTTCTGAATATTTTTGCCACCTCTTCTTAATATCTTCTACTTCTGTTAGGTTCATACCATTTCTGTCCTTTATTGTGCCCATCTTTGCATACAAAGTGCCTTGGTATCTCTAATTTTCTTGAAGAAATCTCTTGTTTTTTCCATTGTTTTGTTTTCTATTTCTTTTCATTGATCACTGAGGATGGCTTTCTTATCTCTCCTTGCTATTCTTTGGAACTCTGCATTCAAATGAGTGTATCTTTCCTGCGGGGGACTGCCCGTGAAGGGTTAAAGTTTTGGGATCTGCTCCAGCGTTATCGCTGAGCCTTAGGCATGCCCTAAGCTCTCTNGAAGAAGGCTTTCTTATCTCTTCTTGCTATTCTTTGGAACTCTGCATTCAGATACTTTTATCTTTCCTTTTCTCCTTTGCCTTTCACTTCTCTTCTTTCCATAGCTATTTCTAAGGCCTCCTCAGAAATCCATTTTGACTTTTGCAATTTTGGGGGGGTATGGTCTTGATTCCTTTTGCTTGTACAATGTCATGGACCTCCATCCATAGTTCTTCAGGCACTCTATCAGATCTAATCCTTTGAATCTATTTGTCATTTCCATTGTGTAAGGGATTTGATTTAGGTCATATCTGAATGGTCTAGTGGTTTTCCCTACTTTCTTCAATTTCAGTCTGAATTTAGCAATAAGGATTTCATGATCTGAGCCACAATCAGCTCCCTGTTTTTTTTTTTTTTTCTGATTGTGTAGAGCTTGTCCATCTTTGGCTGCAAAGACTATAATCAATCTGATTTTAGTATTGACTATCTGATGATGTTCATGTGTAGAGTCCTTTCTCATTTTGTTGGAAGAGGGTGTTTGCTATGATCAGTGCGTTGTCTTGGCAAAACTTTATTAGCCTTTGCCCTGCTTCATTCTGTTCTCCAAGGCCAAATTTGCCCATTTTTCTAGGTATTTCTTGACTTCCTACTTTTGCATTCCAGTCCCCTATAATGAAAAGGACATCTTTTTCTGTTGTTAGTCTAGAAGGTCTTGTAGGTCTTCATAGAACCATTTCACTTCAGCTTCTTCAGCATTACTGATCGGGCATAGACTTGGATTACTGTGATATTGAATGGTTTGCCTGGGAAACAAACAGACATCATTCTGTTGTTTTTGAGTTGCATTCAAGTACTGCATTTTGGACTCTTTTGTTTGTTACTATGGTTACTCCATTTCTTCTAAGGGATTCTTGCCCACAGTAGTAGATATAATGGTCATCTGAGTTAAATTCAACCATTCCACTTCACTTTAGTTTGCTGACTCCTAAAATGTCGACTTCACTCTTGCCATCTCCTGTTTGACTACTTCAATTTGCCTTGATTCATGGACCTAACATTCCAAGTTCCTATGCAACATTGCTGTTTACAGCATCTGACTTTACTTCTATCACCAGTCATATCCACAACTGGGTATTGTTTTTGCTTGGCTCCATCTCTTCATTTTTTTCTGGATTCTTTCTTGATCCTATTTAGAGACTAAAGACAGAGGCAATATGCAGATAAACTGTGCATCGCCTACATTCCAAACTCTCCCCAGCTTTAGAAGAGCCAGAATGCGCTGAGTCAGAGTGTGATAAAAGGTGGGAAGTTGAATATAGAAGAATGATAACAGAATCTGTTATAGCTTCTTCATATTTCCATTCCAGATTCCAAACTTCCATCATGTTTAAAAAATCAGTGCATTTGGGTCACAAAAGCTACTTAAACAGAGACTGTTACTTTTGTTTGTCAGAATAGTACCTGGTTGGTTTCCAAGTAAAACCTAGCAGTCCTGCTTCAGTAGTTTCCATCTATGCTTTAGGCAAATGGATTTTATCATTTTGCCTAATTATCTTCCTTTATCTGTGGACTTCTGACAGGGAACTCAGGGTACATTTTGTGTCTTTTGAAGTCTGGTATAAAAGATGCACACAGTCATAGATTCTTATCTTTGGCTACACATTTTGCCAATTTCTCAACTTCATGGGCATGACATTTGAAATAATGAAACCAACCTATAATTGAGCTCTTTTCTCATTACAAAACATAGAAAATATTCTATGTTCATTACAAAACATAGAAACGGCAGTTTAGCTTTTGGGGAAATGTTCTTTATTATCATTTTGCTGTGAGTCATTGATTATTATTATATCCATTTCAACCAGGACTCATCACTAGCTAGTCTATAAAATATCTTTCTGTAATTTAGAAAAAAATGTATCAGCCTGTATAAGCAATAGGAAGAGCTTTATAGTACAGAGTAGTAATTTAGTTTTCAGTTTCCTAGGCCAGATTCCATTATACAGAACACAAATGCATGGTGGCAATGGTTTTAGATACAAAATATAGGAATTCAAATAATTTTCAAATTTAAAATAAGAATAATAAAAAAGATAAAGGAAAATTTAAGTATAAAGTTTAGATAGAAAACACAGATGCTACCTTTATTTATTTATTTGTATGTTTAAATTTTTATTTTAAAATGAGAGGTGGTATGGGGAGGGAGGTGGGAGGGGGTTTCAGGATTGGGAACACGTGTACACCTGTGGTAGATTCATGTTGATGTATGGCAGATGCTACTTTTAAAATGTAGAATTATTTTATATTAAAGGTATCTATCTTGTAAGCATAAAATAAAAAAGATGGCTAAATTTTACTACATAAAATAAGCATTTTTGGCAGAGGTCAACAAAAAATTAGAAAAAATGGTTATATATGTGCATGCATAAAACAAATTCTTAATAGTAAAAACTTCAATGGTCAATGAGAGAAACACTAACACCACTGGAAAGATGGAGTAATGACACCACAGACAATAAGCAATAAAGAAATTTAAGTGGGTTTAAGCACATCAGTGCTTTATCTCATCGGTGTTAGCTAAAAAGCCAAATAAAAGCACAAGGTGACGTCTTTCATATACTGAGTTTGTGCTGATTCAAACTGATAATGATACAAAATGTGAATTAAAGTGTGAAAAAATATTTCTTATACACTGCTTGAAAAGAGATTAAATTATATAGTGAAACTTCTGCCTCTAGTCATTTTTGGGTGACAGAACCAGATCAATCTTCTTCCTGAAAATAAAAGGATAACTGGATAAAACTTATAAAACAATTTTTTTTTTAGATATTCAGTACTAGGCTGTGCAAGATTCTGATCACTTAGAGAAAGAAAACAAATTAGGTCACTGTATAATTGGGTATAATTGGGAATACGACTTCCCTGGTGGCTCAGATGGTAAAGCGTCTGACTACAATGCGGGAGACCCGGGTTCAATCCCTGGGTCAGGAAGATCTCCTGGAGAAGAAAATGGAAACCCACTCCAGCGTTCTTACCTGGAAAATTCCATGGACAGAGAAGCTGGGTAGTCTACAGTCCATGGGGTATTGTTTTCCTGGGGCTTCACAACAAAGTATCACAGACAGGGTAACTAAAAACAACAGTATTTTATTATTTCACAGGTTTGGAAGCTAGAAGTCCAAAATCAAGGTGTCAGAAGGGTTTTGGAAGTCGCTAGGAAAGAACCCTTCTTTCTTCACTCCTGTCTTCTCGTGTTCTGAGGCATTTTAG
The DNA here is from genome assembly GCA_006410875.1 of Neotragus pygmaeus. NCBI lineage: Eukaryota > Metazoa > Chordata > Mammalia > Artiodactyla > Bovidae > Neotragus > Neotragus pygmaeus. The sequence goes on along the minus strand of SJYV01011177.1, from coordinate 168,418 downwards.
CTTTTGCTGGTGACCAGAAGTCCTTGACTTGAGCAGCATAACTTCAACGATCACCTTCAGCTTTTCCCTGTGTGACTGTGTCTTTCTGTGTCCTCTCCTCTTCTTAGAAGGACAACAGTCATGCTGGGTTTAGAGTCAATATTAATCTAGCATGACCTGATCATGATTACCTATATCTGCAAGACCCTATACTAAAATGAAGTTATACCCTGAGGATCCAGATTGGGAATAGATTCTTTATGGAGGTAATTAACATTAAATGAGCTCTTAATGTGGGGCCTGATGTAATAAGATTAGTGGTCTTAAGACACATCTTAGAGCTTGTTCTCTTTCTCTCCACGATGAAAAGATACAGAAATATGGCAACTGTCTACAAGCCAGGTAAAAGCTTCCACCAGAAACTGAGTTGCCAGCACTTTGATCTTGAGTTCACTGTTCTTCTGAACTGTGAGAAAAAAAAAAAAAAAATTTTTTTCTTTTGCTTTTACCACCCAATCTATAGTATTATTTTTTTTAACAGAGGCTTGAATAGACTAAGACACAGGTGGGTATGAATTTGGAAGACACTGAAGGAAATGGCAACCCACTCCAATACTCTTGCCTTGAAAATCCCACGGAAGGTGGAGCTTGGTGCAGGCTACTATCCATGTGGTTGCAAAGAGTCGGGCATGACGGAGCGACTTCACTTCACTTTCTATACACCCAATTGGAGAAGGGCATGTTGACCCACTCCAGTACTCTTGCCTGGGGAATCCCATGGTCAGAGAATCCTAGTGGGGTACAGTCCATGGGGCTGCAAAGAGTCAGGCACGACTGAGCAACTAACACACACACCCAATACAAATTGTTTGATTTAGTTCCTGAAGGTGTTTTCCGTAACTGAGCAGGAAGGGGTTATGGGAGATAACCAAATGGAGCACAGTGATTATTCTGAGCTGAGGAGAGAAAGAAGTCAGAATTTAGAAACACTGTGATGTCTGCATCTGAGTGACAGAATCCCAGGAAGGGAAAGCTTCTTCAGAGAGAGTTGCAAGCAGCAGAACGGGTATCCCTTTAAGTATTTATCTGAATTGTAATCGTCACAGGCAAAGGATAAAATGCTCTAAGTCTGGGAAAGTAACAATTGGCAAGAAGTTGTGAGATGAAGTATCATTAGCTTACACAAATGGCTGGGGAATTTTCACTTTTCCAGACCAGAATAAGGAGCTGCTTGTGAGCACCTTGCACATGTAACAGGTCCCAGAGGAGCCATACTCAAGTCATAGAGACAATAAGCCAGCAAAGGCAATCTGCTTTAATCCTATCCTTACAGAAATTAAAAAGAAGTCTTGAAAGGATGCTGATCTACAAGTAAATTATTTCTCTGCTAAAACAAAATTCAAATCTTTTTTTAAAGGAATGCATCAACATCTAAACACCCAGTGTCTGAAAGCAAAAGTATGTAGTCAATAGAAAAAGAATAAGAAATGACAGACATTATGGAAAAAATAGACAAGGACATTAAAACATTTGCTATAAATATGCTTAAAGATTTAAACTAAAGCACAGACAAAATGAAGTGAGAAAATCAAGTGACAAAATGATGGAGTTGAAAATACAGCATTCCAAATTAAAACTTCACTAGATACACTCATTGGCATATTAGACAATGCAAAGGAAAAATATCAGCTAACTTGAAGACACTCCAATAGAAAATGCAAAAAGTGATACTCTAATAAATTATTTTCTAAGCTGAATATATTAGGGATTTTTTGTGACTTGTGAAAGAACCGATTTTAAATCATGTCATTGGAATACTAAATAGTCGTGTTCCACTCTTTGTGACCCCATGGACTGTAGTCTGCCAAGCTCCTCTGTCCATGAAATTCTCCAGCCAAGAATACTGGAGTGGGTTGCCATTCCTTTCTCCAAGGGATCATCAGGACCCAGGGATTGAACCGGGGTCTCCTATCTGAGCCACTAGGAAAGCCCATAATTCTGAATGCTCTAACCTAAATGTGATTGAAAGGTGAGAGAGTCAATTCCTAGGCAGGCTGATAAATCCAGGGTCCCTGAGAAGAAGAAAGAGGTCTGGAATTCTCAACGAGGAAGAAAGGACAAACATCTTTTTTTTTTTTTTTCCTCTACATTCCTTCATCTAAGTCACATAAAACATTTTTTGTTTTCCTTTAAGCCTGAAACTGACAATTACACAACAAACAACTCAGTTTAAACTCTGTACTAAGGATTGTATACAGCAGGATTTCCCTGGTGGCTCAAAGGGTAAAGTGTCTGCCTGCAACGCCAGAGACCCTTGTTTGATACCTGGATTGGGAAGATCCCCTGGAGAAGGAAATGACCACCCACTCCAGTATTCTTGCCTGGAAAATCCCGTGGATGGATGAGCCTGGTAGGCTACAGTCCATAGGATCTCAAAGAGTTGGACACCACTGAGTGACTTCACTTTCACTTTCAAGGATTATATAACAATGCTGCTTGAGGACAGTTTCTCTTTCCTGAAAACCTTCTGACTAATCCTGTTGTTTTAAAATGTAAATTATGGGAGTGGGTCTAGTAAGATCTTTACAACCTTGAGACAGTCTTTTGATTTATTGCCATAATTAATTTAAAAAGTAAATAACTCCCTTGCTAACACTAGCAAGGGGGACACTCTACATCCCCCTTCTGTTATCTATGTCAGAAGCTTTCTCTATCTCTTTTCATACTTTTCATAAAACTCTACTACACAAAAGCTCTTGAGTGATCAAGCCTGGTCTTTGGTCCAGAAGCTAAATCTGCTGAAGCTGAGACTCCAGTAGTTTGGCCACCTCAAGCGACGAGTTGACTCATTGGAAAAGATCCTCGTGCAAAGAGTTGACTCATTGGAAAAGACCCTCATGCTGGGAGGGATTGCGGGCAGGAGGAGAAGGGGACGACAGAGGATGAGATGGCTGGATGGCATCACGGACTCGATGGACATGAGTTTGAGTGAACTCGGGGAGTTGGAAATAGACAGGGAGGCCTGGCCTACTGTGATTCATCTCAAAGAGTCAGGCACAAATGAGCGACTGAACTGAACTGAACTGAACACAAAAGCTCTTGAGTGATCAAACCTGGTCCCCGGTCCGGAAGCTAAATCTTCTTTGGCTATCACGAATCTGACATTGTTCACCTTAAGCTATGAAAGGTATATTTGAAGCAAAAATTACCTGTAAATTTCTAGATTTGATGAAAATGTTGGCTCATAAAGCCAAAGAGCTTGATACACCTCTGGGGTGAGGAAGGGGAAGTAATTAACCACATAAAGGAACTTCATAATTAAATTGCTAAAAAAAAGGGATAAAGAAAAAACATGAAAACAACCAGAAAAATAAGACAAATTTCAGACATAAACAATAAGAAATTTCAACAATTTCTGATCTAAAGCAATGACAATTAAAGGACAGTGAAATGATACCTTTTTTAGCATAGAACAAATACTCCATCAACATCAAATATTCATCAAATTATGTAACAACTTTAAAAAAATGAGTATGAGTTAAAGTCATGCTTAAATGTAAATAACTGAATTATTCTCCAGTACACATATTGGAGAAGAAATGTTTATGGAAGTTACTGATGTAGAAGAATAATTGACATCAGAAGAAAAATTGAATCTGCCTACAGTAATGTTGCTGTTGTTGTCTGGTTGTTCAGTCCTGTTTGACTCTTCATGATTCCATGGACTGTGGCCCACCGCAATCCAATCCAGGATATAAGGATCCAATAAAGGAAACAAATTGAATGTTAATGACTATTTGGTTAATCAAGGAAAGGTAGGAAAGGAAAGAAACAAGGCAAATAGAAATCAAGTACCAAACAATGGTAAATTTGAACCCTATAATTTCAAAAATTTTATTAAGCTGAAATAGTCAACACCAAATTTACAATTTAGCTTGTTAGAATTGGTGAAAAAGAAATCTGTTTAACTTTAATGTTGTTAAAGGCAGCGAAATTTGTAAATGAAAAAGATCACAGATAGTTTCAAAGTAAAAGAATGGAAAATAGTTACCACACACAACAATCATAAGAAAGCTGGTGTTGCAATGCTAATAAAAGAGAACATAGAATTCAAGACAGGAAGTATTACCAGATATAAAAATTATATATTATAATGCCAAAATGATAGATTCATAATAAGCTATTATTATCAGAGAAGGTAATGGCACCCCACTCCAGTACTCTTGCCTGGAAAATCCCACGGATGGAGGAGCCTGGTAGGCTGCAGTCCATGGGGTCGTGAAGAGTTGGACACAACTGAGCGACTTCACTTTCACTTTTCACTTTCATGCCTTGGAGAAGGATATGGCAACCCACTCCAGTGTTCTTGCCTGGAGAATCCTAGGGACGGGGGAGCCTGGTGGGCTGCTGTCTATGGGGTCACACAGAGTCGGACGCGACTAAAGCGACTTAGCAGCAGCAGCAAGCTATTATTATAAATGTGTATGTCCCTAATGACATAGAGTATAACTTTAAATAAGTGAAAAAATATGTGTCCAAAATTATAGTTAGAATTTCAACACTTTTCTCAATAATTGAGACATGTAAATTAAAAAAAAAAAACACTATGTTTGAAAATCATTATCAATCTGGTTAATCTTATACATCACAGTTACCAGAGTTTGTTTCTCATTTATTATAATTTACTGATGTCTTTTAAATCATTTTCATTTGGCAAATATACTGATGGGATGGAGTAATAAGAATTAGAGCGATCCTCCTCCCCTATCACTTCATGGGATAGTTTTCTCAATATAAGTAAGAAGGGATAATTTTCTCAAGATAAGTAAGAAATAATTTGCCAAAATGTTTGGAGTTTTATCAGTCTTCTTGCTAAGTATAATTTCTGCATTCATGTAGATGAATTACTCTGCATTGTTTTACTTTACACCTATTGATTGTGTGGTTGCTTGATATATTTGGTAAACATTTTAGCATAGGAATATGTAGTTCTTCAAAATACTTTTCATTAATGATCAATTTCAGGACCTCTTTAAAATAATAATACATACTAGCATTTGTAAATATTAGAATCCAGGGTGATAAAAGAAAAGTTTCTCTTCCTCTTCACTATACACTGAGGGCTTACATTTTTGACTCACTCCCAAATTGCCATTCAGCAAGTTTTTTACATTCTTGTATTTTTTTCTGTGTGTGTTATGCACTATTGAATAAATAAATGTTTTAGGGTAAGAAGGTATTACAAAAATTGAAATAAATATTTGAACTTAATATTCTCATATCTTCTCTTGTTTTCATGAGAAAGACAGAATTAGCAATATTGAATAAATATACAGATTCGGTTCAGTTCAGTCACTGAGTGGTGTATGACTCTTTGTGACCCTATAGACTGTAGAATGCAAGGCCTCCCCTCCATCACCAACTCCCAGTGCCTGCTCAAACTCATGTCCATCAAGTCGGTGATGCCACCAACCATCTCATCCTCTGTTGACCCTTCTCCTCCTACCTTTAATCTTTCCCAGCATCAGAATCTTTTCAAATGAGTCAGCTCTTCAAATCAGGTGGCCAAAGAGCTGGAGTTTCAGCTTCAGCATCAGTCCTTCCAATGAATATACAGGACTGATTTCCTTTAGGATGGACTGGTAGGATCTCCTTGTAGTCCAAGGGATTCTCAAGAGTCTTCTTCAACATCACAGTTCAAAAGCATCAATTCTTTGATGCTCAGCTTTCTTTATGGTCCAGCTCTCACAACCATGTATGACTATCAGAAAAACTATAGCTTGCAATGGACCTTTGTCTGTAAAGTAATGTCTTTGCTTTTGAATATGCTGCCTAGCTTGGTCATAGCTTTTCTTCCAAAGGGCAAGCATCTTTTAATTACATGGCTGCAGTCACCATGTGCAGTGATTTTGGAACCCAAGAAAATAAAATCTCTCACTGTTTCCATTGTTTCCCCATTTATTTGCCATGAAACGATGGGACTAGATGCCATGATTTAGCTTTTTAAATGTTGAGTTTTAAGTCAGCTTTTTCACTTTCCTCTTTCACTTTCATCAAGAGGCTCTTTAGTTTCTCTTTGCTTTTTGCCAGATTTCTCAGGAGGCAGGTAAGGTCAGCTGCTAGTCCCATCTGCTGAATAATTTTCCACAGTTTGCTGTGATCCACACAGTCAAAGACTTTGGCATAGTCAATGAAGCAGAAGTTTTTCTGGAACTCTCTTGCTTTTTCAATGATCCAATGGATGTTGGCAATTTGATCTCTGGTTCCTCTGCTTTTTAAAAATTCAGCTTGAGCATATGGAAGTCCTTGGTTCATGCACTGTTGAAGCCTCTCTTGGAGAATTTTGAGCATTACTTTGCTAGTGTGTGAGATGAGTACAATTGTGGGGTAGTTTGAGCATTTTTTGGCATTGCCTTTCTTTGGGATTGGAAAGAAAACTGATCTTTTCCAGTCCTGTGACCACTGCTGAGTTTCCCAAATTTGCTGGCATATTAAGTGCAGCACTTTAGTGCATAATTATATAAATTAATATTGTTTAGTTAATAAGTCGTGTCTGAGTTTTTGTGATTGCATGGACTGTGTAGCCCACCAAGCTCCTCTACTTAAGTGACTTCCCAGGCAAGAATGCTGGTGTTGCCATTGCCTTCTCCAGGGGATCTCCCCAAGCAAGGGATGAAGTCTACATTTCCTTCACCTCCTGTATTGATAAGTGTATCTTTTACAACTGTGCTGCTTGGGAAGCTCCATATAACTTAATTATTAATATAAACATACATTTTATATTGATATACTATTGATGCCAAATTCTTCATATTGTATCAAATGGATTCTTTTCTTCTATTTGGTTCTCATGTCTCAAGTTCATGTTTGTTTAGTCTTAACCTGGTAGAAAACAGGTTAATGTCACTAATTTACATTAAATAATTCCATACCCTATCAAGAATGATGCATGAATACTTACTTATTTATATTCTTCCTTTACAAGGAATGAAGAAAAATAATCCATTGATGTTGTAAACCAAAGTATTGTGATATTCCAACCTTTGGAACAATGGACTTTGAAAAAAATATATATGTATAGAATACAATATCTTATATACTTACCTATAAACAGTTGCTAAAATTTTATTTTGTTAAAAATACTACTCCTTATAAGTAAACCATGTATTTCTTTACAGTTTCCAACTTTCTTTGTAATTTGAATTCAAGGAAAATTTGTGTTGCAATAATACCATTGATAGGCATTTACAATGTGATGTAACAAGAGATTGATTAAAAATTAACATAAATATCAGCAGAAAATATCAACAAATATAAGTACCAGTTCTAAATCACCTAATGTATTATTTTTGGTTATGTTTAGTTGAATTGCCTCTAAAGAATAGACAAATATTTTATGGTGAATTCAAATTCACTTGGTTGGGGGAACAGTTTTTCTAAACTTGTGTTCTTAGAAACTTATAGACATATGTTGCAAAATTAAATGAAATAATTGGATTGAAGGTACCATCAAAAATAATCATTTATTTTCATCAAAATTACTTATTCACGTACATCTCAAAATCTTCTCATTATGCAAATTAAGACTATGTATTATTATATATTTCCTTTGGATAAGAAGCAATGTATGATTATGTTTACAAAATGATGCATCTGATTTGATTTGATTTAACTACCAATAGAAGGCTATAAATTGTTGGGTAATTGTGTTTGATTGTAAAATGATTTTAGTGCAGTTTACACAATATTGTTCTATTTATGTCTGGTTTTCCAATGCATTTTTTTTTCTCTGTGCTGATCAAGAATTAATAAAAAGACATTGATATTTTATTTACCTTGTAAAGTACTTAAAATTATCCTAGGAAAAATATAACTATGATGTATACTTCAGGTTGGAGAGTTCTGCAATATAATATAATCACCTTCTGTCATTTTGAATACTGAATTGATATATGACAATATTTTTCTCCCTATTTTTTCTTTTGGAAAAATTAAAACATCATTCTTCAGTGATGTGGGCAACATTTTTCAAGTTTTTTAAATAAAAGATGTAGTTGGTGTTTTTGACAATTCTTTTATACTCTATAGCCAAAGCCTGAACATATTTGACTCTATCTATAATTAAGTTATAAAAATCTGACTGGTTTCTGAAAACTTCTTTACCACTCTAACTCTAGTCTATGGTGCTGTAAACTCCTGTCTGGTCTGTAATAATGACTTCTAATTAAAGCTTCAGCTTCCCCATTTGACACTGCTCAGTCTATTCTTAATAGGCAGTCAGAGAGACTTCTCAAAGGCATCTAATGGCAGGCTGTGCATATAATTAAAAATCAAAGTCCAAATCTTAATCAGAATTGTAATATGCTTATCACCACCTAAACTTATCTCCTGTAACTCTCCACATTCCTTGTTCCTGCCAGATTGTCCCTGAATGTCTGTCCTGCATCCTGATTATACTCCTGTCTCAGGGCCTTTGCATTTGCTGTTCTTCCACCTAGAACACAGGCACAGTTTAATATATTTTTTTCAAGAAATCTGAAATCAATTTTAAATTAAATCATATCATCTTTTATTGGAGTATAACCAGTTAACAATGTTGTGATAGTATCAGGTGGACAGCAAAAAGACTCAGGCCCTCATATACATGCATTCATTCTTCCCCAAACTTGCCTCCCATCCAGCCTGCCCCATAACATTGAGCAGAGTTTCCCGTTTTATAGCGTAGGTCCTTGTTGGTTACCCATTTTAAATATAGCAGTGAGTACACGTCCATCCCAAACTCCTGAACTATCCTATACCCCCAACCTTCCCTTTAGCAAACATAAATTCATTCTTTAAATCTGTGAAATCTGTATCAGTTCTGCAAGCAATTTCATTTGTATCATGTCTGTTTAGATGTCACATATAAGGAAGACTATACGATATTTCCCTTTCTCTGCCTGACTTTCTCCAGTTAGTATGACAGTCTCTAGGTCCATCCATGATGCTAAAAATGACATTGATTCATTCTTTCCAATGGCTGAGTAATATTCCATTGTATATATGTACCACATCTTCTTTATCCATCCCTCTGTTGATGGACATTTAGGCTGCTTCCATGTCTTGAATATTGTAAACAGTGCTGCAATGAACACTAGGGTACATGTGTATCCTTTCAGATCATGTCTTTCTGTAGATATATGACCAGGAATGGGATCACAGGGTCATTTGGTAGCCCTATTTTTAGATTTTTAAAGAAACTCCATGCCATCTCTATAGTGTCTGTATCAATTTATATTTCCACCAACGTGTAGAAGTGTTCCCTTCTCTCCACATTTTCTCTAACACTTGTAAGGAAGACATACTGATGGCCGAGAGACACAAACAATACTGCTATACATTTCTTATCTCCAGAATGTCCCAGCCTTATGTTTCCCTTTTCAGGCAACTCTATCCTGATCACACATCTCTCCATCCTGGAGGATGAAAATGTATCTTTCCTTTCTCAAGACCTGTCATTCATTGTTTTAAGAATTGTGGGTCTCTTCTAGAGGGCTAAGGGGATATATACTCCTTCAGTATCCCTGGTACCCTTCCTGAAGTCTCAGATTCCACCTCATAGAATTAATTTTGTAGATAAAGGAAAAAGAAAAAATTCTGGAAACTCTGTAAGCTTGATGCAGTGGGAGCAAAAAGAAAAGAAAATCAATAACTAAAACAACATAGCTTAGTTTTTGTTGTCTCTAAATTTTGTTATTCTGTATAAGAAAAGGTTTCCATTTTATATAGAAATTTTGCATTTCAGAGTTCTCTTTGCAGGTGGTCTGTTTGTTTCACTTCTTTCCTTCCCAACCATCACCACACTGTAACCCTTCTACTAATAATGCTACTTCCACAGGACATTATACTTCTATTTATTATATGAAACCTTATTTGCATTTGCAGCCTGTCAGAAATAACAAAATTTTCAGTTTGGGCCATCAAGTAATTGCAACATTTTTCACAATTTGTGCAAGTTGATACTGATTATTTTACTGAAAACAACTTTCTAAAAATGACACTAGATGGGTTTTTCAGTCAGAGAAAATAAACAGGAGAAATATGTCAGAGTAATATACAGAGATGTAGAAAAAAATCAAGAAAAGAATCAAGGGAGTGCGATTGAAGCTTGTGATTAAACACAAGTAAAACCTACTTGCACAGAGAAGTTTACAGCTTTCAGCTGACAAAAGATCTTAAGAAATACAATATTGCTCATTAGTAGAGAAGCTGAGAAGAGTAATGAGTGAGGTTGGAAGAGTAGGTCATAAAAGAACAGATCTGACACCAAGGCACAATGAAATGCAATTAAAATGTTCTCAAGACAATTCGTAAAAGGATGAAATGTATTGCACCAAGTTTTATGGCCTAATAAAACTAAAATGTACCTTCGCTCTGTTGGAAAGGTTTATGAAGAGGAAGGAGAGAAGAGGTAATATAAACAGGCAGTTTCTATGGCTTCCGAGGTACTATCTAGAAGGACGGATGAACTCTTCTTCAGTTATAATAAAATAGAAACATACCAAGGTAGAAATACTAGAATTGTTTTTTTTTTTTAAGAATTAAAACATGAAAACAAATTTATCTAGATCAAACTGAATTTTTTTTAAAAAATCACGTTTGAAAACTACAACTCTGTGTAGCAAATTAACCTGACACTTCCATCTACATTTATCTTAAGATATTTATTCTTTTCTTTGCAAAATAAATAAATGATAGCGATAGGTAGATAAGTAGATTTTAAACTTAAGAAAAATACAGGGGCTCATATGGTTCATATTAATGAAACATGAAAACAAATTTATCTAGATCAAACTGAATTTTTAAAAGAAATCACATTTGAAAGCTACAGCTCTGTGTAGCAAATTAACCTGACACTTCCATCTACATTTATCTTAAGATATTTATTCTTTTCTTTGCAAAATAAATAAATGATAGTGATAGGTAGATAAGTAGATTTTAAACTTAAGAAAAATACAGGGGCTCATATGGTTCATATTAATGAAACATGAAAACAAATTTATCTAGATCAAACTGAATTTTTAAAAGAAATCACATTTGAAAGCTACAGCTCTGTGTAGCAAATTAACCTGACACTTCCATCTACATTTATCTTAAGATATTTATTCTTTTCTTTGCAAAATAAATAAATGATAGTGATAGGTAGATAAGTAGATTTTAAACTTAAGAAAAATACAGGGGCTCATATGGTTCATATTAATGAAACATGAAAACAAATTTATCTAGATCAAACTGAATTTTTAAAAGAAATCACATTTGAAAGCTACAGCTCTGTGTAGCAAATTAACCTGACACTTCCATCTACATTTATCTTAAGATATTTATTCTTTTCTTTGCAAAATAAATAAATGATAGCGATAGGTAGATAAGTAGATTTTAAACTTAAGAAAAATACAGGGGCTCATATGGTTCATATTAATGAAACATGAAAACAAATTTATCTAGATCAAACTGAATTTTTAAAAGAAATCACATTTGAAAGCTACAGCTCTGTGTAGCAAATTAACCTGACACTTCCATCTACATTTATCTTAAGATATTTATTCTTTTCTTTGCAAAATAAATAAATGATAATGATAGTAGATAAATAGATTTTACATTTAAGAAAAATATAGGGGCTCATGTTTCATATTAATATCAGGTAAAAGAATTGAGCATTTTCTGCTTATTTATTAGTTGTATAAAGTCATGTGGTCCTATAGGCTTCAATATGTTTATCCATAAAACTGGGTTCTTATTTTTCCTGCTCATCTGATTTTAGGGTTTCAGTCATGACAGTGTGATGTTGCTTCGAATGTGATGTCTGGCGTCATAAGTAGAGGACAGAGACAGGGAGAGAACATCATGAGATGACAGAAGATGAGGGGAAGAGCTGTAGGTCGAGGGAATCGATGGATTGCTGGCAACCATCAGAAACTAGGAAAAGGCAAGGAAGGATTTCTTGCTGCAGGTTTTAAAGAGGGCATGGCCCTCCTGACTCTTTGGTTTTGAATCTCTAGCCTCTGGAACTATGAGAAAACACATGTTTGTTGTTCTAAGCCACCTGATTTGTGTTTCTTTGTGTTGGCCATCTTTGGAAACTAATACAAAAAGCTTTCAAGAGACACATTTACAAGATCTGCTATTCACTCATAATTAGAAAAAGTCCGGTGATGTCATAAAGCAACAACTTGATTATTAATGGTGTTGCAACTCACCAGAAACTTATTTATCTGAGCTATTGTTTCATTAGTGTAGAAACTGTCTTGATTCCCAGTTGATTAAATATATATATATATATATATTATTACATAACCTTGTAACAAACAAGTGCAATGAAAAACATAAATGTTTAAGTTGCACTTTTCTTTTGTAAAATAAACATTAATAAAACAAGGTTCAAGGTATAATATACATACATTACTAATTTTAGGGGAAGGCAAAAATATTCATGCATTTGTTTCTCTTTTGTGTGTTGTAATGTCAGTTCTGAGTCTTTCCATAATGATTTTGTGTAGTAACATAACTCAGATACTGCTAAAGTCTTCCCTAGACAAATGCTTGTCCCACTTTAATAATTAATGGCTTATAGAGAGGAAACCAATAGGAGTAAAAAGTGGTTAAATAAGTTTAAGATAGTTTTAGTTGCTGTAACTGATAAATCTTCAAGTCTCTATGGCTTAATGCAATAGTTGATATAAAACCTAAATGTCATGGACTTGGTCTGTCTCTTATACACATCTTAAGAAGCAATGTATGATTATGTTTACAGAATGATGCATCTGATTTGATTTGATTTAACTACCAATAGAAGGCTATAAATTGTTGGGTAATTGTGTTTGATTGTAAAATGATTTTAGTGCAGTTTACACAATATTGTTCTATTTATGTCTGGTTTTCCAATGCATTTTTTTTTCTCTGTGCTGATCAAGAATTAATAAAAAGACATTGATATTTTATTTACCTTGTAAAGTACTTAAAATTATCCTAGGAAAAATATAACTATGATGTATACTTCAGGTTGGAGAGTTCTGCAATATAATATAATCACCTTCTGTCATTTTGAATACTGAATTGATATATGACAATATTTTTCTCCCTATTTTTTCTTTTGGAAAAATTAAAACATCATTCTTCAGTGATGTGGGCAACATTTTTCAAGTTTTTTAAATAAAAGATGTAGTTGGTGTTTTTGACAATTCTTTTATACTCTATAGCCAAAGCCTGAACATATTTGACTCTATCTATAATTAAGTTATAAAAATCTGACTGGTTTCTGAAAACTTCTTTACCACTCTAACTCTAGTCTATGGTGCTGTAAACTCCTGTCTGGTCTGTAATAATGACTTCTAATTAAAGCTTCAGCTTCCCCATTTGACACTGCTCAGTCTATTCTTAATAGGCAGTCAGAGAGACTTCTCAAAGGCATCTAATGGCAGGCTGTGCATATAATTAAAAATCAAAGTCCAAATCTTAATCAGAATTGTAATATGCTTATCACCACCTAAACTTATCTCCTGTAACTCTCCACATTCCTTGTTCCTGCCAGATGGTCCCTGAATGTCTGTCCTGCATCCTGATTATACTCCTGTCTCAGGGCCTTTGCATTTGCTGTTCTTCCACCTAGAACACAGGCACAGTTTAATATATTTTTTTCAAGAAATCTGAAATCAATTTTAAATTAAATCATATCATCTTTTATTGGAGTATAACCAGTTAACAATGTTGTGATAGTATCAGGTGGACAGCAAAAAGACTCAGGCCCTCATATACATGCATTCATTCTTCCCCAAACTTGCCTCCCATCCAGCCTGCCCCATAACATTGAGCAGAGTTTCCCGTTTTATAGCGTAGGTCCTTGTTGGCTACCCATTTTAAATATAGCAGTGAGTACACGTCCATCCCAAACTCCTGAACTATCCTATACCCCCAACCTTCCCTTTAGCAAACATAAATTCATTCTTTAAATCTGTGAAATCTGTATCANTATGATGGACCAGAAATGAATTGACAAAAAAAAAAAAAAAAGGAAAACAAGGATTTGCCATCATAGACTTGGAGGAATAGGAAAAAAAGTGACTGATGTTGGAAAGCCAAAATTGCAAACTAATTATAAAGAGAAGGCCTGAGGGAATCAGAATAAATGTAATTAAGAGGAGCAGTTGGATCAGCTGTCCAGAATGACAAGTTTGTTAAACAAAAGAGGAAAAAGTCCAAAGTAAAGATGAGGCAAAAACTGAGAAAAATTCAAAGGGAAGGTCTCCTTGTGGAATCTGTCCTAGGGCTGGGGTGGAGGGGGCCCCAGGGAGTTCCTCCAGAGGGATGCCTCAGGGTTGAACAACCATTTAAAGGCTGGAGGCGGTGCCTGGGACAGGAGCTCACGCCAAGTTCTACCAGTAAAGCCCAGGCATCCGTAATGCTCAGGAAAGTGGGGTCCTGTCTTCTATGAGAGAGAGAACCTCAAACTGCAAAGTCCGGCTTACCTGTTAAAATATGCTGAGCGCAAGTTGGTGACAGCTAGGGACTAGTAACATCCCACTTTGCCTAGAGTCAAGAATTTCAGTATTCTGTATAATTTTGCAAGTTGATCTTTATATCTAAAGTAAGTGAAATAAGTGAACTAAGGTTATATGTCATACTTCCCTGGTGACTCAGATGTTAAAGAATTCGTCTGCAATGTGGGAGACCAGGTTCGATCCCTGGGTGGGGAAGATCCCCTTAAGAAGGGAATGGCATCCCACTCTAGTATTCTTACCTGGAGAATCTCTGTGGACAGAGGAGCCTGGAGGGCTACACTCCATGACGTTGCAAAGGGCTGAACACGACTGAATGACTAAGAACAGCATAGCACAATGTTGTNAGATGGAGAAGGGGACGACAGAGAATGAGATGGCTGAATGGCATCACTGACTATGTACGTGAGTCTGAGTGACCTCCGGGAGTTGGTGATGGACAGGGAGGCCTGGCGTGCTGTGATTCATGGGGTCACAAAGAGTCGGACATGACTGAGTGACTGAACTGAACTGAAACTAAAACCTAAAATATTATGTAATATTACATACAATATTATGTAAAATATTATACATATCTCTTTACAGAAAAAATGATGATTCCTGACAGAAACACTCCAAACCTTAGCTGATCCTCTCAACAGCACATGCAGTGAGTCACCTGAGCAGAATAGTTGTGTCAGATGCTTTACCACCCCAAGGATTGTAGCCCATGAGGCTCCTCTGTCCATGGGATTTTTCAGGCAATGATACTGGAGTGGGTTACCATTTACTTCTCCAGGAGATATTCCTGACCCAAGGATTGAACCTGGGTCTCCCACACTGTAGGCAGATGCTTTACCATCTAAGCCACCAGGGAAGTCCAGAAACTGTCCAATGTCCAATCTAAAATTACTTGAGATAATCAAAAGTCAACACTGTGACCAATTATCAGCTTCAAACCCCAAGTTGAGGAAGATTTTAAAGGGGGTGTTTTAATCATGCACAACATGGTAGAAGTGAAAACTGCTAAAAGAAAAGAAAAGACGGAATTCTTATCCAAAAAAAAAAAGGACTATAGAAAAACTAAGTAAAGTTGTTAGAACTGAAATTATGTAATAACTGAAATAAAAAATTTATTATGAAGGATTAATAGCAGTAAATGTCAAAGAACTTTAGCATGAGCATATGCCTATAGAATGTAACCAATCTGATGAAGATAAAACGTAAAAAACATGATGAAGAATAGATCCTCAGAGGTTTGTGGGTAACAGCATAAAAGTCTTACATTTATCACTTTGGAGTCCTAAAAGGAAAGAAGAAACCAGTTTGTTTCAGAATTAAAACCAATATAATATTGTAAAGTAATTAGTCTCCAATTAAAAGAAAGAAATTTATATTAAAGAAAGAAGAAATAGTGGTGAAAATGCCCCAGATTTGGTTTAAATGAATGTACTGATTAAATAATTTAATCAGACTTTGGAAAATATAAACCATACTCAGGCATATTATAATCAAGAGTTAAAATCAAAGATAAAAAATATAATCCTGAAGGTGGATAATAAAGAAGGACAATTTGCATACAGGGGAATAAAAATTCAAAATGATTTTTTTTTTTGTAAGAAAACATGCAGTCGCCTGCCCGCCGATTGCCCACCTGCATTCCATCCCCAGCCGGCCCGCACCCCATTCACCCTCACCTTCCTTTCCCTGCCTCGTCCTGGGTCTTCCTGTCGTCTCCGCTTTCAACATTTAGGATTTCCCACCAGCCGCCAGGGGTGGATGGTCTGAGGGCAGCCACGGCTGGGGGCAGAGCCCCTCTGCTGCCTCGCTGGTTTTTCTGGAGTTTGTTTCCGTTCACCTCTCCTTTCCCTGTAGAGGGGACATCTCAGACTGGAACTGGAGAATGCATGTCCACTTCATGTCCACTTGGGGGCCACTGGGTGGGCTGGGAACCAGACTCCTGGGGCCTGGCCTTGATGTTGACCATGAGCTCTTGGCAGCCCCTCAGCCTGCATTCTTCCCTTTAAGCTTCATACCTGGTTGGCAGTGTGTCCCCTAGATGAACTAAAATTTTGCTCTCACTTGCTCCTGGACTGGCTGTGAAGAGAGGAGATGGTTATTTAGAGGATTCCCTATTTATTTGACCAAAAAAATTCAGTTAATATATTAATGTGAAATAAATCCTGTTTGCACCTTGGGAAAAAAAAAAAAAGAAAACATGCAGTCAGAAAATATGACATTGGAACACTTAAATTACTTAGTGGAAGGACGTGGGGCAAAATTTCAGCCCAGGATTCCAAGGCCTGTGACAATATTCTTAGGAAATAAATGTTAATAAAGATACTTTCAGCTGAATAAAACTGAAAGATTTGTGAGTAGTATTTCTCTAAGAAAAAGTGCTAAGGTAAATTCTTCAAGAAAAATGATTATCTTAAACTCTTTAAGAAAAAAAGATAACAGAGGCAATTTTTAACTATAAGAATGAAGGAAAAACATGATACATATATGACAGATATGACTATTTTCTTGCCTTCCTATTATTTACTATACTTATGAATGTTGGAAGCCAAATGTATAAATATGCCTAGAAAGGTTTTCAATCGATATTGATATATTTATGAAAATCATAAAATAAATGGGGAGAAAAAGCCTATATGGCTTTAAAATGAACATTATATTGAGTTGGTAAAATAATAGCTTTAATTATAATTTTAAAGGTTAATTATTTATCTAGTAATTGCTAGAATATCAGTAAAAAATGAGAAGATACATACAATGCATTAGTCTATAGAAAATCCTAATGAAATTCTCAGTGGAATTTTGTCTTGTAGATTTTGACGTTTTTTTCTAAAATTTTTGTGGATGTGCAAAGAGAATACAATAAGGAAAATATTTTGAAAAGGAAAAATATACTTGCTAGATTCACTGTCCTTTCTGTTCTGTCCCCATCTCTGTTTCTGGGAAAGAACAGAAGGGGCAGTGAGTCTAGCAAGTAAGTCAGCAAGTAGCAAGTATAAAGGACAGATATGGAAGGGACCTAACAGAAGCAAAAGATATTGAGAAGAAGTGGCAAGAATACACAGAAGAACTATACAAAAAAGACCTTCATGACCCAGAAAACCACAATAGTGTGATCATTGGACTAGAGCCAGACATCCTGGAAGGTGAAGTCAAGTGGGCCTTAGGAAGCATCACTACAAACAAAGATAGTGGAGGTGATGGAATTCCAGTTGAACTATTTCAAATACTATAAGATAAGGTTGAGAAAGTGCTGCACTCAATATGCCAGCAGATTTGGAAAATGCAACAGTGGACACAGGACTGGAAAAGTCAGATTTCATTCCAATCCTAAAGAAAGGCAGTGCCAAAGATTGCCCAAACTACCGCACAATTGCACTCATCTCACATGCTAGCAAAGTTGTGCTCAAAATTCTGCAAGCCAGACTTCAACAGCACTTGAACTGTGAACTTCCAGATGTTCAAGCTGGATTTAGAAAAGCAACAAAAACCAGAGATCAAATTGCCAATATCCATTGGATCATTGAAAAAGCAAAGAGTTCCAGAGAAACATCTATTTCTGCTTTATTGACTATGCCAAAGCCTTTGACTCTGTGGATCACAGAAAATTGTGGAAAATTCTGAAAGAGATAGGAATACCAGACCATCTGACCTGCCTTCTGAGAAATCTGTATTCAGGTCAAGAAGAAACAATTAGAACTGAACATGGAACAACAGACTGGTTCCAAATCAGGACAGGAGTACGTCAAGGCTCTATGTTGTCACCCTGCTTATTTAACTTATATGCAGAGTACAACATGTGAAATGCCAGGCTGGATGAAGCCCAATCTGAAATCAAGATTGCTAGGAGAAATATCAATAACCTCAGATATGCAGATGAAACCACCATATGGCAGAAACTGAAGAACTAAAGAGCCTCTCAATGAAAGTGAAAGAGGAGAGTAAAAAAGGTGGCTTAAAACTTAAATTTATATTAAAACAAAAAAACCCAAAACTTAACATTCAGAAAACTAATATCCTGGCATCTGGACCCACCACTTCATGGTGAATANTACGTGAGTCTGAGTGACCTCCGGGAGTTGGTGATGGACAGGGAGGCCTGGCGTGCTGTGATTCATGGGGTCACAAAGAGTCGGACATGACTGAGTGACTGAACTGAACTGAAACTAAAACCTAAAATATTATGTAATATTACATACAATATTATGTAAAATATTATACATATCTCTTTACAGAAAAAATGATGATTCCTGACAGAAACACTCCAAACCTTAGCTGATCCTCTCAACAGCACATGCAGTGAGTCACCTGAGCAGAATAGTCGTGTCAGATGCTTTACCACCCCAAGGATTGTAGCCCATGAGGCTCCTCTGTCCATGGGATTTTTCAGGCAATGATACTGGAGTGGGTTACCATTTACTTCTCCAGGAGATATTCCTGACCCAAGGATTGAACCTGGGTCTCCCACACTGTAGGCAGATGCTTTACCATCTAAGCCACCAGGGAAGTCCAGAAACTGTCCAATGTCCAATCTAAAATTACTTGAGATAATCAAAAGTCAACACTGTGACCAATTATCAGCTTCAAACCCCAAGTTGAGGAAGATTTTAAAGGGGGTGTTTTAATCATGCACAACATGGTAGAAGTGAAAACTGCTAAAAGAAAAGAAAAGACGGAATTCTTATCCAAAAAAAAAAAGGACTATAGAAAAACTAAGTAAAGTTGTTAGAACTGAAATTATGTAATAACTGAAATAAAAAATTTATTATGAAGGATTAATAGCAGTAAATGTCAAAGAACTTTAGCATGAGCATATGCCTATAGAATGTAACCAATCTGATGAAGATAAAACGTAAAAAACATGATGAAGAATAGATCCTCAGAGGTTTGTGGGTAACAGCATAAAAGTCTTACATTTATCACTTTGGAGTCCTAAAAGGAAAGAAGAAACCAGTTTGTTTCAGAATTAAAACCAATATAATATTGTAAAGTAATTAGTCTCCAATTAAAAGAAAGAAATTTATATTAAAGAAAGAAGAAATAGTGGTGAAAATGCCCCAGATTTGGTTTAAATGAATGTACTGATTAAATAATTTAATCAGACTTTGGAAAATATAAACCATACTCAGGCATATTATAATCAAGAGTTAAAATCAAAGATAAAAAATATAATCCTGAAGGTGGATAATAAAGAAGGACAGTTTGCATACAGGGGAATAAAAATTCAAAATGATTTTTTTTTTTGTAAGAAAACATGCAGTCGCCTGCCCGCCGATTGCCCACCTGCATTCCATCCCCAGCCGGCCCGCACCCCATTCACCCTCACCTTCCTTTCCCTGCCTCGTCCTGGGTCTTCCTGTCGTCTCCGCTTTCAACATTTAGGATTTCCCACCAGCCGCCAGGGGTGGATGGTCTGAGGGCAGCCACGGCTGGGGGCAGAGCCCCTCTGCTGCCTCGCTGGTTTTTCTGGAGTTTGTTTCCGTTCACCTCTCCTTTCCCTGTAGAGGGGACATCTCAGACTGGAACTGGAGAATGCATGTCCACTTCATGTCCACTTGGGGGCCACTGGGTGGGCTGGGAACCAGACTCCTGGGGCCTGGCCTTGATGTTGACCATGAGCTCTTGGCAGCCCCTCAGCCTGCCTTCTTCCCTTTAAGCTTCATACCTGGTTGGCAGTGTGTCCCCTAGATGAACTAAAATTTTGTTCTCACTTGCTCCTGGACTGGCTGTGAAGAGAGGAGATGGTTATTTAGAGGATTCCCTATTTATTTGACCAAAAAAAAATTCAGTTAATATATTAATGTGAAATAAATCCTGTTTGCACCTTGGGAAAAAAAAAAAAAAAGAAAACATGCAGTCAGAAAATATGACATTGGAACACTTAAATTACTTAGTGGAAGGACGTGGGGCAAAATTTCAGCCCAGGATTCCAAGGCCTGTGACAATATTCTTAGGAAATAAATGTTAATAAAGATACTTTCAGCTGAATAAAACTGAAAGATTTGTGAGTAGTATTTCTCTAAGAAAAAGTGCTAAGGTAAATTCTTCAAGAAAAATGATTATCTTAAACTCTTTAAGAAAAAAAGATAACAGAGGCAATTTTTAACTATAAGAATGAAGGAAAAACATGATACATATATGACAGATATGACTATTTTCTTGCCTTCCTATTATTTACTATACTTATGAATGTTGGAAGCCAAATGTATAAATATGCCTAGAAAGGTTTTCAATCGATATTGATATATTTATGAAAATCATAAAATAAATGGGGAGAAAAAGCCTATATGGCTTTAAAATGAACATTATATTGAGTTGGTAAAATAATAGCTTTAATTATAATTTTAAAGGTTAATTATTTATCTAGTAATTGCTAGAATATCAGTAAAAAATGAGAAGATACATACAATGCATTAGTCTATAGAAAATCCTAATGAAATTCTCAGTGGAATTTTGTCTTGTAGATTTTGACGTTTTTTTCTAAAATTTTTGTGGATGTGCAAAGAGAATACAATAAGGAAAATATTTTGAAAAGGAAAAATATACTTGCTAGATTCACTGTCCTTTCTGTTCTGTCCCCATCTCTGTTTCTGGGAAAGAACAGAAGGGGCAGTGAGTCTAGCAAGTAAGTCAGCAAGTAGCAAGTATAAAGGACAGATATGGAAGGGACCTAACAGAAGCAAAAGATATTGAGAAGAAGTGGCAAGAATACACAGAAGAACTATACAAAAAAGACCTTCATGACCCAGAAAACCACAATAGTGTGATCATTGGACTAGAGCCAGACATCCTGGAAGGTGAAGTCAAGTGGGCCTTAGGAAGCATCACTACAAACAAAGATAGTGGAGGTGATGGAATTCCAGTTGAACTATTTCAAATACTATAAGATAAGGTTGAGAAAGTGCTGCACTCAATATGCCAGCAGATTTGGAAAATGCAACAGTGGACACAGGACTGGAAAAGTCAGATTTCATTCCAATCCTAAAGAAAGGCAGTGCCAAAGATTGCCCAAACTACCGCACAATTGCACTCATCTCACATGCTAGCAAAGTTGTGCTCAAAATTCTGCAAGCCAGACTTCAACAGCACTTGAACTGTGAACTTCCAGATGTTCAAGCTGGATTTAGAAAAGCAACAAAAACCAGAGATCAAATTGCCAATATCCATTGGATCATTGAAAAAGCAAAGAGTTCCAGAGAAACATCTATTTCTGCTTTATTGACTATGCCAAAGCCTTTGACTCTGTGGATCACAGAAAATTGTGGAAAATTCTGAAAGAGATAGGAATACCAGACCATCTGACCTGCCTTCTGAGAAATCTGTATTCAGGTCAAGAAGAAACAATTAGAACTGAACATGGAACAACAGACTGGTTCCAAATCAGGACAGGAGTACGTCAAGGCTCTATGTTGTCACCCTGCTTATTTAACTTATATGCAGAGTACAACATGTGAAATGCCAGGCTGGATGAAGCCCAATCTGAAATCAAGATTGCTAGGAGAAATATCAATAACCTCAGATATGCAGATGAAACCACCATATGGCAGAAAGTGAAGAACTAAAGAGCCTCTCAATGAAAGTGAAAGAGGAGAGTAAAAAAGGTGGCTTAAAACTTAAATTTATATTAAAACAAAAAAACCCAAAACTTAACATTCAGAAAACTAATATCCTGGCATCTGGACCCACCACTTCATGGTGAATAGATGGGGAAACAGTGGAAAAAATGAGAGACTCTATTTTGTTGGGGCTCTAAAATCACTGTAGAAGATGACTGCAGCCACAGAATTAAGACACTTGCTCCTTGGAAGAAAAGCTATGACCAACCTAGACAGCATATTTAAAAGCAGAGACATTACTTTGCCAACGAAAGTCCGTTTGGTCAAAGCTAGCATTTTTTCCAGTAGTCATGTATGGATGTGATTCACTACCTGATTTAAAGACATGCATTAATGTTGTGATTAGCAAGTCATACACAAATACAACAAAAATGAGAGTATGGAAATAGANTGAAAGTCCATTTGGTCAAAGCTAGCATTTTTTCCAGTAGTCATGTATGGATGTGATTCACTACCTGATTTAAAGACATGCATTAATGTTGTGATTAGCAAGTCATACACAAATACAACAAAAATGAGAGTATGGAAATAGACTCAAAGATCGTCAGTTGATTTTTGACAAAGGTGAAAAAAAAATTACATGAAGGAAAAATTATTCTTTCAACAAATGGTCTGGAACATTTGTACATCCATGTACCAGACAGATTAACGCATAAGTCGATCCCTGGGTTGGGAGGATCGTCTGGAGGAGGAAATAGTAACCCTCTCTAGTATTCTTACCTGGGAAATAGCATGGACAGAGGCGCCTGGTAGGTACAATCCATGGGGTAGCAGAAGTAAGACACAACTGAAATGACTTAGCACACAAATCATGTTTTATGAAATCATCAATATAAAGCGAATCATAGAGTAAGATGTTGAATCCGAAACTGTAACACTTGAAGAGGAAAACATTGATGATAAGTCTTGCAACATTGTTAAAGCAAAGTTGTTTTTTTAAAAGATACAATATACCAAACCTGATCCATCAAAGGATACTTTGTGAGGAAGGAGTGGAGGCTACAAATGAAGAGAGTAGTAGTATACACAATATCATGTGTCAAATGAATAGCTAGAGGGAAGCTGCTGTATAGTTTAGGGAGTTCAGCTTGGTGCTCTGTGGTGACCTAGAGGCCTGTGATGGGGGCTGTGGGAGGGAAGCTCAAGAAGGAGGATATATGAATATATATAGCTGGTTCACTTTGCTGTACAGCAGAAACTATTGCAACACTGTAAAGCAAGTATAGCCTAATGAAAGTTTTGACAGAAAGGAGTACATTGTTAAAATGAACTTCTGTGAAATTAGAACTTTTGCTCGTGCAAAAGACAATGCTAAAAGAATGAAGAAAAAAACAATTCAAACATATAAAAATACACTTAAAAATGCCAGAAATAGAAACACAGATGTAGAGAAAAAATGTATGGACACCAAGGGAAGAAAGGGTGATATAAATTGATATTGACAAATATATACCACTATTTATAATGAGAACCTGCTGTATAGCACAGGGGAAAAAAGTATAACCTGTTTGTGGGACATATATTAAGTTAACCTTAAAAATGCATTCCAACATACATTAGGTACAGACACGTACTGTTTGATTCCACTTACAAAAGATACCTGCTACTGCTGCTGCTGCTAAGTCGCTTCAGTCATGTCCGACTCTGTGCGACCCCATAGATGGCAGCCCATCAGGCTCCACCATCCCTGGGATTCTCCAGGCAAGAACACTGGAGTGGGTTGCCATTTCCTTCTCCAAAGCATGAAAGGGAAAACTGAAACTGAAGTTGCTCGGTTGTGTCCGACTCTTAGCGACCCCATGGAGTAAAGCCTTCCAGGCTCCTCCATCCATGGGATTTTCCAGGCAAGAGTACCGGAGTGGGGTGCCATTGCCTTCTCCGACAAAAGATACCTAGAATAGCCAAATTCATAGAGCCAGAAAGTATGTTTGTAGATGCTGTGGGCCTGGGGCTGGTGATGGAGGTTGGGAGGATGGATGGGGACTTAGTGTTTAAAGTGGACAGAGTTTCAGTTTAGGAAAGTGAGAAATTTGGTAGGTGGATCATGATGAGGGTTGCACAACAATGTGAGTGTGCTTAGCACCACTGAGCTCTACCGTTAAATGTGATCAAAATAGTATGTTTTATATTACGTGACTTTTACCACAAAAAGAGAAAAACATGAAAAAAAGAAATGAAACAACTCTGTAAATATGCAACAATACTTGAACATACATTAAACCAAAGAAAATACACATATGACAAATACAAGAAAGTGTGATCAACAACATTATTAGCAATTGGAGAAATACTAACCAAAACTATAGTGAAATGCCTTTACACTTATTTAACTAACTAAATTATTTTTATATCCAATGATAATAAGTATTGGCAAAGATACAGGGCATTTGCAACTCAGATTTCCCATGCAAACACGACCTGCAAAACACATTTTGATAAAACTTTTCTCAGTTAATTATAGAGTTAAATGTATCCTTATCACATGAACAATTCATTCTACTTCTATCCTGGTACCCAGGAAAGATGTAAACTTCTGTTTATATAAAAGCTGTATTAACTGTAATTATTTTATCTTTCATCATAAAAAAACTAGAGCCAACCTTGGGAATAGATAAATAGTATATATCAATAACCTCAGATATGCAGATGACACCACCCTTATAGCAGAAAGTGCAGAAGGACTAAAGAGCCTCTTGATGAAAGTAAAAGAGGAGAGTGAAAAAGTTGGCTTAAAGCTCAACATTCAAAAAACGAAGATCATGGCAACTGGTCCCATCACTTCATGGCAAATAGAAGGGAAACAGTGTCAGACTTTATTTTTGGGGGCTCCAAAATCATTGCAGATGGTGATTGCAGCCATGAAATTAAAAGACGCTTACTCCTTGGAAGGAAAGTTATGACCAACCTAGATAGCATATTCAAAAGCAGAGACATTACTCTTCCAACAAAGGTCTGTCTAGTCAAGGCTATGGTTTTTCCAGTGGTCATGTATGGATGTGAGAATTGGACTATAAAGAAAACTGAGCATTGAAGAATTTATGCTTTTGAACTGTGGTTTTGGAGAAAACTCTTGAGAGTCCCTTGAACTGCAAGGAGATCCAATCAGTTCATCCTAAAAGAGATCAGTCCTGGGTGTTCATTGGTAGGATTGATGCTGAAACTGAAACTCCAATACTTTGGCTACCTGATGTGAAGAGCTGACTCATTTGAACAGACCCTGATGACAGGAAAGATTGAGGGCAGGAGAAGGGGACAACAGAGGATGAGATGGTTGGATGGCATCACCGACTCAGTGAACATGGGTTTGGGTGGACTCTGGAAGTTAGTGATGAGCAGAGGGGCTGGCATGCTGTGGTTCATGGGGTCACAAAGAGTTGGACACGACTGAGTGACTGAACTGAACTGATATGATACACTGCAATACTAATTGGTAGAAAAAGAATAAAAAATTAATAGTAACACAAATGGATAAAGTTCAGATGTATCCTAAGTTAAAACTATCAGATTCAAAATGCTACATACTTTTAAGTAACTCATATGATATCCTGCAAAAGAGTCAACCTGAGGCAGAAACAAATTTTTGCCAGAAGTAAAGGCTGGCTTTAGGGGTTGTGTATCAAGGAAAGCTTTAGAACTGGATGGAACATTTGTATCTCAACTTTAGTGAAATTTATACAGCAATATGCATTTTTCATAATTCAGAACTGGTCATCAAAAGTCAATACTTTTTTCTATTTAAGAATACTCTGTGAAAACAAGCAAGATTGCTATATCCTCAGCAGCATATTGTATCATCTTAACAGTGAAAAAACTGAATCAGTCTTTCATTTGTGTCATTACTCCTTCCAACTCTACATGGGTTTATTTTTAGCTTTTTTGTCCTCCTCTGGCCATAAAAATAATATTATTTACTACACAAAATTTAGAAAAGCCAGTCAAATCAAAGTGAGTTAGGGGAAAAAAACTCTGCCAACTCCCAATACTGTATCTGCAGAGATTAATGGCATAACAGTGAAATAACTGACCAGCATAATAGAAGTATTATTGTTCTGATTAGTTTGGGGAGATAATGGTCTTCGTAGTTCACTGTGACAAGCTTTAAGAACATATGTCAATTTGGGGTGGCGATGCATGGTACATGGAGTCAAAACAGTTGTATTCAATGAGTGAAACAGGACCCATGCCATCTCATAGATCCATGGATCACACTTGTTAATGGCTAAGAAAGTTGATTGAATGGTGTGCCGTTTCTGTCAAAATGTATCAAACCAAGACATGGCAACAAAGAGTCAACCTGTAGAGTCATAGTCTCCTGGATGCCTTTACTTTTAAGGTGATGTTTACACGTTTGTTTTTGGAGAGATAGCAGGAGCAAAAGTGAAAGGTAGAACAGTGACTGTCCAGTCCTTAAATGGTATGGATTTCTTGTATGTGCTAGCCATATTGTCAATAGATTCAGACACAAATATTTTTATTAAGAGGAAAAGAAACAACAGTGAATTGATATTGAAACCACGTACAAGCTACTGTGTCCTTGTCTTTGGAAGTAAAATGTTGACCCAAGTGTTAACTATTGGATTTCCCTGGTGGACCAGTGGTTAAGAATCTGCCTGCCAGTGCAGAGGACATGGATTTGGTCCCTAGTCCGGGAAGACTTCAAATGCCACGGAGCAACTAAGCCCATGAGCCGCAGCTATTGAGGCTGTGCTCTAGAGCCTGTGAGTCGCAACTAGAGAATGCCTGCTTATGGCAATGAAAACCTAATGCTGTCAAAAATAAATTGTGGAGTGTGAGGTGGGAGGGGGATTCAGGATTGGGAGCTTGTGTACACCTGTGGTGGATTCATATCGATGTATGGCAAAGCCAATAGAGTATTGTAAAGTAAAATTTAAAAATTAATTAATTAATTAAAAAATAAAGTAATTACAAAAAGAATTAAAGATTGGGAAATGCGAAGATGTAGAAGCAAAGAACAGCTGTTAGGATGGAGAACTGGTGACCGTTTAGACTAAATTTGCCACAGAGAAAAATCATTGAACTTTCAGTTCCTTGAAAGATATAAAGGCCTGACACACATTCTTAAATTGTTTTCATGGGAAGCAGAACCCTTCCAGGTGAAAATTGCTGACCAAAGGAACATAGACCCCAGACTGGTTGAAACTAAGAGCTTGATGCTTGAAACTTCACCTTGGTGTCAACTAACCAGAGAATTTTCCAGGAGTTGATCACACTCTGTTTCTTGAGCACTATAAACACTATAAGACTCCTCACTGCTGGGGCAGGTCACACAATCTTGCGGCTATGACCCCCTTAGCTGACTATGACCCCCTTTGCCTAGAAAAGCAGTAAAGCTGTTTTTTTCCTACTTTACCCAAAATGCTGTCTCCATGTTTTCTGTTAGGCCCTGATGAACACAGGCTGAGTTTCAGCAATAATATCTCCTATGACAAATATCATATCCTGTCTGATGATTAAGCACCATTATTTAAGTGTAATAATTGCCTGGATGATATTTTCTTGTTTTTCTTTTCTTTTTACTTCTGATTTGTGCTGAAATATTATAGAACTGGAATCTGAAGGACAAGCCCGGTCACTAATTGAGGCCAGCAGAGGGCAGCAGAAGGCTTCCACAGCCTGACTTGAGAGCAAAACCTTCAAAAATAAAATCATTCTTGTGGGAAGGTCAGAGAAGCAAATACAAACCCCATCAAGACCGGGGACACTGACATATTGGGGCAGGGGGGAACGGGGAGTCATTTGACATATACAAGCACAAGTTAATTGTCACAGAGAGGGTGGTTCCATCCCATGAAGGACTTGATGGATTTATTCATTTTTTCTACCACCAAGTAATGTATTTAGCACCTTCTGTTTTTGTTTCAGTTTCCTCATTTACTAAGTGGCTATAGTGCTAATAACAATGTTACAAAATATATGAAGAGTGCTTAGGGCTATTTGTGAAATATCACCTCAAGTATTTTAAAAGAGAGAGAGAGGAAAAAAAAAAAAAAAAACCACTAACATCACTTAAGATATAAGATCTGACTCTTTAATTGAAGAATTTTAGGAAAACAATTGCTACCACCATAATAAAACCAACTACCTCTATAAACCTGAATATTTGTTGTAAATAGGGTTCTAAGGTCACATATCTTATGTGTAAAAGATGGCTTTTTTCTCAGTATTAGAGAAATGAAGGGTGACCAATCACTGCTCAAGCATGTAAAACTGGTGCCCAAATAATCAAGACGGGGGGCTACAGTCACTTTCTGGAACATTTGACCTGAGGCCTGGGAGACAAGGGCCTGGAGTAAGACAGATCCTGCCAGGTGATAGAGGTTCTCAGACAAAGGAAAACTGCCTTGCAAAGAATGTAATACAGAGGAAAATGTGGGGCAGTAAACAAACAAACAAACAAACAAAAAGAGCAGAAAGCAACCCTGTGACTGAGCAGAGAGGATGATGGGGAGGGATTTATAGAATGAGACCAGGAAAATCAGCCCCAAAAGACACATGTAGAACCTGAAGGGCTTATTAAATATTTTGGGGCTTATTGTCATGTCATTTGGAACATTTTAGGATGAATTCCGTAGAGAAAAATTAAACCAAACAGAATTAGAGTGGCACCTGAGACGGAAGACAGGGCAGACTTTGCCGTCACATTTTGCTGTGAATCTTAGCTCTGCTGCTTAAAAGCTCAAAGACCTTGCCTTGATGATTAACTGGACTCNACCTCTTGCTTTCTGAAATCTTTTACTGACTTGTTTGAACCTGGGAGTGGAGTGAGAGATGTTAGTGAAAGCATCAGGGCACCTCATAATCAGAAGTATGGGGCCTTCTAAGTTTCCCACAATAGGCTGGCTTCACAGTTATCCAATATTTCAAGTTAAGCATCCAAAAGGAGAGAAAAGTGTTGACTATAACCTCCTTGGACATAAATATGTTTGTGTGGGTATGTGGATGTGAGTACACTTAAAATTGCAGAATAAGACTTTAACTTTTGATTATGGAACAATAGAAATAATCATAAATGTGCCCATAAAGTAAATCAAATCTAAGTAAAAATAGTGATCAATGAAAATCAGATGATCTATAAAACAAATCAAAAGTAAACCTATTTTGCTGCACACTTTAAGAACTTTGAAAAGTTCTTGGACTCAGAAATACATCAAAATTTAATTGTTAAATAGATAATTTAGCTTCTAGTAACAACAAAAATTTCACAAGACCTCAAATGTTCAAATCTATGTTCAGAGGACAAAAATACTTTCATGATTAAATGAGGCTTTAAAAAGAAATGACCTATGAAATTAAAACNTCAAAATTTAATTGTTAAATAGATAATTTAGCTTCTAGTAACAACAAAAATTTCACAAGACCTCAAATGTTCAAATCTATGTTCAGAGGACAAAAATACTTTCATGATTAAATGAGGCTTTAAAAAGAAATGACCTATGAAATTAAAACAAGAAATAAAATATGAAAACAGTAAACAATATTTCAAATAAAGCAGGGATCAATAAAGATGAAAGTTGATATTTATTCCTTAGAAAACAAACTTTAAAAAATCCACTAGAATTTCTTTTAAAAAGCTAAAATCTTTTTCTTTGAAAACAAGGGAGACTAGCTGTTTATAAAGATGAATGACAATGATTGATGTGTTCTCAGGAAATGAAGAAATATATTGAAGTGGTAGAGTAATTTAAATAGTGATTACTCTGAGGGAAAATATTTAATATTTTAAGTTTATTGATGCCTTGTTGAAGTTGGAAATGGGATTATTCTAAAGAGTTTGCATTGTCTTAGGCACTGAATTTGATGCAGAAAAATAATACCTATACCCTTTCTTCTGGAATCTTTCAGACTACTAATTTCATGCAGGTTAACAATTTAAAAGTTCTATAAAAATTAGCATTCTAATAGGAATTTAAAAACAGGCAATTTAAAAATACTTGTGATTATAAAATTTAGTGGCTTTATTACTAGTGATGATTATTTTAGAATAAAACAAAGATAGCTAATTTCAAATATTTTCTGGGCACTGATATGATCTAAACTCAATGCACTGATATTATTCTCTTGTTCCTCATCATGTGAATTACATCTAGATAATTGATTTGGTTTTAGTCACTAAGTTGTGTCTGACACCTGTAACACCATGAACGTAGCCTGCCAGGCTCCTCTGTCCATTGGATTCTCCAGGCAAGAATACTGGAGTGGGTTGTCATATCCTTCTCCAGATAATTATATATCATTTTATAGTAATTAATCACTTTGCCTGAATATAAACATTGATTTATTTTAGTTGGTATCTTAAAAAATTCTGTTATAATTTCTGTGATAGCTTTTCTTCACCCATATATTTGTTAATCATTAGATATCAATTTGCATTAAAATATCATAGAGTCAAATACTTTCTTAGACATGTAATGCTTCTAATAATGTTAAAAACTTTCTTCAGCATAGTTAAAGCACCCTTGAATGATATGTTTTTGGTAGTTCTAATCAAATTTGCTCTTTCTTACACTATTTTTGTCTTCTTGAATTCTTCACTTGTCCAAATATATCTTGTTATTTCCTGTGTGTAACTCCATTTGCATATGAATATTTGGCGTGAAATCTTCCAAGTGTCTCAGTGGTATAGAATCTGCCTGTAATGCAGGAAACATGGGTTTGAACCCTCGGTCAGGAAGATCCCCTGAAGAAGGAAATGGCAACCCACTTCAGTATTCTTCCTGGAGAAATCCCATGGACAGAGGAGCCTGGTGGGCTTCTGTCCATAGGGTCGCACAGAGTTGGACACAAATGAAGCAACTTAGCATGCATGCGTGCATTGGAGGAGGAAATAGCAACCCACTCCGTTGTTCTTATTTGGAGAATCCCAGGGACAGAGGGGCCTGGTGGACTGCTGTCTGCGGGGTTGTACAGAGTCAGACGTGACTGAAGTGACTCAGCAGCTCAAGCAGCAGCAGAGCACACATGTAAGCACATAGCATTTGTGCTATGTCAAGCCCACTCCAATCCTTCTTTTCAAGAGGAATCGCGAACATGCAGCCTTTATTTGACCTGCTAGATGTATTTTGTTGACTTATCCATTGGTTTTAAATAGCTTTAATTTGTTACAATTTTATAACATTTATGATTCATCATTCAGTTTGGTTCAGTTTGGTCGATCAGTCGTGTCCAACTCTTAGAGACCCCATGAATCGCAGCACACCAGGCCTCCCTGTCTGTCACCAACTCCCAGAGTTCACCATTCAGCCATCTCATCCTCTGTCATCAAATACATATTCATATATCAAATTTGTCTTGAAAAAGCCAATTATCTGATAAAATAGGGTACTAATACCCATAGAAAAAGAATACCCAGCTGTGGATGTGACAGGTGATAGAAGCAAGGTCTGATGCTGTAAAGAGCAATATTGCATAGGAACCTGGAATGTCAGGTTCATGAGTCAAGGCAAATTGGAAGTGGTCAAACAAGAGATGGCAAGGGTGAATGTCAATAGTCTAGGAATCAGTGAACTAAAATGGACTGGAATGGGTGAATTTAACTCAGATGACCATTATATATACTACTGTGGGCAGGAATCCCTCAGAAGAAATAGAGTAGCCATCATGGTCAACAAAAGAGTCCAAAGTGCAGTACTTGGATGCAATCTCAAAAATAACAGAATGATCTCTGTTCATTTCCAATGCAAACCATTCAGTATCACAGTAATCCAAGTCTATGTCCCAACCAGTAATGCTGAAGAAGCTGAAGTTGAATGCTTCTATGAAGACCTACAAGACTATTTATAACTAACACCCAAAAAAGATGTCCTTTTCATTATAGGGGACTGGAATGC
>SJYV01011177.1:87153-129956 GCA_006410875.1 Neotragus pygmaeus | reverse complement strand
TTAAAAAATTGCAAATAGAACTGCCTTATGACCCAGCAATCCCACTGCTGGGCATACACACCAAGGAAACCAGAATTGAAAGAGACACATGTACCCCAATGTTCACTGCAGCACTGCTTATAATAGCCAGAACATGGAAACAACCTAGATGTCCATCAACAGATGAATGGATAAGCAAGCTGTGGCATATATACACAATGGAGTATTACTCAGCCATTAAAAAGAATAAATTTGAATCAGTTCTAATGAGATGGATGAAACTGGAGCCTATTATACAGAGTGAAGTAAGCCTGAAAGAGAAACACCAATATAGTATACTGACATATATATATAGAATTTAGAAAGATAGTAATGATGACCCTGTATGTGAGACAACAAAAGAAACACAGACATAGAGAAAGGACTTTTAGCCTCTGAGGGAGTAGGAGAGGGCGGGATGATTTGGGAGAATGGCATTGAAGCATATATACTATTATGTAAGAAATAAGGTGCCGATCTATGTTCGATGCAGGATGCAAGATGCTTGGGGCTGGTGTATGGGGATGATCCAGAGAGACGTTGTGGGGTGGGAGGTGGGAGGTGGATTCAGGATTGGGAGCTTGTGTACATCTGTGGTCGATTCATGTCGATGTATGGCAAAGCCAATAGAGTATTGTAAAGTAAAATTAAAAAAAATAAATTAATTATTAAAAAAAAAGAAACAGAGTAAGTGATTTTTTTTTAAGGCTAGGAAGAAAATTGTAGGGTCTCTAAGAAATAATTTATCTATGTACAACTCTGCATAAGATTTGTCTGAGCTTTTGATCTTAGTTGAGTAATAAAGCAAATGTTGGATAAAAAAAGAAAACCATAATGAAATATAAATTCACTGTCAAGTCTTAAAAGTAAATTAAAACACATTTGAAAGTTTTATAATGAAAGCAAGTAATTTCTTATTCTAAAAATGATAATTTGATAAGCAATCATTGTTTTTAATAAAATAAAATGGCTGAGAATTTTAATATATAAAATTAATCCAGACCATCAATGAATGATATAATACACACAATTTTTTTAATATTAAGATCAATAAGCAAAATCTCATTCTATAATCTTGGGTAACAATCTCAACAGAATAAGACATGAATAAAATACGATTATTTTATGAAATTTTGTTTTCACTTGTCTTTGGTATTTATTCTTCTGGACAAATAGTTTTATTTCTAAAGAACAGGTATAAAAGGACTTGTGGATTTTTTTACATTTTATATGACTTGAAGTGAAATAACAAGGCCAGGTTATCAAGCATATTCAACTGCATAGCTTTTCCCGAATTCAATAGGAACAGACATGTTGTTAAACATGTTCTTGTTAAACAAATGCCACTCTCTTTTCTGTGACATTTTACTCATTCTTTAATTAAGTAACACATGTAGCAACAGAGAGGGATAATTATCCCTCTATTAATTTGAATTAGTTTCATGCTCAGAGAGACATCTAAAATCCTATGCTAGTATGTCTTTTCTTTCTTTTTTAAGGTAAGTAATAAAATTAATTACTCTTTTGGAAATGCAAATAGTATTTAGACAACATAGTACTTTTGTTATTTCTCTTATAAATTAAAAAAATTAAACTATATTTAAATATATATGTAAATTATTAAGTATATTACTTAAAATAATTAAAATTTTCTCCATCTTCAAGAAAGTGAGTGAAAGTTAATTGCTTATTAGAGGACTGAGAGGATACATTTTAAATTGAAATCATGCTAATATATTCACAGAGGTAATATAGAGTTTATATTTACAAGATATATACTAAATTCTATGGGTTTGTGTTGATAACAAATAAAATGTGTGCATATAGGTATATAATCAGGTTTGACTAAAATCAAACTTCTGTGGCTCATGAATGCCATGCCTCAACACACTTCTCGCAACTCTGAAAAAAGTTAGAGAATGATTCATTTTCCTACATCAACCTCAAACCATGCTATACAACATGGTCTTCAAAATTTACTGTTTCAGAGGACATTTGACAAGTGGCACAGGAGAATGAAGGGAATTCAGTCTAGCAAGCACTGGATTTGAGCAGCCACATGCCTGAGAACAGAAGCAATCGATGCTGTGTGCAGAGAGCAGCTCCAGGAACAAGCTGTGTGCCTCTGTGCCTGAGGAAATCAGTCTTCATTTGAAAATATAAAAATGTTTAAATAAATGTGCAACTTTTGAGAACACACCATCTAGCAAATCAACATCTATTTAGAAATTCAAGAGAAAAGGAAAGAGAATATTTGAAAGTGCAATGCCTTATCCACTTTGAAGTCTGGTGATCCAACATCTACAGAGAAAAATGAAATAGAATACCCACAACTTACATAATGCTCATCAGTGGTTGCCAGGAACAGGCAAGGGGATGTCAGTGCAGGAGGGATTTGAGGAAACTTTGGGGCAAGATGGATATAAATACATAGATGTAAATAATAAATGTAGATATAGCTACTCAATATCTTGATTGTATTGATCTGTAGGTGTTATACATATGTCAAAATTCATTATGTGCACATTGAATTCATGCAGCTTATTGTATATCAGTTATACCTCAATAAGGCTTAGTGAAAGTAAGAAAACATATAGACAAAAAATTATCCTTTGAGAAGCCCACATAGGAAGCAGTGTCCTCAGAAGGGAAGCAGGTTTTTGTTAGAGAAGGAAGATAAAAGGGATGCCCAGAGAAAATACTATAGGGACCATTCTGAGAGAATGTATGGTGGAAACAGTTCAGGAATTTGACACCCAATATATGTCTCTCTTTTTCTTTCTAGCGTTCATTTTGAAATTAAAACATCAGAAATAGAAAGCTGAGATATACATAAAAGACTGTATGTTTTGATTATTCATTTTTCATAGGTACTGAAAAATACTTATTAATAATTGTTGTTACATAGTGATACTCATGATGATTGATATGATTACAAAGGAAAAAATCATAGAGGTGTTAATTAGGAAAGTGAAAGTGAAAGTGAAGTCACTCAGTCGTGTCTGACTCTTTGCGACCCGTGGACTGTTGCCCACCAAGCTCCTCCGTCCATGGGATTCTCCAGGCAAGAATACTGGAGTGGGTTGCCATTTCCTTCTCCAGTTAATTAGGAAGTAAAGTCAAATAG
This sequence comes from Neotragus pygmaeus, assembly GCA_006410875.1. Taxonomy (NCBI): domain Eukaryota; kingdom Metazoa; phylum Chordata; class Mammalia; order Artiodactyla; family Bovidae; genus Neotragus; species Neotragus pygmaeus. The sequence goes on along the minus strand of SJYV01011177.1, from coordinate 126,811 downwards.
TCATCTCATTGTAAACGAATAATCTTTATAGCAGGAGTTATCCATATACATTTTGATAGGAGTGTAAAACTCCCAATACATCAGAAATTTTGTGTTTGAAATTGACTAATTAAGCAATTTAAATTTTAAAGTAAATTAAATCTGTGTAATTGAAAAGTACAGATTTTTAACTTAAAAAGGCAAAGTAATGTTCATCATGAAGCCATCTGATGAGTTCAAGGCCAGAGGACTGTGGGGATTCATTTCATGTAATGGATATTTTATAGACAATTATATTTTCTTTCAATGCCTTTATGGGAGATATTTCATTTTTCATTTCCCTTCATGTCAGTTAGTCAGAAAGTCATTAAATGAATATGTATTGATTCCTGATTAATATTTTAAGGCTCTAAATATTTTAACAATTCTGACAGGGCTATAAAACAACTTCTAATTGCATAACATGTAAAGAACAGGAAAAGGTATAGAGGAAGGAAAATAATATTCAATAAATTTCAAAACTATAAATTTAAATTACAGTCATAAATTTCTGAAATAATATCACACTATGCACTGAAACATAACAATCACTGGTAAAATATGACTATAGAATCACTGTGTGATAAATGTTACACTATGTTTCTATTAACATAGAAAAATTAAATGAAGTCATTGATAGAGGAACAAATCGTGATGTTACCTTGGCTCACACACTGTTCAATACACAGAAATAATTTTCTGTATATTTATCATTAAATAAAATACATATAAAATGTGTAATAAATAATAACTGGAAGATCTCTTTTGGTTTAAAACACATCTTGATTAGCATTTACTAAAGCTTCCCAGGTATCTCAGTGGTAAAGAATCTCCTGCCAGTGCAGCAGACGTGAGTTTGATTCCCGGGTTAGGAAGATTCCCTGAAGAATGAAATGGCAACCCATTCCAATATTCTTGCCTGGGAATTCCTTGGATGGAGGAGCCTGGTGGGCTATAGTCCCTGGAGTTTGCAGAGTCAAAGACTAAATACATGTACATGTGCGTACACACACACACACACACACAAATGTTGCAAAATATCTATGAACATTTGTACTGCTCAGTTCAGTTTCTCAGTCGTGTCCGACTCTGCGAAGCCATGAACTGCAGCATGCCAGGTCTCCCTGTCCCTCACCAACTCCCGGAGTCCACCCAAACCCATGTCCATAGAGCTGGTGATGCCATCCAACCACCTCATCCTCTGTCGTCCCTTTCTCCTCCTGCTCTCAATCTTTCCCAGCATCAGGGTCTTTTCAAATTAGTCAGCTTTTCACATAAGGTGGCCGAAATATTGCAGTTTCAGCTTCAGTAACAGTCCTTCCAATGAACACCCAGCGCAATAATAAGCTATGTCTGAGTTCTTCCAATGTAGGAAGGAAGATCCAGGATGAGACAAGATGAATTTAACCTTGATTCTTTATTTATAAATGCATTTTTACCTAGCTCTGTCCAAAGTCTGCTTACAGTTGCTGGAGAGCAGCTAGTCAGTTTATCACAAGATTCATTTAAGGATTTATCTAAGAAAATGAAACTGTTACAACATACTAATCACGCTTTAATATATACTCTTGTTTTCGGTAGAGATTGTTAAAAAGATTATTCAGCAAATTTTTATTTATTAAAAGAAATATTTTTAGTAGTAGGGTTCTTAATTTATTTTACAGTGCTTATGTGTCGACTGCATTATAAATAAAGCATGAATAAATGTTCATTTTAGTTTAGCATGATAATTTAAGCTCTGTATGTAAATGTTTTTCCCAGAGGAACAAATGCACGAAAAAGCAAATTATGGACAGTTAAAATAGATGATACATGTTTGCTGCTCTTTATTAGTTNTTATTTTGTTTATTGTTTCCTTTGCTGTGCAAAAGCTTTTGAGTTTAAGTAGGTCCCACTTATTTTTGCTTGCACTTCCATTATTCCAGGAGATGGATCAAAATAGATGTTGCTGTGATTTATGTCAAAGAGTGTTCTGCCTATGTTTTCCTCTAGGAGTTTTATAGTGTCCTATCTCACATTTACATCTTTAATCCATTTTGAGCTTATTTTTGTATATGGACTTAAAGAATGATGCAGTAATAATATTTTTACATGTGGCTCTTCAGTTTTCCTGAAACCACTGTGATAAAACTATATTTAATAAAACTCATGAAAGAGACATGACTTTGCACTGAACAACAACAATAATGAAACATTTACTGTGCATCCCTTTCCATACACATTGAAAATCAACATTCTCTCATCCTATTCTTATGTCCAACATTAATTTTACAGTATTGGTGGAGATGAGAGGATAGGGACATGGCTAAACCTGCCAGACACTTTTCATACATTGAGTCAGATGATTTCACTGGGCCAGATTCTGCTGCCCTTAACTCCTGCTATAATTTTAGCAGTATTATTCTCAGAAAAACATGATGGTGGAGACAGGGCTTGGGTTTACTTAAGAGGCTGCATCCTTCTAAGTACCTTGAAATACAGTCTATGAATGTATAGGAAGCCATATGGGTGGAAAAATTTTTTAAAGCAAATTTGTCCTCAGGTATGCAATTAACCAGAGAAGGCAATGGCACCCCACTCCAGTACTCTTGCCTGGAAAATCCCATGGACGGAGGAGCCTGGTGGGCTGCAGTCCATGGGGTCGCTAAGAGTCGGACACGACTGAGCGACTTCACTTTCACGTTTCACTTTCATGCGTTGGAGAAGGAAATATCAACCCACTCCAGTGTTCTTGCCTGAAGAATCCCATGGATGGGCAAGCCTGGTGGGCTGCCATCTCTGGGGTTGCACAGAGTCGGACACAACTGAAGCAACTTAGCAGCAGCAACAGCAGCAGCAGCAGCATGCAATTAACCTTCTCAGTCACATCAAAATATAAACTTTTGTACCACCTGGGAAAAATTTCTTAAGCACAGATGCAAATTACTTTAATGTCTGAAAATACTACCTGCTAAATCTCTGAGCAATAAATATCCACTGCTAGGCAATGGCAACTTCTTATTAAAGTAAAGTGAATGAGGACAGGCTGAAGAGATCCTCAGTTCGGTTCAGTTCAGTTGCTCAGTTGTGTCCAACTCTTTACGACCCCATAGACTGCAGCACGCCGGCCTCCCTGTCCATCACCAACTCGCAGGGTTTACTCAAACTCTTGTCCATTGAGTCAGTGATGCCATTCAACCATCTCATCCTCTGTTGTCCCCTTCTCCTCCTGCCCTCAATCTTTCCCAACATCAGGGTCTTTTATAAATGAGTAAGTCCTTGCATCAGATGGCCAAAGTACTGGAGTTTCAGCTTCAACATCAGACCTTCCAATGAACACTCAGGACTGATCTTTACGATGGACTGCTTGGATCTCCTTACAGCCCAAGGGACTCTCAAGAGTCTTCTCGAACACCACAGTTCAAAACACGACTGAGCTACTGAACTGAACTGATGCAAAAATTACCCTTTCAACATGTAATTTGTGTTAAAATGATTAATGGAGCCAATTATGCACAGTGAAGTAAGCCAGAAAGAAAAACACCAATACAGTATACTAACACATATATATGGAATTTAGAAAGATGGTAATGATAACCCTGTATGCAAGACAGCAAAAGAGACACAGATGTATAGAACAGTCTTTTGGACTCTGTGGGAGAGGGAGAGGGTGGGATGATTTGGGAGAATGGCATTGAAACATGTATACTATCATATAAGAAACGAATCCCCAGTCTAGGTTCGATGCAGGGATGACCTAGGTCACTGGGATAATCCAGAGAGATGGTATGGAGAGGGAGGTGGGAAGGGGGTTCAGGATTGGGAACATGTGTACACCCCTGGCAGATTAATGTTGATGTATGGCAAAACCAATACAGTATTATAAAGTAAAATAAAAAAAATAAAATAAAATAAAATGACTAATCTAAGGATCATGTATGGTAACTGAAGTATCCTAAGACATCGTGTACTGCTGCTGCTGCTAAGTTGCTTCAGTCGTGTCCGACTCTGTTCAACCCCGTAGATGACAGCCCACCAGGCTGCACCGTCCCTGGGATTCTCCAGGTAAGAACACTGGAGTGGGTTGCCATTTGCTTCTCCAATGCATGAAAGTGAAAAGTGAAAGTGAAGTCACTGAGTCATGTCCAAGTCTCAGCGACCCCATGGACTGCAGCCTACATGGCTCCTCCATCCATGGGATTTTCCAGGCAAGAGTACTGGAGTGGGGTGCCATTGTTATTGTATACTAGGTAGTGTAAATGTAATAAAAACAAAGAAGTATGAGTGCTGATCTAGTGTCTTTACCGATATATACTCAAGTTACTATTAATGATCTGCTTTCAGTTTTTGTTGATTGCTTCCAGTATAGTCTTTTCCTATCATATCCTTAATGTGGCTTAAAACTGCCCTACATCCCAGGGAATCGTGAGAGATCCTTACCTTGATGATGATTCATCTCTAAAGATGAAGATGCCCTGATCAGGCTACATTCGTACTAGTTTGGAGACAGCAAGTTTAAAATAAAACATTCAATGCTCTTGTAAAGGAGAAATGATAGTCAACTCTTTCTCCCAATAAATGAGAATAAAAAATATACCATGTGAGAAAAAAAAAATTGCTTTGCTTATATACACTTAACTACAGTGCTTTAACCTGGCAGCCATATGAACATGCTGAGTCTCTTCAGTTGTGTCCAGCTCTTTGTGACTCTATGGACTGTAGCCTGCCAATCTCCTCTGACCATGGGACTCTCCAGGCCAGAATACTGTGTGGGTTGCCATGCCCTCCTCCAGGGGACCTTCCCAACCAGATCGAACCCAGGTCTTCCACGTTGCAGATGGCTTCTTTACCATTTGTGTACCAAGGGAAGCTCAGGGAACTTGATTGCATGTTTATCTAATTTTAATGAGCAAATATTTACTGGATCATAAACTATTATTACTAACATGTTTTGCTTGGTAATCTGATAAACATGCAAATGAGTAAAACATAGTTTTAGCCCACTAGGAATTTGTAATCAACTGATAAAGACTCAGTTGTTAAATAATGGGGGGAAAAATATCGCTGAGGTTAATATTTCCTGAACATACAAGATTAAAGAGAACTAGCTTAATTCAGATCATGTGAAAGCAGTGTGGCCAGATTTAACATATAAAATCACAACCTAAGTGTCCAGTTAAATTTAGAATTTCAGAAAAACAACAAATATTTTAAGTACTAGTATGTTTCATGGGGTAGCCTGGTGGCTCAAGTGTAAAAGGAAACTGCCTACAGTGCGTGGAGGTGGGGAAGGGGAGGGTTTGATTACTGGGTTGGAAAGATCCACTGGAGGAGAAAAAGGCAACCCACTCCAGTATTCTTGCCTGGAGAATCCACGAACAGAGAAGCCTGAAGGGCACCAGTTCATGAGATCTCAAAGAGCCGGACATGACTGAAGCGACTTAGCACCTCACCCACGCATATTTCATGGGCTATAACATGGACAAGAACTTATTTTTTTGAATTAATACTTTTTACAGAATAAAAAAAAGTGATCTGTAAATAATTTTTACAAATGATATATGAATTCCTAGAAATTATTTCCCGTGAAATTATTAAGATGTTGAATATTTGTTACATTTTAATAAATTTAGTATATATTTCAACATTAACTTTGAATAAATTTAATAAAATTAAAAACTTTCCGATTTAGCCTTGAATTCTATTTATCCTTAGAAATCTAAATTAATTTCATCTGGCAATATGGCAAATTTTGTTCTGTCAAATAACTTTGAAATAAAAACAAAAGTTTAACAAATCTACTGCAAGAATAACAATATACTTTTATTTTTAAATAGAGATTCTCAGGAAAAAAAATTGAAAAAAAACATTTAACTTATGGAAAGTCATTATATCACCTTCTGTGACAGGTGTAATTCAAAATTTAGGAAATCTAAAAAATTTATATAAGAAAATTATGGGTCCTTTCTTGAATGTGCATTTCTTAGGTTGCTTCTTTTGATTGTGTTATCCGTTTGGCAGGTAGTTGACATCACTCTAATTAGTTCAGGAGTAATAGCATTATTTCTTTTAAAGATGATTGTGAGAATAGAAATATCATTTTAGAAAGTTAAACAGAGAAAGGTAGCTGCATATACCTATTCTTTCATGAACTATTAAAGTGAACCAATCACCATAGAATTTGATCAACTTTAAGTAGATGGTATCTGTTAATGAACATCATTCCTTCTAAAATGTATCCATTTTTCTCAAGATGAACTCAAAACCCAGTATCATATTTTTTATCAAATAACAACACACCCTGGTCTCTTCTTGAAAGCTAATCATTAACATCTTTTTTAAATAAACAATGAACTAATTACAGTGCCTTGAATGTACATATAATGATGCTTCTAACTTTCCTTGGAATTTCCTTTCACAATTCCTTCATATTTATACCAAACTCTTATTGAATCTTCAAAACAGTACCCAAAGGTTGCTTTCATGCATCTGTCTAGTCAGCCACTCATTCAGCAAATACTAAGAGCATTCTTTGGCTGTGTGAATCACAACAGACTGTGGAAAATTCTTTAAGAGATGGAAATACCAGAACACCTGAGCTGCCTCCTGAAAAATCTGTAGGCAGGTCAAGAAGCAACAGTTAGAACTAGACATGGAACAACAGACTGCTTCCAAATCGGGAAAGGAGTATGTCAAAGCTGTTCATTGTCACACTACTTATTTAACTTATATGCAGAGTACTTCATAAAAATGCTGGGCTGGATGAAGCACAGCTGGAATCAAGATTGCTAGGAGAAATATCAGAAACCTCAGATATGCAAATAAAACCACCCTTATGACAGAAAGGGGAGGAACTAACGAGTCTCTTGATGAAAGTGAAAGAGGAGAGTGAAAAAGTTGGCTTAAAGCTCAACATTCAGAAAACGAAGATCATGGCATCTGGCCCCATCACCTCATGTCAAATAGATGGGGAAATAATGAAAGACTTTATTTTTCGGGGCTCCAAAATCAATGCAGACTGTGATTGCGACCATGAAATTAAGAGATGCTTGCTCCTTGGAAGAAAAGCTAAGTCCAACCTAGACAGCATATTAAAAAGCAGAGATAGTACTTTGCCAACAAAGCTCTGTCCAGTCAAAGCTCCGGTTTTCCAGTAGTCATGTATGGATGTGAGAGTTTAACTGTAAAGAAACCTGAGTGCCAAAAATTTGATGCTTGTGAACTGTGATGTTGGAGAAGACTCTTAAGAGTCCCTTGGATTGCAAAGAGATCAAACCAGTCATTCCTAAAGGAAATCAATCCTGAATGCTCATTGGAAAAATTGGTGCTGAAGTTGAAGCTCCAATACTATGGCCACCTGATGCGAAGAACTGATTCATTGGAAAAGACTCTGAAGCTAGGAAAGATTGAAGGTGGAAGGAGAAGGAAAAGACAGAGGATGAGATGGTTGGATGGCATCACCAACTTGATGGACATGAGTTTGAGTAAGCTCCAGGAGTTGGTGATGGGCAGGGAAGCCTGGGATGATGTGGTGTGATGCAGTCCATGGGTTCGCAGAGAGCTGGACATGACTGAGTGCTTGAACTGAAAAGTATTCTATATGCAAAGGTCTGGCGGCTGAGTTGGTTAACAAAATTAGGTCAAGTCATTGCTTTCACAAACGTTTCCTGCTAGTGCAGAGAGATGACAAAGATTAAAGATGTCAAGTATTACCTATGAAAAACAAAAAAAGGAATTAGGAACAAAGTAGAAGGCATTTCCGATAACATAGTCAAGGGTAGTCTCTCTGATGAGTAAAATGTTGCACAGCAAACTGAATATAGTAAGTCCCTTTCATTGGAGCCTTCAAGATGTGAACTTTCAAAAACGTGAGCATGCAACTCCTTCTGGCAACGAACCGGAAACTATGCCATCAATGTCAGGCATAAATGAAATTGCAACTTGCCGCCTGTCTCCTTTTGCTGACAATCCTTCAGCTCTATCATCTCCCACCTCCTCTCCCACATCGTTAGTGACTCTTTCTGCCTGTTCACTTGATGCCAGATACTCAAGTCAGCTCTTGTACTGTAGTACCATACTTTTCAAGGCAATGAACCGTTTGATTAAAAATGTTCATTTTTTGTTTGCTTTTTATGTATTATTTTGATTATATTACAGTACAGTACTATACAGCTAATTGTATTAGCTGGGTACCTAGGCTAAAGTTGTTAGACTTAGGAACAAATTGGACTTATCAATGCAGTCTTGGAATATAACTCATTTATATGTACAGGACTCACTGTGATGTGTGAACATATAACTGGATTTGGGGATGAGAACATCAAAGCACAAAGTGCAGCCAGTACTTAGATCCTGAGAAAGATCAGTACAGGGAAGGGCTAGGAACAGAGTCAGTGTGACTGAGTTGAGAGGATCAAGACAGGAGATGGAAGATCACATCAAATGACCATGGTTAAAGCATTCCTGTTCCCACCCCAGCCTTCCCCAACTCCTATTGCTCTCACAGAACCCTGCACCATACCAAACTCAGTGGCAGAATAACTTGTCTTTTGGTCCCAGGAAATGCAAGTCCTGCACTTGTCTTTATTATATTCTCAGCTCTTAAGTACCATTTTGTATTTCAGCTCTTGCCATGTTAGCCACATTTATTGAACATTTTTAAGTAACCAGCATTTTCTGCAATGCACCATTTTGAGTCATGTGGAGAAACAATACTGCTGCAGATTCTTTTATCCTTAAGGATGGCTGCAATTCATGTTTTCTTCAGTGAGACATTATGTAAAGAAAGTTTTTCTTAGTTTCAGGTAGGTGATGCACTGTCAGGGGATGTTCAACTTTAAGGAATCCAATATGTTGCACTTTTCTTCCTTTGTGTGCCATTTCTCAAGGATTCTCTGTTCCTTATCAGTTCCTATTCTGGGAACGAGTAGAGCTACACGCAGTTCTCAGGACTGAAATCATGCGAAAGGGTACCTGCTCGGATCCTTTCAGTAACTCCCTTCAGTGACTCTTTTCAGCATCAGCGACCTTGTATATATTAGACTATCCATTTTGTTGCAACTGATGGAATTTCATTCTGTGTAATAGCTGAGTAATCATTTTACTAAAGATATATAAGCCTGCATTTCTGCTAATAAAATACCCTGGCTCCACTAGAGACTTGGGTCCCACGCATCTTTCTTTCTGTCTTCATTCTCTTTGGAGCGTGGAAACCTGCCGAGCTGCAGAGCTCCCTCTCTTGCTCTGGCTTTCAAGACCTCCTTGAGAGGACGCCCTGTGCCTTTGTGAGTGGTGCAAGTCCTATGTGTGGGCTTTATTGGTATTCCACATAACCCGAGAGATACTGCTCTTTCTCTCTCGCTCTCTCTTTTTCTCTCTTTCTTTCCATTGACTCTGGTCCACCAGGTTCCAGTCTGTACTAAAGACCAACAATGCACATGCAAAAAGAAGTTGAAGAAAGAATTATCCCCTTCAACTGACTTTCAAGATGGGGTCCTGGGAGAAGTAGCAGCTCAGAAGAGCACCCCAGGATTCCTGAGAGCTAGAAATGGCCTTTCTAAGACCTATGTGTGTGTATACAGTCTTTGTAGAGGAATGGTCAAGCACTTTGAGCAGACTGTGCAATTCTGGAAGTCTGTAATGTATCTTATATTTTGTTCCCCCAACTATGAATTGACAATATCTCACACACAATATTCCTTTGCATTGCTCCTTCTCTTGTCCAGGTCCCAGCCTTACAATCACTTGATAGCAATCAAAGTGCTATGTAAAATATAGTTCATTATGTCACCTGTTCCCCAGGATTAAGATTTCTTGGTTCATCTTTGCACTTTAATAAAATCTAGAATTCTTATCCAGCTTTTCAAACCTTCCATGACCTAGTCTGGGCCTATCAACTGGTTGCTAGTTTATATTAGTCTTTTCACCCATCATGCTTCAGCCAAACTGGACATTTTTATTTCCATAAAATGACTGAACTTTATGGAAACTTAGGGCCCTTCTACTAACCATTTCTTTTTCTTTTACCAAGAATGTTCTTTCCCTTAAAATTTTAAGGCCACATAATTTTGTCTTCAGATTTCCACTTCATAGTGTTTTTCTTTCTTTTCTTTTCTTTCTTTCTTTTTTTTTTTTTTTACTTTATTTTACTTTACAATACTCTACTGGCTTTGCCATACATTGACACGAATCCACCACAGGTGTACACGAGCTCCCAATCCTGAGTCCCCCTCCCATCTTTTTCTTTACAATAATAAGAGACAGTCACCCAGTGACTTCGATCCTATATCTCATTTTAATTCTCTGCATGAAGGTTTTCACATTTTGATATGTTTTCTTGTTATTTTTAAATTCACACCTTGTGACAGAGACCATATTAATGAAAGAAAAGTTGGTATTGATCTTTACTCCAGTATTCCTGCCTGGAGAATCCCAATGAACAGAGGACCCTGGTGGGCTACCTACCATCCATTGGGTTGCAAAAAGTTGGATATGACTGAGCTACTATCACTCATTCGCTTTATTTTTTGGCTGGGACAGTGTCTACCATAGAGTGTATCAACAGGATAACCAAATCAGTGTTGAATATCTGAATGAGTTGCAGGGTGCATGGTAGTTAAAAGGTAAGAGACAGATGAACATTGCTATAATGTTGAACATTTATAAAACATTTATAAAGTCCTCACATGCAATGAATAAAGTTACCACAAATGACTGAAGTATGGAAAACTAAGCAAGGGTAAGTTTCAGAATCTTATGAAAGATTATGGCTAATAGATCCATTTTAGGTTACGATGAATGTGACAACACATTTCTGTTGGTCCTAGTCTCTCTTAGTGCTGATATGAAGTAGTTTGCTAAATCCTATGGGCTGGGAAGTGAGAGAAAATCTTTGTGAAGGAAGATTTCTGGCTGGTTCTCCACAGCAGTGATTCTGACATTATCCTTAAGCTGATGAGAATAGATGTTGTGAGTCTGGTGATATCTTCACATATCTCTATTGACAATTTCAGAGGCCAAATCGACAGGGCAGTTAAGAAAATGAATAAAACTACTTTTCCTTATGGTAAATCACTGTCTACAAGTTTCTTGACATGTTTTAAAACCTACTGCACATTTCTAATTATAGAGGAATATTTTCCAACTGTGAACATTCATCTACTAGTGTGCTTTACATTTTAAGTGTGGATCTTCTGAGGGAATTAAAATCACTAGGAGAAAAAGTGATAAAGTTATTAAGCTTGTTTCAGGTAAACCACAAGCTGTTCTAAATCTGAAGCCTGTCTTTTTTTTTTTTTTAATAATTTCAACATTGATTTTATTCAAAGGGGATTTATATGTATGTCCGAGTAATTTGTTAGATTTGAAATGCTCACGAACTTTCATAAGTGACCTAAGCTTGAACTTTTATTTGTAGTTAAGCCTTGCTAGAAGAAAGACAGTTCTCTTTCTCAGAAATAATAAAAGGAACAGAGATGAAAGAAAGACCTATGACTAATTCATTCACTGATATGTGGAATGAGGTTTAGAGAAGGAAAGAACTTTTTGACAGAGGCTGGCTTTGGGGGTTTGTCAAAGTCACCATGTCTGAAGGACATGGTAAGTTCAGACATGGTTTGGTTAATAATTAACTGGGTGATAATCAAGGATGGTTGCTCCTTCACTAAGAGGGAGCAAAAAATTTAGAATCTGAAATATAATTCTAGGTATTATTTTGTCCATGATATGGAAACATCCCAATTAGCTCAAATGGGAAAGCTATACTAATAAGACTGAATATAGGAAACAGGTAATTTGATTGGCTACAGATAGATTTGCAACCTTACAGATACAGACAAAGAAACTAGAGAAAAGCAAGTTTATGGTTTAGGTCAGTAGTGGGGTGTAGGGAACGCTGTGGTTGATTGTCTTAGAGCTCAAGAGTATCCTTGAAGTTCATAAGAACAGAAAGTCATGAAGGAAACAAACCATATTGACCAAGTTATTAAGTATCAACTCTAATTCTCCACTTTTATAAATTACTGTCACTGTAACTGGAATATACTTCCTGAAGGTTAGGATTCATAACAAGTGTTAAAACCGTAAAAAAAAAAAAAAAAAAAAAGTAGTGCCTTTGGATGTAGCAATTTCATTTTTTAGAACATACTTTTGTTTTCAGTCTTTATTGAAAATAATGCAAAATAGATGATTTATTGAATCATTTTATATGTAAATAATTATTAATGTTGGTTTTCGATCATTAAGTATCATAAAATTAAGGTGAATCAAGTTGGTTTCCATAGAAATTTATTCTTGAAGTTCAGTTCAGTTCAGTTGCTCAGTCGTGTCTGACTCTTTGTGACCCCATGAACTGCAGCACGCCAAGCCTCCCTGTTCGTCACCATCTCTCAGAGTTCACTCAGACCCATGTCCATCGAGTCCATGATGCCATCCAGCCATCTCATCCTTGGTTGTCCCCTTCTCCTCCTGCACCCAATCACTCCCAGCATCAGAGTCTTTTCCAATGAGTCAAATCTTCTCATGAGGTGGCCAAAGTACTGGAGTTTCAGCTTTAGCATCACCCCTTCCAAAGAAATCCCAGGGCTGATCTCCTTCAGAATGGACTGGTTGTATCTCCTTGCAGTCCAAGGGACTCTCAAGAGTCTTCTCCAACACCACAGTTCAAAAGCATCAATTCTTCAGTGCTCAGCCTTCTTCACAGTCCAACTCTCACATCCATACATGACCACAGGAAAAACCATAGCCTTGACTAGATGGACCTTATTCTTGAAGTAATAAACAGTAAAAAGTAAAACTGAATGAAGGTGAAAAATAATAGAAAGGAGAGATAATAAAAGTCCCCCTTTTAAATTTAATGGAATTTAATGGATTAATGGAAGAGGATAGTTAAAGTTAAATGAGATTACTTGAATAAGGACACCCAATACATTAATATTACCTCTTGGTTTAAAAATATTTTTAACAAAAGATTCCTTGGTTCATACATTCCATTTTTCTTGCCTTAACTACATCAGCAGTGCCAAGTCTGATTTCCAGTTTCAATGGCTTTGAAGTATTATAAAATAATCTTAAAAGCATCTATGATGTCAATCAGGAGCATAATCCTGTAGACTTTGTTATTTTTTTGCATGAAAGCCATGTGTGCTAATATGCTTCAGGTGTGTCCAACTCTTTGCGATCCCATGCACAATAGCCCACCAGGCTCCTCTGCTCATGGAATTCGCAAGGCAAGAAACTGGAATGGGTTGCCCATGCCCTGCCCCAGGGGATCTTCCCTGCCTGAGTATCAAACCCATGTCTCTTACCTCTCCTGCATGGTTCAGTGGGTTCTTTATCACTAGAGCCACTATATTTTAAGATTTTCTTATAGATGCCTAATTTAGTAGCAATTTTATTGACTAAATTTATAAATATTTTACATGATATTAAAGTAGTTTTTAAAGAGACAAAATACTCTGTACACATAGATCATGAGTCTGCTACCATTTAATTAAAGTATGTAATGGTAATAAGTGGGTAATTAAATAGCCAGGTTTGGGAGCACACACAATGTTTCTTGGTAAGAATACACTCAACTAGAGGAAGGAAAAAACACAGTTGTACTAGAAAGAAAATTACTGTTAGAGAATCCTAGTAAAGATTTGTTATAGAAGCTTGAAAGAGCATTAGTTTATTTAAGAGTTGGTTGACTTTAACTAGGGAGAAAGTGATTCAACTGAAATTATCATTGAATAAAACAGAGTAACATTAGCCTCTTGTGCCTTTAAAGATAAGAAGCCATATCATATAGCTTCTTTACTGCTTACCTTTATGTTATTTTGCTTGCAAAAGCAAGATTACTGACACTAGGAAGTAAAACATTATAGTTGGCATCTGTTATGAGTAACAGTTGTCTTCGCTTTCTTATAGTAGCAGGCATTTATAAAGAAAATTGTTATTTAGTTTTATTTCCAAGTTTCCCAAGATAGCATGATCATAAAATTGAAGAAATTTCCTATCAGGTTTATTAAAATATATCATGGGAAAAATGGGAGCATCAAAAATGAAAGGAATGAGAATGAATTTCTGTTTATCCACAGGGAAGTTTATGAAAAATGGATAATTGAAACTATTACATAGAGTGATCATGAAGATTAAACATGATATTATATAAAATGGTTCCAGTGATATAAGTTAAAAGGCACTTGAAATGAGGAAAGTATTATTGATTTTTGAGAGGTCAACTGTAGAATGGATGCATGACAGAGCTGAGAAGTAATGCTGAGTCACCTTAAAGAGATTAAGTACCTTCCGGGTCAGCAAAACCTTCTTGTAATATGATTTAATATATTGAGAAAGCCAAGGTTTTAATACATGTACCATATCTAATATAAGGTTTCTCTCATTTAAGTAATAGATTAAGACTTCTTGAAAACTTGAATGGCCAAAACAAGAAAGACAATCAAAGGGTATCCAAGCATTAATTTAAATCCATTGTTAAAATACTTAAATCTAGATTTAATGCAAACCAATTATGATTATAGTTCCTTTAAAATAAACAAAACAACTTCAAACTAAGCAGTCAAACATGAAACAAAGCAAAAAGATAAAAAGAAATAGGTTTGTAAACACTATTTCAATAACTATATTTGATCCATTTAACACAGCATGGAGTTAGCCTTTCCACACTCCTCTCCTCCAAGAATAACTATTAGGATTCCATATACAGGAATTTGGATTTCTATACATGCTTTCTTAGAGAATAAGAATACACAAGGGCCATCCTAATGTCTGCTCTGCTTGTGATCACTGTAAAACTGTTCTACACTAATAGCTTATGTTTATTTCAAGAGTCTACATGTTCCATAAAAATATTACATCAGTCCCAACTACAATGTGGCTTCTCTGATGGCTCAGCAGTAAAGAATCTGCATGCAATGCAGTAGACACGGGTTTGATCCCTGGGTCAGGAAGATCCCCTGGATAAGGAAATGGTGACCTCCTCCTGTAGGCTTCACTGGGAAATCCCTTGGACAGAGGAGCCCATGGGGTCATAAGAGTCAGAATTATTGACTAACCTACCACCACCACCAACTAAAACAATCCTGACTATATTTTTCCATCTTTTTACTTCTTAACACCCTTATAGTATGGTTTTAAAAAAAAGATGCAAACTATATTCACCCTTGGAATATTCACCAGTAATTTCAGCCTGATTATTAAACTCAACCTTAAAATCAGCCTTTCAGATATGTGAAAAAGGAGAGATATATAATATTACTTAAATTGTCAATTAGCTTTTATTAAAATATAAAGCATATATTACACATTTTAAAATAAGTACTGCAAATTAATAAAATATTGGCTGTTATCAAAGTTAGCTTTAAAATTTTGATACAGTTTACTATCTGTGTTAATGTACATATTACAGTTATCCTCTATAAAATGTGATTTCACCTACAAAATAGGAATAGTGAGAATATAATAATACTATCCTTTGGTGACCTAAGAGAAGATGGAAGGTAATGAGAAAATGGTTTTTCCAGTAGTCATGTATGGACGTGAGAGTTGGACTATAAAGAAAGCTGATTGCCAAAGAAATGATGGTTTTGAACTCCACAGCTGGACAAGACTCTTGAGAGTCTCTTGGACAGCAAGGTGATCCAACCAGTTCATTCTAAAGGAAATCAGTCCTGAATATTCAAAGGAAGGACTGATGTTGAACCTGAAACTTCAATACTGTGGCTACCTGATGTGAAGAACTGACTGATTGGAAAAGACCCTGATGCTGGGAAAGATTGAAGGCGGGAGGAGAATTGGACGACAGAGTATGAGCTGGTTGGATGGCATCACCAACTCAATGGACATGACTTTGAGTAAACTCTGGGAGTTAGTGATGGACAGGGAGGCCTGGAGTGCTGCAGTCTATGGGGTTGCAAAGAGTCGGACACAACTGCGTGACAGAACTGAACTGAACTGAATGAGAAAATGAGAAAAAACAGGCTGCTCTTTACTCTATAATCTAATACTCATATTGATTATTGCATTTTGATTTTCTTTAAATATTTAATAATAATAATAACATATTTTGAACTTTAAGTATGCTGGCTACATGTAGATTTTACTTTTATATTCATTTTACAATATTGTATAGTAAAATATTAAAATTTAAGAAAAGAAAACCATATGATTAGATAGTACCAAGAGGGACAATTTTAAAAGAAAAATTCAATAAAAAGAGCACATAAATTCAATAAGTATAAGTACATACCTTTCGAAAAGCTTGAAAAGGTCACTTATTTTGATAGAAAAAAAGACTTTATTACTTTAGATTTATTCTTTTAGCTTTAAGATATGTTTGATTTTGAGATTATATTGATCATCTTGAAAAATTAAAAAAAATTGTCTAAAACACTGAGACACCAGCCTTTTCTTAATACATAAACAATGCCAAGTTGAGTATATATTAATCAGTTAATTATACATCAGTTATAATTTAGAATGGCATCACATCATTTTGCAAATCCAATTTGCAAAGGAATCGAAAATTCAGTTCAGTATAATTTGTATATTCTTCATAATAAGACTTCGAATTTTCTACACTAGGACAACCCAAGGTATTGTTTACATGTGAAGAATAATTCTACAATTATGATTCCTAATTTTAAATGCCTGATTATAAGTTGAGGCTTTCCTGATGGCTCAGCAGTAAAGAATCCAGCTATGATACAGGAGACACCAGAGACTTGGGTTCGATTCTTGGGTCAAGAAGGTTCCCTGAAGGAAGAAATGGTAGCCCACTCCAGTATTGTTGCCTAGAGAATCGAATGGACAGAGGAGCCTGGCCAGCTAAAGTCCATTAAGGTTATAAAGATTTGGACATGACTGAGCAACTAATCACAGGCACATAAGTTGGAAAATCTTCAGTTTTCTTTATTTTATTTAGAAATTAAGAAGCACAAACTAAGTTATCCTAGCATAAGGAAGTAGGCAATTTAAAAACAATAGTTTTGAATGTATTTGAATGAAATGGAACCAAAAGTAGAGCCATAATAATGTTTATCTGCTTTCTAAATCTTTGCAAAATGTTTTTTTTCAAAGAGCAAACTTCAGTCATGACAAGAGATAGTCTTCTACACAAAGACATAGTAATCCCACTGCATTTAGTGCTGGAAAAGATTGAAGGCAGGAGAAGAAGGGGACAACAGAGGACAAGATGGTTGGATGGACATGAGTTTGAGAGGCTCCGGGAGTTGGTGATGGACAGGGAAGCCTGGTGTGCTGAAGTCCATCGGGTCACAAAGAGTCGGATAGTACTGAGCGGCTGAAGTGAACCGCAACTTTTAATGATCTGAGTACATCTGGGGCATAAAGTTGAAGGAGGAGCGATACTCATCAATATGGGTTTAATATATAGTTTCTTATTTGAAAAGATTGATAGGAATTTAAATCACCACTTCTGGTAAATGAATAAATAGAGAATTAAGGCTAGAGAAGGGAAGGAAGGTTGGTAGGTCAGATCTGATCATACTGTTTGCTAACACTTGAAATCTCATGGTCTAGGAGATTACATGGTGCCCTTCTGATGAGAAGTTTTCTTTCTGTGTACCCATAGTGAACCAGACAAGACTTCTCAGGACTGTGTTGCAAGGCATGTCTTGTTCCATTTCATCTTTCTTCCAAAATCTCCCTTAGTTCAATTCCTTCTTTCTTTTATTATCCAGTTGTATTTCTCACCCCCCCCCAAATCTGTTGTACAGCTAATTAGATTTTAGCTTACCAGAGAAATGACACTAACACGAAAAAAGGAAGGAAAAAAGTCCCTCAGTAAATAAAATATTGAGTGGAGAAATGAAAGGATGAATTACTTGGGTTTTAGCTTCACAGTACTGACTTCATGTGAAGCATCTTTACCTCATTGTTGCTTTGGCCACGTGATGCAAAGAGCTGACTCATTGGCAAAGACCCTGATGCTGGGAAAGATTGAGGCTAGGAGGAGAAGGGAGCAACAGCAGATGGGATGGGTGGATGGCATCACCGACTCAATGGACAGGAGTTTGAGCAAGCACCCGGAGACACAGTGAAGGACAGGGAAACCTGGCATGCAGCAGTCCATGGTCACAAAAAATTGGACACAACTTAAGGAGTGAACAACAATGTTACCAAATTGCTATTCTGTTGAGAACAATGTTTCAGTTTATTTACTCAAGCAGTTAGATTGTTTCTTCTGAGTCAAAGTAAGGTATCACATTCGACTACTTTTGCACAGATATTCCAGTACACAGAATTATATGGAGACTAGTTAAATGGGTGCAAAACAATTCAGGAGCAAATTACAGTACTAACAGGATTCTTCCCATTACTATAAATATATAATCATTATTCTACTTTTCTTTCAAGTTGATTGACTCTCCTGTGGTTAGTGAGAGAAATTTACATATTTGTCTTTTTTTATGTTAATCTCTGAAGGTAAACTCTACAAAGGCTATTAGCAAATGAAAAAATCTTCTGATTAATTGTTTCTGATGTTGAACAATTAGCAGAAACCAATCATTTGCATTTTAATAACATTGTAACCATCTGTTAAATGAATGCATTAATCTTGATTAGCTTGGTTCCAGACACTTGCAGTTGGGGTTTACTAATGTGTTCACTGATAAGGAGATTTTTTTCAAGTCATGTATAGCTTTAATTTCCACAGTGAAAAGTAACTGAAGAGAATAATGCAGGCATAACTAACATGCTGATGGTGCCTACACAAGAAAAGCAGAAAATACTGTGAAGAAACAAGAAATTTGGATATAAATAAGCCAATTCAAACTAGAAAAAGCAATGATTTCATTTTTATATTTTATGTTATATAGACCTGAATATAAATCACCAGGTAATGTTTAGCCAGCTACTGACATGATAATTTTTTTTTCAACTAAAAATATGAAATATACACTTCTAGCCAAAACATTGTCCAAAAGAACTGTGAGAAGTAAAGTAAAATCATTCAATTAGTGGAGAATTACTGGGCTACATTAAAATGAAGATTAAAGGAGACATTTAATAAGGTCACTTCCTGTAGGTTTCATTCTTTTCAAGCAGTCTCTTTGTGATTTTAGCAGTCTTCATTTTCTTCTGCAGTTCTAACAAGATGAGCTACCATTGGCTTCTGTATCATATTTAATCACTAGAGATACACATGCTTATAGCTGTGTATAATTATTTTTTAATTGAAAGTCCTTCTGTTTCCAAATATTAACAACAAAATCATCCCAAGAATAACATCACATGAAGTAGTGAACATGTAGAATAACCTCAAGAGAGAGATACAAGTGAGGATTCTATTTTTTTTAATTTTACTTTACAATACTCTATTGGCTTTGCCATACATCGACATGAATCCACCACAGATGTACACGAGCTCCCAATCCTGAATCGCCCTCCCACCTCCCACCCCACAACATCTCTCTGGATCATCCCCGTGCACCAGCTCCAAGCATCCTGCATCCTGCATCGAACATAGACCGGCGCCTCATTTCTTACATGATAGTATACATTTTTAAAGCTCCTTACTTCTAGTGAAAATGTTACTTCAGATTCTGACAAATTAAGGAAGAAAAAAAAATTAATGTGTTTAAAGGTTAAAATCAAAGGGTTAAAACACTCTCTGTTGGCAGATGACATTATTGTTTATGGAGAAAATTTAAGAATTCTAAAAGATAATAACTGGAATTAACAGATATTTTTTAATCAATGTGAGCAGCAATGAAGATAATATATGACTAGAAATAGNGACACCGAAGAATTAATGCTTTCGAACTGTGGTGTTGGAGAAGACTCTTGAGAGTCCCTCGGACTGCAAGGAGATCCAACCAGTCCATTCTGAAGGAGATCAGCCCTGGGATTTCTTTGGAAGGACTGATGTTAAAGCTGAAACTCCAGTACTTTGGCCACCTGATGTGAACAGCTGACTCATTTGAAAAGACCCTGATGTTGGGAAAGATTGAAGGCAGGAGGAGAAGGGGACAACAGAGGATGAGATGATTAGATGGCATCACCAACTCAATGGACATGAGTTTGGGTAAACTCCGAGAGTTGGTAATGGAAAGAGAGGTCTGGCATGCTTCAGTTCATGGGGTCACAAAGAGTCCGACACGACTGAGTGACTAAACTGAACTGAGTGGCGTTTTTTAGTATATCTAGCATTTTTCACTTTAAATGTTCAGTTTTTGAAAATGAGGCTTTGTAATTATGGCAAAATCCTTGTTAAAATATACCCCCAAAGGAAAAAAAATGCAATCAAAACAAAGACATCTCATTTATCTTGATAAACTCCTATTCCTTTCCACTAAATTTCCCCTAAAATTTCCAGAAAATCCAGCAAAGTACCTGATGGAGATCTCAGTGCTATTAGATTAGGGGTAGCTCGGAAACTTCAGCTTCTGAAGTCACAGCTGATTTTATTGTAAGGAAATTTATAGAGACTTATCTAACTTCTCCAGGCGATCTTCCCATTTCAGGGATCGAACCTGGTCTTCTGCATTGCAGCCAGATTCTTTACAGCCTGAGCTACCAGAGAAGCTTATCTAATTATGAGAATTTCATTTTTCATTAAAGTTGGATATATTTTGATATGATAAATACTATGTAGAATTCCAAAGTGATGGTTACATAACCAATTAGCTCTTGCTAATGTCCCATACAGAATGAACGATGAGCCCTGCAGTTAAACGGTGTCTTGAATATATCACAGCTGCACATGGCTGCATGGCAAAACAACATGCATTGTATGTAGTTAGGTCTACTGGAAATTTTTGAATTGTCAGAAACCAGGGAATCACAATAGAGAGCAATGCTTCAGTGTGGTGGGTGTGATTATGGAAATTGTGCTACCAATTAAACTATGGCAGCTCACATTATATCCTCCGTGGAAGGAAGCTTTTGAGAAGGAGGTGGTGACTGAGAAATGGAGGGGAAAGAAATGGAGTGGCATTTCTTAAGGCCTTAAGTTTTGGTTTCATGCCATCATTTTGAAACATTCACTTCTTTCCCTTTATTCACCTGGTATCCCCAGCTGGTGAGGGATTGGGAAACATTAATCTCTAAAATGAATGGTCATTCGGTAGAAGTGAGCTATGCATAAATCATCCAGTAGACTCTTTAAAGACAAAAAGCTATCTTCAGAAAGGTCACGTTAAATTTTAGTTACCATACTGTGAGGAAAGCAATCAAACACAGTATTCTAAGCAAACTAAGGGAATTTGTTTGTCTGTAATAATTACCTCCTTGACTTGTCACTTGGAAACAAACCATGCAACATGGGCAGAACAGTTTATTTAGTGAAATA
Source organism: Neotragus pygmaeus (assembly GCA_006410875.1). NCBI lineage: Eukaryota > Metazoa > Chordata > Mammalia > Artiodactyla > Bovidae > Neotragus > Neotragus pygmaeus. The sequence goes on along the minus strand of SJYV01011177.1, from coordinate 105,498 downwards.
TACTAAAGCAATTACTTTTTAGAGAAACAAACTAAAACATACTAGATATACCTTGAAAGGTAGTTAACATCACTGTTGTAAAATCATTTTTATTTGTTTCTCATCATGGTCACTTCCTTTGAGCCTCAGTGTATGTTCGTCTAAAGGAACTAATGATATTGCACAAGATTACTGAGTCTGTTACAAAGAATGTGTATGAATGGCTAGTATATTTTAAGGCAATTAATTAGGTTCCAAGGAATAAGAAAAATGAGTAGAGGAAAAAAAAGAACTAAGAAGTGAAATAATATTTATGTCTGAGTAATTGTATGTAATGGTGTGTCCAAGAAAAATATGTTAGGTTTTCTTTTTTTCCTTGTGTGTATATCATAGAAAAATCTAAAGATTCAGACTATTTGGGGGTAAATTGTTATGAAAAATGTACTTTAATTAAAATTTTGAAAATTATAACAAGCAGAGATTCAGAGGAAAATATTACATCTTGGGACTAACACAAAACCCATGTGACTGAATGAGAAAATTCAAGGCATAGAAGGAAAATATCTGTAGGGCACAAATAGATAATTAGCATAGGAGGAGGAAGACTGAAAACTGCAGACAGGTCAAAAGAATAAGAGAAAAAGTTTGGATGTAACCTGGTACACAAAATATAAGGAGACAAAAAAGGTTTCGGATAGGAAAGATGAAAATGACATCATAGAAAAGATTTTGTTTGGCCAGAATGTAAAGAATGAATTGCAACAGAACTTGAAAGCAGGGAAGGCCATTAATCATTTCAAGGCCAAAGCTCATAATTGTGATGCCTTTACCAAACCTTGAAATGCCACTCATAAAAAAGAAAAATAAGTGAAAATATGTATGCTCATAACTAAAAGTTAATCATTTTTGGTTATAAAACAAAGCATTTAGAAATCAAATATGTTGAGATCTTTTAAATATGAATGATGCAGAAATTTTTTTTTTTCCATTTGTCTTTCAGTTAAAACTTTCAGGTGGCTCTGTCTTATACCTCTACACTAAAAATGTAGTTCATTTTAAGAGAAGTTTAAGAAAATCACACCTTAAAATCTGGTTACTAGTAAATAGTTAATTAACAGATATCAAGGTTATATTAGAATTCTACAGCACCCTCATTTATCTAGGGACTTGAAAACCTTTGTGTTGGTTTGGGTTTCCTTTTTTTAAGGCTTATAGAAATAAATGCTAACACATCTTCACATAGGCATTCCTTTTTTGTTTTGTTTTAGTTTTTAGCTTATTTTGGTGGTTCTAAATATTCGGTAATTCTCTAAAATTACTGAAGAAGGTTTTACACATCAGACCATGTAAATTTTATAGGGGATTTATGGAATTTGCAAAGATAATTTTGAACATAATCGGTTTTCAATGATCTAACTTGATATCATAGCCAGGAATCAGCTGCACCATCATATTATTTGAAAAGAGTTCAGAAAATAATATTTTAAAATTCGACGCTTAACTTGCAGGATAATTTGCAGGGTAGAGGCCATTTTGTATTTGAGATTCTAAATGAATAATCCCACTACTCTATAAATGTCAATTCATTTATTAAAAAATGAATCACTTTTCCTTTTATGAATTATGTGATATAAATGCAAAGCAGAGCTCTCATGTAACTCATATTGCAACATTGTAGAATGGCTCAATGTTGCTAACCATACAAGAATTTAAATATAATGAATGGATTCTACTCTAGGAAGAAAAAAAAAACTACCCATATTGTAACTTTACTACATGTTTTTGATCACACAAACATTATTTTTACTGCTTGATCCTGAAATTTCCCATTTGACACAAATGTATGTCAAAACAAATTAGTGTAGATGGGCACCATGTTTCTTTAAAGGAGATTGGGAAAGGACTCAATCCTGAAATAGCAAGTTTGAAAACATTAGTTATTTCATTGTAGCCTGTTGTTTTTATGTAATTCAGTGACAGTTTAGCATTGATACCCACTGCTGGCCTTATGTTCCTGCATCTGCTGTGTGAAGAAAACATTTTTTCCTTAAAGTAGCATCCACCATACTAATTGTTTTCATTTTCAGTTCATGTTAAGTGTTAGATGAGCAATTTTTCTTTCAAGGCATGTACATGAAATCACTTGACTAGAAGCAAGGGCTTTCTTTTCAGTAGGATTCAGTTTATAGCTCTAGGATACTATGACCATCTTCCATTTGAACACTTATCTCTATTAAATCTAACCCAAACTGGATTTATACAATGAAAATGAAGCATTCATACTGTGAAATATTCCATCAATTGACTCTTTTGTCTATATGACAGCAATGTGATTGGCTAGAATGAAAATCATTACTTGTTTTTATGTTATTGCTTGTGTGCCACACTATTGTCAAGATACATCTATAACATTCTTTTAGACACTTTTATATTTTAATCTCCTGAGAACCATATTTTAGAATATTTCTGAACTATTTCCATTCTCATTTCTCATTTGACTCATATGATATTTAAAGTGTCTTCCTCCACATACAAACATTTGAGAATGTTCTCATTATCTTGTTATTGATTTCTAGCTTAATTTTGCTGTTTAGATACTTACCAAATGATTTCAGTCCTGTGAAATTTGTTGAGACTTTCTTCATGACATATAATAGGGTCACTTTTGTAAATATTCTACATACTCTTGCAAAAAAAAAAATGATGTGTTGTGCAATTCTTGGTTGTGGTGTTCTAATTTTGTCAACCAGGTTCATTTGTAAATTGTGTTGTTCAAATTTTCTGTATGTCTCTTGTCTTTTATTGTTGTTGTTCATATTTTGTTCTCTTAGAAAAGATGTATTCTAGATGGGTTAAAATACCTAATTGGTTATTGTCTCTTCCCTACCCTCACCTTTTTGGCTGTTGTTGATTTCTAATTCTTAAAATATTTTCAAGATGAGACAGTGTTATTATTGTTTTATGCAATCAGTATTCATCATGCATCTGGTCCCAACACTTCATGGGAAATAGATGGGGAAACAATGGAAGCAATGTCAGACTTTATTTTTTTGGGCTCCAAAATCACTGCAGATGGTGACTGCAGCCATGAAANTGTCAGGTATGGATGTGAGAGTTGGACTATAAAGAAAGTTGAGCCCCATGGACTGCAGCACACCAGGATTCCCTGTCCATCCCCAACTCCCAGAGCATGCTCAAACTCATGACCATCAAGTTGATGATGCCATACAACCATCTCATCCTCTATCGTCCCCTTCTCCTTCTGCCTTCGATCTTGCCCAGCCTCAGGGTCTTGTCTAAGGAGTTGGCTCTTCACATCAGGTGGCCAAAGTATTGAGTTTCAGCTTCAGCATCAGTCCTTCCAGTGAATATTGAGGATTAATTTCCTTTAAGATTGACTGATTTGATTTCCTTGTAGTCCAAGGGACTCTCAAGAGTCTTTCTGAAATATCAGAGGTCAAAGTGTCTTTTTTTTTTTTTTTTGGCTCTCAGCCTTCTTTATGGTTGAAATCTTACATCTATACATGACTACTGGAAAAACCATAGCCTTGACTAGAAGGACCTTTGTTGGCGAAATAATGTCTCTGCTTTTTAAGATGCTGTCTCGGTTGGTCATAGCTTGTCTTCCACGGAGTAAGCATCTTCCAATTTCATGGCTTCTGTCACCATCTGCAGTTATTTTGGAGCCCAGACAAATAAAGTCTGTCACTGTTTCCATTGTTTCCTCATCTATTTGCCATGAAGTGATGGGACCGGGTGCCATGATCTTAGTTTTTTGAGTGTTGAGTTTTAAGCCAACTTTTCCCCCTCCTCTTTCACCTTCACCAAGAGGCTGTTTAGCTACTCTTCACTTTCTGTGTCTGGAGAATCTGCATGTAGTTCAAGAAGCAATAGTTAGAACCAGACATGGAATATCAGACTGGTTCTGACTCGGGAAAGAAGTACATCAAGTTTGTATATTTTCACCCTGCTTACTTGCCTTATATGCAGAGTACATCATGTGAAATGCTGGGTTGGATGAAGCACAAGCTGGAATCAAGATTGCCTGGAGAAATATCAATAATCTCTGATATGCAGATAACACAACCTCTATGGCAGTCAAGTCACACCACCTCCTTTTTTGAAGACTTCAATTACTCTCCTCTAATCCCTGGCATGATTTTGTATCATTCCTAGTTATACTTCACAATGGAAATATTGATTTGGTACTAAGAATACATTCAATACATTTTTAGTGAATGGATCAATGAAGATGTTCATGGCACAATCCATGGAAATTCTCACATTATACAGTGAACTGTGTACATCTCTTACTTACCTCCATTGTGCAGTGACATTGTAAAATTCCTATCCATAAACAGGAATAAACTTAATCTTAGGAAGCTTTTAATGAAAAATGAAGCCATCCTAAGTTATGAAAAATATTCATTATGCTTGGTTCCCAAAAGTGGTTCCCTGGTGGTTCAGATGGTAAAATATCTGCATGCAACGCAAGAGACCCAGGTTCAATCCTTGGGTCAGAAATATCCCCTGGAGAAGGGAATGGCTACCCACTCCTGTATTCTTACCTGGGGAAAGTTGTTGCCACCTCCTGAAGAGACTACCAAGAATTTCCATTCTTTCTTAGTGGAGGGAAATTTGAAATACGATAAATGATTTGATTTTTATTTGGAGGGAATTTTTCAGTGTTCCCAAATGATTAACTCCCTAAAACTTTATTGATCTTCTTCTAAATCTTCTTAGGGTTTATCTTTCAATCTGGAGCATATGTATCTCATTAAGATCTTGAGTATATGTACTTATACATCATTTGGCTCAAATGACAATATAATCAAAATAGTAAACATTCTGTTACTGTGTGTACTTAACATATGCCCCAGTTCCTTTTGAACTAAATTTCTNTTTTTTTTTTTTTTTTTTTGCCTCTCAGCCTTCTTTATGGTTGAAATCTTACATCTATACATGACTACTGGAAAAACCATAGCCTTGACTAGAAGGACCTTTGTTGGCGAAATAATGTCTCTGCTTTTTAAGATGCTGTCTCGGTTGGTCATAGCTTGTCTTCCACGGAGTAAGCATCTTTCAATTTCATGGCTTCTGTCACCATCTGCAGTTATTTTGGAGCCCAGACAAATAAAGTCTGTCACTGTTTCCATTGTTTCCTCATCTATTTGCCATGAAGTGATGGGACCGGGTGCCATGATCTTAGTTTTTTGAGTGTTGAGTTTTAAGCCAACTTTTCCCCCTCCTCTTTCACCTTCACCAAGAGGCTGTTTAGCTACTCTTCACTTTCTGTGTCTGGAGAATCTGCATGTAGTTCAAGAAGCAATAGTTAGAACCAGACATGGAATATCAGACTGGTTCTGACTCGGGAAAGAAGTACATCAAGTTTGTATATTTTCACCCTGTTTATTTGCGTTATATGCAGAGTACATCATGTGAAATGCTGGGTTGGATGAAGCACAAGCTGGAATCAAGATTGCCTGGAGAAATATCAATAATCTCTGATATGCAGATAACACAACCTCTATGGCAGTCAAGTCACACCACCTCCTTTTTTGAAGACTTCAATTACTCTCCTCTAATCCCTGGCATGATTTTGTATCATTCCTAGTTATACTTCACAATGGAAATATTGATTTGGTACTAAGAATACATTCAATACATTTTTAGTGAATGGATCAATGAAGATGTTCATGGCACAATCCATGGAAATTCTCACATTGTACAGTGAACTGTGTACATCTCTTACTTACCTCCATTGTGCAGTGACATTGTAAAATTCCTATCCATAAACAGGAATAAACTTAATCTTAGGAAGCTTTTAATGAAAAATGAAGCCATCCTAAGTTATGAAAAATATTCATTATGCTTGGTTCCCAAAAGTGGTTCCCTGGTGGTTCAGATGGTAAAGTATCTGCATGCAACGCAAGAGACCCAGGTTCAATCCTTGGGTCAGAAATATCCCCTGGAGAAGGGAATGGCTACCCACTCCTGTATTCTTACTTGGGGAAAGTTGTTGCCACCTCCTGAAGAGACTACCAAGAATTTCCATTCTTTCTTAGTGGAGGGAAATTTGAAATACAACAAATGATTTGATTTTTATTTGGAGGGAATTTTTCAGTGTTCCCAAATGATTAACTCCCTAAAACTTTATTGATCTTCTTCTAAATCTTCTTAGGGTTTATCTTTCAATCTGGAGCATATGTATCTCATTAAGATCTTGAGTATATGTACTTATACATCATTTGGCTCAAATGACAATATAATCAAAATAGTAAACATTCTGTTACTGTGTGTACTTAACATATGCCCCAGTTCCTTTTGAACTAAATTTCTTAAAAGGCAAAGGAGTTAACATAGTTCTGAGGCAAGAATATCACTATATATTGCTATCTATCTCATATGATTTTGAGCTGCTTTTGGTTATTATTTTGCATAGGGAAGGAAAAAGTGAATGACTGTATACTGTGTATCTTAGTCCAGTTTGACTGGCAGAAGAACTTCCAATAGGACTTCAGTTTGGTTGATTTTGTTTAGTACCCTGTTATATTTCAGATCTATTTGGTTTGCATGGAATGAAAGAGTGAATTAAATGGGGACAGAGTGAGATACATCAAAACTGAATCATATGGTTCTTTAAGGTTAGTGATACACAGAACTACTTCCCTTTGATATGATATGGCTATCATCTCCTTTCTTGGACAATAACTTGGGTGATTTCAAAGACTTCTACTTGAAGCAGAAGCAACTCAGGATCTCAGAATCTGTTTCCCAGGGAACCAAACTCATTCATTCATACATACATACATACATTCATATACACAACTCATACATACATTCAAGAAAATTACTTATGGTTCTACGACAATAAAAACTATCCATTACAATTACCATTACAATTATGTACTAGGAGTTTAGGAAAATGAGTGTTGAGTGGTTCTATTGACATACTGATTCACCATATGCCAGACCAGACATTATTCTCTCTCTGATGGGCAGAATAAAGGCACCCTAAAGTTGTTCATGTCCAAACCACTTGAACTTATAAACATCTTGTTATATGGTAACAGGGAATTAAGAGGACAAATGAAATTAATGTTGCTAATCAACTGTCCTGGAGATAGGCTAATTATCCTGGATTATCTGGGGGGATAGAATCTTTAAAAGTAGAATAAAGAAGCAGAGAGTCAGTCAGAGATTGGAGTCAAGGTCTCAGAAATATGTGTGAATTAGGCCATGTTTTGCTGACCTTGAAGATGGAAGGAGAGATTCACGAGTTAAGGGATGTGGGTGGCCTCTAGAAGATGAAGGGTTCGTCTGGTTTTTCAGTCAGTAAAAAGTCTGCCTGCAATTTGGGACACCCGGATTCATTCCCTGGGTCAAGAAAATCCCCTGGNGTCGATCCTCGGCATGCAAGTCGAGGCAGTGCAGGCCTGTCTCTTATACACATCTGGTTCGTCTGGTTTTTCAGTCAGTAAAAAGTCTGCCTGCAATGTGGGACACCCGGATTCATTCCCTGGGTCAAGAAAATCCCCTGGAGAAGGGAATGAAAAGCCACTCCAGGTTTCTCACCTGGAGAATTCCATGGACAGAGGAGCCTGGTGGGCTACAGTCCATAGTGTCACAAAGAATTGGACACGACTGAGTGGTTAACACTTTCATTTTCACTAGAAGATGGAAAAGCAACAAAATGAATTCACCCCCTAAAACCTTAGAAAGTAATACAACCTTGGAAATAACTTTGATGAGAACAGTAAGAAGCATTTCAGGCTTCCGACCTCTAGAACTGTAAAATAATAAATTTATTTTGCTTTTAGCCACCAAGATTGTAATAATGTGTTACAGCAGCTGTAGAAAACTAATGCACTCCTTTATTAGGAGACTATGATGTTGTTTCTATTCTTATGTAGTCATGTCAACTTCAACCCTCTATCCACATTCCTCAATGTATCTAAATATTTATCTGTTTCCAGTTTACGGATGCTTTTGTAGAGGTTGTATCTTGCTTTGTAAAAGAGTAAATTGGATCATTACTATATTCACTTCGTGTGCTGCTGTGGCATTGTATTATCCTTTCTTCTGAGGAGTTAGTCTCTTTAGTCACCAAGTTCTCGGTTTGAAAACTGTGTTAAATTAAAAAAAAAAAAAAAAGGACAAGTTATTGTGTTTTTAATTGAGTCAGGTGCATGCCACTTCCTGAACTATACATGCTTGATGTCTTCCTATAGATGAAGCACCAGATTTGTTGAATATGCATCATTCTGACCCTAGGCTTGCTATATTTTTTTAATCATCTTCAATATTTATTGCAGGTCAGGTACCCCTGGTTGCCAATCAGATGCTGCTACTCATTAAAATGACTTGACTAATCTTACTTCTGATTAATAATCACCACCTTCTGACCTCTATGATTTTAGAGATCTATTTTCTCATTGTTACCAGGGACTCCGAGTCTGTAACCACATCTCATCCCTTCAGCCCTCACTTACCAAGAAGCCCCTCTAATGAGTTTGTCAATGATGGTGACACCCCTCTCAGTTGTGTTTACTAATCATTATGGTAAATATGTTGGCCTCTGTGTCCTCTTACAGAATGAAAACAGAGAATGGATTTCTGATCTCATATAGCATTCCACTTTCTTTGGTCACTTCTTCCACTTCTGCCATAGTAATTTTGGCATATTACCTCAGTGTGGATCATCACTTCTTTCAAGTTTTCAAAGTATATTTTCACTGGCTCCTGAGATATTGTCAATATAAGTTCTGTATCATGGGGGAGGACTTTCATACCATTAAACTCTGCTTTATTCAACTATATTCTGTCATCTTCCCTTGTGTTGACCATCCCAGAATCCGGTTCCATGTATATTCTGTTAGATATGGTCAGTAAGTGTTGACTAGATTCTGTGACCCCTTCACGGCATAGTTACTTCCCTCCTTGACTGATCCAGCATTTCCACGCCAAGCATATTTTTGATATCACCTTAGTTAATGGCCTCATGGCCGGGAATAGAGGTGAAGGCAAGGATGACGCATCCTGTCTTGTAATGCAGATGTTTCTGCATTATTTTCCAGCAAGAAAGGTGCGTTCACTTTTCCAAGAAAGATTGGACTACATTTTCAGGCTCAGAAGGTACAAGAAATTCTGAGCTTCAATAATGACAAGGGCACAAACATGTTGTTCCCAACCTAAGTTTTAGAATCATGTGTCACCTTAGGAGCTTGACATTGTCATATCCGACCTGCTTTACATGCTCTTTCAACCTTCTTCTAAACCCTCTTAACCCTGTATTTTGCCCTGGACTTGATCCTTACTGTTTTTCTGCCCTAGGAGTATAGGAGTATTCCTTTATTAGCTGCCAGAGGAAGCCTCCTGGATGTCTCATTTTGATTCCATATTTCAATTAAACACTCCAAGCCTTCCAGTGTTTTCCTTCAATGCCTTGATATCTCCCTGCTAAGCCATCTGCTTCTTTAATTTTTGCAGTGAACACTTCTCAAAATTGCAGAAACATCTGAGATGTCACACCCATCATGTACTTTTCACTTCTACCCACTCAGTTTACCAATAGTGCAAACCTTCCAGTTGCCCTGTAACAGTTTTGTATAGAATGTGTGGGGCTATACTGTTGTCTGGCTTCAGCTGGTGATGAGGTTCTCAACACTGCCAGTCTGCTTTCAGACTCTCCAGTTCCAAGGTCGTATTTCAAGGTTTCCTTCAAAGGACCACGCCTGGTCTCTTAAGTTTGGTTCCCTGGGAAACAGATTCTGAGATCCTGAGTTGCTTGAAGATTCAGTTAGTTGAATGTACTCTGAACAGTTACCTGCTGGAAAGAGAAACGGGGACATACGACTGGGAAGAGGGATAATTTTTCACTGTGATACAATTAAACAGGATCTTCAGCTTGCTGATAAAATGGAGAGCTCTGAGTTCTGTCTCTTGGAGACCTCCCAGGTGAACCACTGTGGCTTGTCCCTCATACTCCCAGTCATAAGTGTATGCCACCCTTGGGAGGTTTTGTAACATTGGGTGAGAGAGCTTCCATAAATTAGGAAACAGCAACAACGCTTGTGTCTATGGTGTCAGAAGCCAGCAATTCAGACAGATGGCCCATGAATGTTTCTATTTTGGAAGATCTGAAGTGTGCCCAGCACACCATTCTGGTACCAATCGTGCTTTTCCTTGATTCTAGTAACAGATGCAAACCATATTTTTGTTGTCAATTTACTATATTAGTTTCTGAGAGTAATGATTGATGGTGGTGGTGGTTTAATCATTAAGCCCTGTCCAACTCCTTCAACTCTATGCGTTGTAGGCCACCAGGCTTCTCTTTTCATGGGATTTCCCAAGCAAGAATACTGGAGTGGGTTGCCATTTCCTTCTCCAGGGGATCTTCCTGACCCTGGGATTGAACCTGGGTTTCCTGCAATGCAGGTGAATTCTTTACTAACTGAGCCACCAGGGAAACCTGGTGATTGATATGTCTGTACTATTCAATAGCATTTTCTACGTCTGCTCAATCAGTTTTAGACCTATTAAAAATCCTCTGCAGTTTGACCTCATTCTACATTTTTATCCCTATCATTCAGTATTACTCTTAGAGTAAGAATTTTTCTCCAACCAAACTAGGCTGTGTCCAATTTTCCCCTCACTGTTTCCAAACATTTGTTTATACTGCAGTTAGCTCTCTGGAGTAATCTTGTTTTCTATGTTTATATATGTTTAAGACGTCTAACTATAGTTTACAGCTGAGGCACTGACAATGTATCTTACTTCTGAACAATAAAAACTTGAATTATGAAGCCATCGAGGTGATTAATTACAAAGAGAGAAATAAACTAAAACAGGTACAATATTTTTGAAATAAAAACAATAAATCATAATTCATTGGGAGATGTTGAGTGTTTCAGTGACTAATTCCATCTAATAGGAAAGAAGATGATAGATTAAACCAAGTGGAATATATTTGGTCAGTTTATTTTCCAGGCTGTATAAATGATAGTGAAAGTATGAGTTTGGGATTTAGGATATTTAATTACACTTAAGGGTCTTCTCAGGTGGCTCAGTCACCAAAAAACAAACAAACAAACAAACAAAAAAAGAAACTCACCTGTCAATGCAGGAGACGTGAGTTTGATCCTTGGGTGGGAAAGATCTCCCGGAGAAGGAAATGGAAACCCACTTCAGTATTCTTGCCTGGAGAATTCCATGGACATTAGAACCTGGCAGGCTACAGTCCATGGGGTCACAAAGAGTCAGCCACCACTTAACAAATAAGCACAAACACAGTTACATTTTAAGAGATATTAACCACATATAGTGCATTGAGGATAAATAGAAACTCTGTTAGATATTTTAACAGAGTGAATTTTATACAACGGTTTGTAAACCCAGAACTGGAGACATGGAAGCATACACAGAAACTACTTAGGTAGCCCAGAAATGCTAACTGTATAGAACAGCCTTGTATTGCTGATCCTATTTGTGATGCCAATTGTCTTGCTATTTACACTGTGGGTACTGTTTGCTGAACCCAGGGTAGGCAAGGTCTGAGCTAAGTCTGTAAGGAAACTGGAGGAGCCTTTGGAACTACTGGCACGTTTTTTCTCTCCTTGCTGACACAGCAGCCCTAGCAGAAGACAAACTATATTCTCTCCTCTCATGGCTGACCCAAGGGACACAGCCCTGATGCAGCATTAATGCCTCGGTTTCTTTAGATGGAGTTCAGGTATGAGTACTGCACAAAGTAGCTGGTGACCTAGCAGGTACCCCATGGTGTGCATGCACAGTGCTACAAACAATCTCAGCTGTTAGATAGTCTTTATTTATAAAACATGGGGTGAGAGAGCCTGAACATGGCATCTCGGATAATTTGCTTTCTCCCCAGAAGCCTCTGGGGGCTTCCCTGATAGCTCAGATGGTAAAGAATCTGCCTGCAATGCAGGAGACCCCGGTTTGATTCCTGGGTCGGGAAGATCTGCTGGAGAAGGGATGGGCTATCTACTCCAGTATTCTTGGGCTTCCCTTGTGACTCAGCTGGTAGAGAATCTGCCTGCAGTGCAGGAGATCTGGGTTTGACCCCTCGGTTGGGAAGATTCCCTGGGGAAAGAAAAGGCCACTCACTTCAATATTCTGGCCAGGAGAATTCCATGGACTCTGTAGTCCATGGGGTCACAAAGAGTTGGACGTGACTGAGTGACTTTCACTTTCCACAAGCCTCTAACCCTAGGACTAAAGAATCAAAAGGATGTTTTGATATTAGCAAAATCTAGAGGCTCAGTAGAGGTTTCTCATGAACGTTAGATCCAAAAGTTAGATCCAGATGTCCCAGAAGGCAAACAAAATTCACTTTCTTCTCAGACAGTGGAGATGGTTTGCAGAGCACTGTTAGGTGAAGCGCCTTGGCTGTGTTGCCTCTGACCATAACATCAGGAACACAAGTCAGATGTCATTCCTCTCTCCCTGCCTCCCAGTGTCTCTCTGCGCCACCTATTAGTGAGCACTGGCCAGAAGTCAGCTGGGAAAGAGAATGATATTATGCAGAGTCACAGTCTCAGTGTCACAGAACAGAGTATAGAGAGTAATACTTGGATCAAAGTGAAAAGGAAAGTGAAGTAGCTCAGTCGCGTCTGACTCTTTGCAACCCCATGAACGGTAGCCTACCAGGCTCCTGCATCTATGGAATTTTCCAAGCAAGAGTACTGGAGTGGGCTGCCATTTCCTTCTCCAGAGGATCTTCCTGACCCAGGGATCGAACCCAAGTCTTCTGCATTTCAGGCAGATGCTTTACCATCAAAGGCAGTTCATAATTGGTCCAGGGTTGCAGATCTAGTTTGATAAAGGACACATACATGCTATCTCACAGTCAAGACAGAGTTCAAATGGATACGGTTATTAGTTTGGGCATCTTCTGAATTGTACACCTCGGGAATAAACAGTTGGAACTTCTGTTTCCTCGTAGGCTATTCTCTTAAATTCAGCTTCAGGTTTGGCTTTTCTAATTTCAGTATAGATCATTTTATGAACTAGCTTTGCAATAAAGTATAGCTTCGCAATAAAGTATAGCTTCCTGATTCCCAAGAGATTAGTTTATTTTAGTGTCTCTACCCCCTTTTCAAGACTTGTATAGCCACCATGAATGCACTACATTCTTGACCTCACTCCACTTTTTACCTACTAGGAATCTGTACAATAGATTTTTTACTACTTGAGCATGCATTGTTCAACAGCCATAAAGGTTAATGTCCCTTATATATTCCAGTTTAATTTATTCAAAATACAAGATTTGTATGAATCTGAACCCACTCCAGTGTTCTTGCCTGGAGAATCCCAGAATAGCCTGGTGGGCTACCACCTCTGGGGTTGCACAGAGTCAGACACGACTGAAGCGACTTAGCAGCAGTAGCAGTACAACTCTTATTTTATGAAAAAAACACATTTGCCCATGGAGAAGCATTTTAAATAGAGTATGTGTTTATGCCGAAAATAATTCCACCCACACGTATTTAAACCTTTCATCACAGAATGCATCAAACCTTTAAAGCTGCATTTTCTACAGAAGTACTCCTTTATTAATAAAAAGTTCACAAGGATGAACAATAAATACATTTCCAAAAATGTACCACATGTTGGTACAGATTATAATGTTTGAAAAGGTGAAATTGCCTTCAGAAATATTTCTTGAGTTAAACAATTGTAAAGAACTGTTTTTCTTACTAAAATCCTAAGAATTTTCTTTTTGGCTTATTGACCACATTTCACAGCTCTTTAGTATGAGGCCTAAAGGCTTAATGGATTTGTTTAATTTTAATTGTATATGCATGAAATTGCAGCAAATACAGATAGCCTTTATATATATATACTTCATTTGGAAATAACATCTTCCAGAATTAGCAACACAAAAGGAAACTTAGAACAGACATGACAATTAACATTTTTCTTCTAGCGCTTTGTCTATATAGAAGTTTATAAAATTTTATTTTTATAATGTAAATTTTTTATAATCTGAATTTTTCATATACCATAGCCAAGACTGCAACATGGCATGTTTGCTCAATTCTGGAAGATTTTTCCTTAATCATCATATTTCCTGATGTATGTGTCTGTGATCTGTCACTCAGTCATGTCTGACTCTTTGCAACCCCATGGACTGTTGGATTTCCCAGGCAAGAATACCTGAGTGGGTTGCCATTCCCTTCTCCAGGGGATCTTCCAGACCCAGGAATTGAACCCAAGCCTCCTGCATTGCAGGCAGATTCTTTACCATCTGAGTCACCAGGGAAGCTGAGGCTGTGGGTCTTTGTGACAATTAAGTCCCTGTTCTCTCTGTTCAGTGGCAGGTGCTGCGCATTCAGCTCTTCCCATAATCTGAGAGCAAGAATCCCTCCCTTACCAGTGTGGTGAATAGGAGATGATGAGAATGCACAGATTTTGGGAGACTTTTATCACGTATAAATGCACATATACTCTGGAGGGCAAGTGTAGCCCCATCAGTAAGGGTTCAGTGGAAATTAGCTGATTTCCTTACTCCTGAAGAAAGTAGGAGAAGCTAACTTTTTGTTCCTATGGATGAGAGTCCTAACCTTTACATCCAAATCCATGAAGATGCAAAGGTGTTTTCTCTTACTACTTTTACTGGCAATTTGCTGCCTGGAACCTGGCAGGCCTATTGGGCCAGAGACCTCTGCAAGCCAATTTGGCTGGAGGAATTATTAATGCTTAAAACTCACCAGCAATCAGATCTGAGCATCTATGAATAGCTCAGGCCAATGAGAGCACATTAATGTGTAGTTCACGTCTAGCATAGAGAAGCAGATGTGCAGAAATGGACAGCCCTTAGAGAAATACAACTGACAAAAAAGATAACTTCAGTACAAACACCAAGAGCAACAAGCACAATCATGAGAGTACGTCATGAAAGTCCACTTCAGCACAAGAAATGATAAAGATTTTTCATATTTTCATATAACAAATATTATAAGGTTCAGATTTTTTAAAAGAACATATATATACATGAATAACTGAATCATATTGCTATACATCTGAAACTGATATAACGTTGTAAATCAACTATATTTTAATAAATAAATAGTAATGTTGAAGCATTTTAGTGGATGAATAGAAAAAATGGATAGTGTGTGTTCGTTGCTCACTCGTGTCCTGCTCTTGGCAACCCCATGGAATGTACCTCTCTGTCCATGGAATTCCCCAGGTAAGAATACTGGAGTGGGCTGCCATTCCCTTCAGGGGTTCTGCCTGATCCTGGAATCAAACCAGTGTCTTTTGCATTACAAGCAGATTCTTTACTGTCTGAACAACAGGGGAAGCTTCCTAAAGGAAGGATTCAATCCAATGTGCTATGCACAGTCATGTCTGACTTTTTGAGAATCATATAGACTGTAGCCTGCCAGGCTTCTCTGTCCATGGGATTGTCCAGGCAAGAATGCTGGAGTGGATTGCCATTCTCTTCTCCAAGGGGTCTTTCCAACTCAGGGATTGAACCCAGTTCTTCTGAATTGAAGGCAGATTCTTTACCATATGAGCCACTCATTGATAAAATCCTAGTGGTAAATCTCAACAATCAAATGAAAGATATATCTCAAAAATCAAAGCAAAATACCCAGAATTGGAAATCAAAAGGGAAGAAACAAGAATGTGGGGGTATTACTAACTAGGGCCATTGCTCACACAATTACAAGGGAGCCATTCACACAGCATAATCCCCAGACTTCTGTTTTGTGGTGTTTCCAGATCCAGGAAACTTCTCCTGTAAACAGTGAGTTCAGAAAATCAGAACAGCAGAGGAACAAAGGAGGGGAGGTAGTAGTAGAAATTTTCTCTGTTATGAAAGAATCAGCAGATGAAAAAGGCTCACAGGAGTTTCTGGAAGCTTGGTAAGAAAAGACAGATCTAGGCATACCCTGCTCTAGCTACAGAATGCCAAGGACAAAGAAAGTGTCACAGGCTCAGGCAGAACAATAGACATGAAAACAGTATCTACTTCACAGAGTTTGGAGAGCTGACCTTCACTGAGCTGGACCGATCAGACAGGTTAGTGGCCAGGGACCATTTTGAATAATAGCCTTTTTATATTATAGAAAGCAGAGAGCTAACCAAAATCAATGCCCTTGCTACCTGGTCAGGGACAATACGACAGCTGGCCAGCAGAGGCATCGACCTCTAATTCCTTATTCAGGGCTGTTAGAATGCAAGCCAGTGCTGCAATTGAGAGAAAACCTTGGCTAGCACTGCATTTTCACTAAGCCACAGCCGAGACCATAGGACGTTACTTAAAAAAATAATAATTTTCATATATTAATATTTTATTTATCTAAGGAAAAAATGTAATTGAGTCAGAATAGAATGGAGTGATTTTTTTTTCTTAAGTAATTTAGTGAAATGAAATTTGTAACTGTTTTGGCATCAAAAGTAATAAACTTCTTAGTCCATCTTGTGTTGACAAGTGTGTGTCAGATCTCAGACTATTTTGATGGGTTGGAGACTTTTGAGAAGGTGGTCAGTGCAAAACAGGTGTTCTAAAGAAATGAAAGGGGAGACTAGAAGTTATATAATTTGGTGTCTGTTCCTCCTTTTGAGTGAGTATGTTAAGTAGTTTGAATAGGAAACAGAGTCCCAAGTGGTCATGGCTAAAAGACAAGGAAGGGAAAAGCCTGAGAAAATAGAACAAAAGAGGGTCAAAGGAAGGTCCAAGGACCTGAGTGAGGACCTCAGGTAGAACAAACAGCACTCCTGGCTAGCCCAATTTACATGGGGCAGGCCCAGGGAGAGGAAAATCTCATACAAAAAGAGGGGCCAAAGCGTGCTCTCTCTCTCTCTCCTATGTGCTGGCACACTCCCTACTCTCTTCTCTTAGCATGCCCTCACACCTCGAGGATGGATTCTCTTGCTATTTTCTAAATAAAATAGAGCTGTAGCACTGATTTGTCTAAGATCTATAACAAGGTCTAAGACCTGAGAGTTGTGACGCGCCAAGGGCTTTAATGTCCGTCACTCTAAATCTTTGTTGTGACGAGACAGAACCAAGGAGCGTACACTCAGCAGACAAGTATAACACCTAAATAACAGAAAGTTTTAGAACAGATAAGAAGGAGGCAGAGGAACGTACTTTTTTTTCCTAGTCACTGCATGCTCATTCTATACAGCTGAATTTTGTCTACTTGTATCTTTTGAATACATTTAACTTTTTGTTGCTATCATTTGATGAAGATGTAACTTGTTTTGAAATCTTTCTAGAATTCCAGCTCTGAGAGGTTTACGCTCTTCAATTGTTGTAGCAGCAGGAGTATAATACAATGCTGGTTGGCGAGTTCTCTTCTGATGTTTCTTTTTGGCAATACAAAATGTGCTTGTTTGGGAAGTCTTCAAAGAGAGAAACAATGTCTAGTGTGTTTTAGTAGATGAATTTTATTTGGGATATAAATATTTGCTTGCACTTTTTTTTTTTTAAATTTCAGAGGTTGTGACTCAGTTATTTCCCCATTTTATGTCTCTGAATGTTAGAGAAAACTTTGGAGGACTAGGCATCTGAGGGCTTCGAAAACACTTTGGTTTAGCACAATAAGAAAGCTTAGTGAGAAAAATATGCAAAAGCATGATTAGTCTTATTAGTATGCAGATATACCTAATAAAAGAACAATACAATGCTATTTTTCACTCAGTAGATTGTCAAATATTGTTTTAAATAAGAAGAGATGGCTTTGGAAAATTGGATGTTTGTACGCTGCTACAGTTTATAGGACAGCTTGGTAAAATATTTCTGTATAGTTATTTAACAAAACTTAGTACTAATTTGTGAATGAGCTATTCCAATTATATGAATTAATCTTTAGGCAATCGATCAATTATATCAATACCAGATTATAGAAAATTCTTACTGAGATTTGTTTTGTAATACCCTCTAAAGAAAAATAATCCAAATGTCTTACAATATGTTAATAATAACACATTTTCACATATTCAGTTTTGCAATGCAATTAATAAAAATGATTTCAAAAGTGTTCTTACATTTATTGACACACAAAGATGAACATTACTTATTATTATATATGCATATATTATTACATATAAATGATGATTTTAGTATAAAATGGAAATACATTTCACATATGGCTTTACATAAATGATACATATGTATAATTTATATACCCATTTTCATACAGTTCATGCAGTAATAACCTCTTTACCATGTTTTTCTCTACTATTAAATTTTATCAAAATTTTAATATACTCTTTTTTCTACAAGAAATTTTTTTTTTCCATCTTTGTTGAGGTGTAATTGCAAGTAAAATTTTAGACATTTGAGGGTACAATGTGATGGTCTTATATGTATGTATATATATATAT
>SJYV01011177.1:32866-86529 GCA_006410875.1 Neotragus pygmaeus | reverse complement strand
AAAAAAAAAAAAAAAAACAAAGACAAAAACTGCTTTTGGTTTTTCTAGCTAGATCCTAATGTCTGCTAAGAACTTGCTTGATGTTTTACATGCATGAACTTATATGCAGTTAAGGAAAAAAATAACTTCTACGGGTAGATACCACAGTGTACATGTCTCCACACAATGTAGACATACTATATTTAATAATGCCTGTGTGAAGTTTTCCTCTTGTATGATTATAACATCAATTTATTAAATTCTATATTAAAAGATGGGGAGTTTCAATCTCCTAAGACCTGGAACTTCCTGTTTCAGGAAAGATAATTTAAATGTATATTATTCCTATGGTTAAGGATCTCTCAACCAGGTGAAGTTTTGAAATAGGAAATTATGTAGAGTATTGTAGGGTAATTAAAAACAAAGTCTCCTATCAAATCAGAAAAACCTCTGCAAAGGGAGAAGAAAAATAAAATTTCATTATTAAATAAGCTTTAAATCAGGATTTGATGTGAAATCACAGGCAATCCTCCAAAGAGATTAGAAATCAGAAAGGAATCTTACTGTTTTATACAGCCAGGCAGACACAAGCCATTAAACACAGATTTAAAAATGAGTGATAGCTAATCCTCCAGTAAAAGGAGATAACTGCACGATTTGTCACATGTGGTACATCCCAAATTCACCTGGTAATTAGGATGAACATTTGTATAAACTAATTGGCTTTTTCCAAAGGGAGAATAAACTTCTCATATCTTTATGCCAGAACTTAAAGACAGGCACTCACCCAAATTAGCCTCCTCCTTTACCAAAGAAACTGGGAGATGGGGCACCCTTTTTCTTGATGATAACATTTCAAAGAGATGGTTCCTCGGCCCTTGAAGAAACACTGGTAGGTTTTAAAACTAAAAGGTTTATTTAGCTGGCAAAAATGTTTAAATACATCTCAGAGAACCAGAGGAAGACCTTAAAATTGCAAGTTTTCCAAGGTAAATGTTAAAAAAAATGATGTCTATTTCTTTTTCTTTCTATCAGAAAGAATAGTTCTTTTTTTTTGTTTGTTTGATTGTTTTTAAATACTGTATTTACCTTTACAGTGTCCATGCATTTGTGTGTGCTAAGTCACTACAGTTATGTCCAGCTCCTTGCAACCCTATGGACTGTAGCCCACCAGGTTCTTCTGTCCATGCGATTCTCCAGGCAAGAAAACTGGAGTGGATTGCCATTTCTTCCTCCAGGAGAAGGGAAATGTTTTCCCTTCTCTCCCTGCTGGAGATGGGAAAGACTACCCACTCCAGTATTCTGGCCTGGAGAATTCAATGGACTGTATAGTCCATGGGGTCACAAAGAGTCCGACATGACTGAGTGACTTTCACTGCTCCAGGGCATCTTCCCGACCCAAGGATCAAACCCACATCTCATGTCTCCTGTATTGGCAGGTAGGTTCTTTACCACTAGTACAACCTGGGAAGCCCTACAGTGTCCATATCTTTATACTATGTATACGGTAATGAATATATCACTTTAATAAAGAGAAGATGTAATAACCAGGGAGGCCTGGCATGCTGCGATTCATGGGATCACAAAGAGTCAGACACGACAGCGACTGAACTGAACTGAACTGAAACAGAAGATGAGAAATTTAATGCATTCTTGTAATAAGCAAGTATGTTTCTTGTTAACAAATGATAAGGAAATAAATTAATTGAGGAAATATTGATTCATCAGAAGATTATAGCTGATAGGAAATATTTATATTGAAGTCAATAGTTACAACTTCTTTTATAAGAATTTCATCTTCAATCAGCAGTCAAGCAAGAACATCAATGTTTGGCCATCTTTAGTTTTTTTTTTTTTTGTATAAATATCATATCAAAATAGAAGTAATGTAGATATTCTTTACTGAAATTGGATTCCCTATCTTCACATTCATTGAACAAGTTTGAAACCAAACTGACATACAAAACACTACATGTGGTACTTTTTTCTTTTGGATTTTAAGGTGGAAATGATTGTTTCTTTTCCTTGGAACTTTACACAGAACATACCTCATGGTAAGCAATCTAATAAGTGACATTTTTGGGCTCATGTTTTGCTTCACAATTTTAAAAGGAGTGACATTTAGGAAGCAATTTTTCATGAGCTAACCAAATTGGATATAGAACAAGCATGAAGCAGTTCAATTATAAAGGACTCACTGCCTCACTGAAGCAGCAAGAAAGTGGAAAGGAAACCATAGAACATTGATTTTACATTCACTTTGTATAATTTTGAGGTCACTTTTGTGATCTTACATTACTCATTTATCAGCATCAAAATTTTGAAAGCAGCAGATGTTTATAAAATTTACAGTGTTTATAAAATAAGACAAATACATATCATACAAATTTTATAATAGTTCCTGGCTTAGAGTAAGTGCTCCAGCAATGGTAGATATTCTGTTACCATTTAAGTTTCCACATCACGTTACAGCTTCTAAAAGATTCAGGAAATGTGCACAGTAACACTAATCCCTGAAAGAAAAATTTTATAGTTTAAAGAAAGTTGAATATGTCCAACATATTTTTGAAAAATTTTAATCTAATTAATATTTTGTTAAACTATATAATAAAGTATATAAAGCAACAAAAGGGAAAATAGAAGTCTGCCTATAGTAATCTGCAACACACATTATAACAAGAGAAAAACTGAATGTGGGGAAAAAAATGGTAAAAATTGAAAAAAAAGATAAACTGAAGAATAAAGTTTAGTGTGAAAGATGCATTATTGTTTAGTCACTAAGCTTTGTCTGACTGTTTTGCCACTCTATGGACTGTAATCTGCCAGGNAATTTATTGTGATGCAAACAGTCAAAGGCTTTGGTATAGTCAATAAAGCAGAAATAGATGTTTTTCTGGAACTCTCTTGCTTTTTCGATGATCCAGTGGATGTTGGCAATTTGATCTCTGGTTCCTCTGCCTTTTCTAAAACCAGCTTGAACATCAGGAAGTTCACATTATCAGCATTACCCTATACCAAAACAAATAAATAAAGAAAAATTGTGAGAAGAAAGCACAACAGAAATCTACAACCAACATCGTATGTATTATAGATATAAATGCAAATGTTTTAAATAAAATATTAGCAAATTGAATTCAGCAACATAGTAATAGGATAATGCAGTGTCAAAATCTTACCAGGTTTTATTTTTAGAAATTGAGAAAGTAATTCTAAATTGAAATTGNCATCGTATGTATTATAGATATAAATGCAAATGTTTTAAATAAAATATTAGCAAATTGAATTCAGCAACATAGTAATAGGATAATGCAGTGTCAAAATCTTACCAGGTTTTATTTTTAGAAATTGAGAAAGTAATTCTAAATTGAAATTGGAAAAGCAAAGTTTCTTCCTTGGGAGATCTGTTGCTTAGGCATTGAATACCCATGTGACTGACTTTAGTTAGTCTGTCTCCTGGTTACTTTTACCTAATCAATTGTCCCTATTTCATTTTTTGTCAATTAACCAAGTAATATTCTCTATAGTAATTGTTTTCCTTCATTAGAGGATAAAGTCTAAAATAAAGTGCTGTTTTTTCTCTTTAATTCTCTTTAATTTCCTTAAATTCAAAATAGTCTATTAGTCTTCTTGGTCTTGTTTGAGGTTAACTTTTAAAAAATAATAAGCCCATCTTCTTTTTGCATTAAATGTGTCTCATTTTGTGTTTGTTAATAATTTCTACTTATTTTCTTCAAGTTTTCTATCCTCAAACAAAATGCTTCATACATATCATTGTGTCATTCTCGGGGTAAGACATTCAGAAGCAATAATGTTTATCTATTCTTTCCCTGGCATTCAGTTTGGTCATCTGGTGAAGATATCTTTAACTTATCCATTGTTTGATTGTGATTTCTCCTTGTGTCTGGTAGGTTTTTCTTCCTTGAATTTTTTTTGGTGACGGGGTGGGGAGCATCCTATGCTTTATTTTTATTTTTTAATATTTTATATTTTATTATTTATTTATTTTTTACTTTACAATATAGAATTGAAATAGAAATGAAGGACCAGTACAGCTCAAGCAGGCATGATTTATTAAGCAGGAAGCAGACAATACACTCTGGAGATGTGAGAGTGGACCAACCTATGTAGGAGTGGAGAGATCTGTTATGGCTTCCCACTTTATACTTTTTCACCTTTTCCCTTGGCAGTTCCTAGGGCTTAATTGGCTATTTTCCCTATAAAATAGAGCTTGCACCCTGGGCTAATCAGAGAAGGGAATGTAAATAGGATATATGCCCAAAACTAATCAGGGAGAGGGACTTGTCAGGTGTATTTTCCTGAGGAAGGTTCTCTCTCTGGGCCTGCAGTCTCCCTTCTCGCTTTTGCTTTCCTCTGTTTGCCCTCCGAGTGGTTCTTCCAGCCATTACTTCCTGTAACCACCATTTTGCACACCATATCCCTATTCTAACCTCCTAAATCTTGCAACTGTAAAACAACCTGTATGGAGAAAATAATTTCACCCTTCTATTGCCATGAGATTTTTGCCTTTATCAGGACCTGGCTAGTGACCCTGCTCAGTCGTGTCTCACTCTTTGTCACCCCGCGGATTCTAGCCTTCCAGGCTTTTTTGTCCGTGGGATTTTTCAGGCACGAATATCAGAGTGGTTCCCATTTCCTCCTTCAAGGGATCTTCCTGACCCAGGGACTGAACCTGTGTCTCTTGCATTGCAGGTGGATATCTTACCCCTGAACAACTGGTGAAGCCTGGATAATATAGGTGTGACTTTCAGTTTGTAACTAAGTTGAACCCTATGGGACCTTCCCCATGGCAGAGCCATCTTCCATCCTCTGCTATAGCTCCATTTTCAAGGACCTAGGTAATGTTATCTGATGTACATTTCCTGACTTGTTTTATAGATGCTCAAATTGCCACCAAATGGAAGAAATTAACTATTTGATGACCATGAGCATGTATACCCCAGACCTATTGGAGTCTAAGGGTTGATAATGTTAACTCCTGGCATCACCGACTCAATGGACATGAGTTTGAGTAAACTCCAGGAGTTGGTGATGGACAGGGAGGCCTGGCATGCTGCACGCCATAGGGTCACAAAGTGTCGGACAGGACTGAGGAACTGAACTGAACTAAACTGTGACATTGACCTATTATCTCACCATTTACCAATCAGAGAATTGTGCACAAGCTGATCATATACCTTGGGACTTCTTTTCCTCACCTGGCTCTTAAAAATGCTTTGCTGAAACCCATCATGGGAATTTCAGTTTTATGAGCACCAGCTGTCCTGGACTCCTTGTATGGCACCTTAGAATAGTTGCTGAATTCTCCTTTACCACAAACTGGTGTCAGCTGGTTGGCTTTACTGTGCACATGGGCCAGTGAGTGGACCCAAGTATTGGTTTAGTAACAGGCACACCAAAATTTGAATGGATTGAAGAAAAGAGTAAAACATAACAGTAAAATAAGAATGCAGCCCTAGAAGACAAAACAGATTTCTTTTTAGTTCCACACTTAAGAACAGTGTAGCTTTCTATATAAAATATATGTAATAGCTACTTCAAGTGAATAAGATTTTTATAAGGATCAAGTCAGTCCAAAATGCAAAGCAACTAGCTCATTGATTAATAAAAAGCTCTCATTAACTTTTAGAACCAAAAGGAATATTATTTCTATTGTAATTATTATTAAATCCCTATTGTTCTTAAATATTAAAATAATTTAGATTCTCTTTGTTTCTCATTTTTTCCAGACAGTAATTAAAATGTTTAGGTAAATCAAAGCAAGAGACAACAAAGTTCTTTTCTATAACAAGAAGTTTGGAGATAATATGTAATTTACCAGGACTAGGTAATTTCAAGGAAGAAAAATAACAGAAGATACAGTAATATTAATGGGTTAAGTTGAACTTTTAAGATCACGTTTCTTTTTTAATTCATTCCATTAAAAAAAGTGTTGAATTTTGGTGCTAGATAACACAATCAGACGGTTTCCCCTGGGTATGCTCTCCATGAACTCTTAATCTTCCAATGCAGAGAAACCTTAATTAAAAAGGAGCCCATTAGGAGCTTACAATGTATTTAATGAGAGGGCCACTGACATCTCAATATGAAATGGTGCAATTGCATTTAAATAGAGGAAAGATTGTTATAGGAACTTCTAGAGTTCACTAAAAGTTCTGAAAATATAAAGGTCTTGTCTTTTTTAACGTTGAATTTTTGATACACACCAGCTAAATGTGGCTCAGCTGGTAAAGAATCCACCTGCGATGAAGGAGATCCGGGTTCAATCCTTGGGTTGGGAAGATACCCTGGAGAAGTCTTGTCTTTGTTAACATTGAATTTTTGATACACACCAGCTAAATGTGGCTCAGCTGGTAAAGAATCCACCTGCGATGAAGGAGATCCGAGTTCAATCCTTGGGTTGGGAAGATACCATGGAGAAGGAAAATGCTACCCACTCCAGTATTCTGGCCTAGAGAATTTCGTGGACTGTATAGTCTATGGGGTCACAAAGAGTCATACACAACTGAGCGACTTTCATTTCACTTCACTTCACTTCTTTTAAATGGCCAGTGAGAGGTCCTCTTACTTCATCATTCAAAGCAATATTTCAAATTAGTAGAATTAAGTTTAGCTCTGTGACATATTATAAGCTCCTTTCACTATTTATTCAAATGTCTTTAAACTTTCCCTTCTACATCCCTTCATTTTAAAGAGGAAAATATTATTACATAATTTTTTGATACTTTTTCTGGTCTCTCCTATATAAATAATCTGCACACACCTAGCCAGAATTCATTTCTCATAATTGCTCTTGTAGACTACATATGCAAAAATAGCCCTATAGGAATAGTGAATGCTTTATTATGGGAAATACTACATATTGATACTTGCATATGATTTTTTTTTATTATCTTCCACTGGCTTTTGAAAACATGTGTGAAGTTTCATGCAGAATCACCAAACACAGTATGCCATTTTGAGCACTCAATAAAGATGGTTGAATATGAATATGTTTAGATCTCTTTTTCTCCATCTATGTAAAACTGCTATAAATAAAAAGAAAATTTTGCAGAAAGGGAGAAAAATGATAGGTAGACTCTA
Organism: Neotragus pygmaeus; assembly: GCA_006410875.1. NCBI lineage: Eukaryota > Metazoa > Chordata > Mammalia > Artiodactyla > Bovidae > Neotragus > Neotragus pygmaeus. The sequence goes on along the minus strand of SJYV01011177.1, from coordinate 79,449 downwards.
GATCAAGTTGGTAACTAATTGAAATGAGCAGTTTTATGAGGAATGAAAGAAGGTCAGAAGATTAATTGACTGAGATTCATTAAGTCATAAAATGTTTTTCTCAGCTTCAATTTAGTCTATCAAATAAACATGAAGTTGAAACCATATAGATAAATATGACATAGAGTATATTGAAAATCATTATGCCATAAATATTGTATGAATTTAATGTTTTTTACTTCATATATAAATTATTAAATATTTCCATTTTCAGAAAAGTTAAAACATGAGAACTGTGTGCTTCCACCCCTCTAACTCAACCACGTTTATATCATTAAAAAAAAATGCTGTTGAAGGGTCATAGCTATATACCTCTGTCAAATTACATCCCTTCCATTATACTGGAATAAATAAATAAATAATTCAATTTACTGTTTTGTTCATTATATTTACCATAAGGCAGTTTTAGCCCTGAGATCCAATTCTTCCATAGTGCCTTTTTTTTTCTTTTGCCACATATGTGCTTGTGTGATTCTGAGGAAAAAAAATAAAACCATAGGTGTATATGTCTCTCACCTTGAATGTATTTATTTCATAAACATGGAAAATAAAAGAATATTTTCCTGTCAAGCTGTTACACTATTTTAAAATTTATATGCCGTTTATTTTAGGTGAGATGTAATTTACAAATAAATTTGTATATATTTAAAGTATTTTTTATTCTCAGCCTGAAGAATATTTTATTTGTTTATTTATTTTTAATTAATTAATTTTACTTTACAATATTGTATTTAAGTATAGTCATTAGGCTGAACATTGGATTCCCAAAATGCATTCATCTTAAAACTTGAAATCTTTGACCAGCCTTTCCCATCATCAGCCATGAGAGTACATGTATTCCCCATCCTGAATCCCTCTCCCACATTCCTCCCCATCCCATCGCTCTGGGTCATCCCCGTGCACCAGCCCCGAACACCCTGTATCATGCATCAGACCTGGACTGGTGATTCATTTCACATCTTGCTTGTGATGTATTTCCTAGTGTTTTTCAGAAGGAAATGTTATTATTAAATAAGTCAGTCTGAGTGTTTCATTTATTGTATCGAAATGATCTTCCACTGAGACACTCACCATTAATTTTCTTAGTATCATCAGGGGTAAATAATGTCCCTTTATTTTAGTTAATACAAGCAAAATGAAATATTTGTGTTTAAGTCACTGACAGGAGCCTAGGAGTTGGAGTGTCAACTTTGGATTTTCCATAGTGGTACATGGCTATTCAATAAAACAAAACTCTCATGTAAATGTTCATTTATGCTTCGTAAATAAGATTATCAGCTTTAATAAAATCTTTTCATGAATGCCTTAATCTTGTCAGTATTATTAATATTTTGTTTGAAAAATAACTACTGATGCGATGAAGTTGAAAAGCAGAACTTCTGGAACTCAGAGCATGTGGTTTCAAGATTCTGGTTCTGCCACATTAGCTTGTGATCTTAGGAAAGTTACTTAGAGTTATTTAAAATGGAAATATTGGAGTCACCTTATTAAAATGTTATGAAAGGTGAAAGAATTTATAATATTAAAATCCTTGAAGCTTTGATTCTTAATGTACAAGCTCTTTTATAATTGTTTTGTCATTGCTTTCAATAGCACATCTGTTAGAAAAATATGTTTAAAAAAGTATAAAGATAGCATTACTGAGAGATGAATATTATGTGGATAATGGGTTTTGTTGTATGCTAAAATCACAGAGAAGCAGTCATAAAACATTTCAAAGAAACATTCGTATCCAAGCACCTGGAGAGAATACATATGTGTGCTTAGTTGCTCAGTAATATCTGAATCTTTGCAACTCCATGAACTGCAGCCTGCCAGGCTTCTCTGTCCACGGGGATTCTCCAAGCAAGAATACTGGAGTGGTTTGCCATGGGATTACAGGGGATCTTCCCAACCCAAGGATCAAACCCAGGTCTTCCACACTGCAGGGGGATTCTTTACTGACTAAGCCACCAGGGAAGCCCATATGAATATATAGTACTTCATAATTGTAGCTTCCTGAAATCTCCACTCCAGTACTCTTGCCTGGAAAATCTCATGGACAGAGGAGCCTGGTGGGCTACAGTCCACGGGGTCGCTAAGAGTTGGATACAACTGAGCGACTTCACTTTCACTTTTCACTTTCATGCATTGGAGAAGGAAATGGCAACCCACTCCATTGTTCTTGCCTGGAGAATCCCAGGGACGGGGGAGCCTGGTGGGCTGCTGTCTATGGGGTCGCACAGAGTCGGTCACGACTGAAGCGACTTAGCAGCAGTAGCAGCAGCAGCAGCAGCAGCAGCAGCAATCTTTCAAGTTCCTTGGAAATCTTTTGACCAGGGGACTTCAATAATATAATCATGACCCGCATTCAGTTGGTCTTGCAAGGTCAGAGAGTAGTTTGGTTACCAGCTTGTACAGTTGAATGCTACTTAACGCTAAGCATAAAATACTATTCCAGACCTTTATTTTTCTATAGATCTATAAACATTCTTCCACTAACTTTTCTTCATGAGTAGTTAAAAATATATAAATTCCACTCCTTGCTAATTTCTTGATAATCTTACACTATTGCCTTTGAATAATATAACTACACTGTTGCCCCTAATTCTTAAAGACTTAACCTTAAAGACTGTACTTGGTTGTGAATCTTGGAGTGTAATTGGAGCAGCCTGCAGGCTGCTTTGACTTTAAGAAGTTTTACCATTTCTCGTCTAAATATCTTTTGTTATATGTTGCTCATATAATCAGCAATGTGTGAAATTTAGGTATCTGACTCTACTCCCTGCAGGGGACTCCTTTAATTCGGTGTTTGTCCTCATTCTTAAATTCAGCCATCATAGAAACCCATGCTTTGATTATTATGACAAACCACTGGGAGAATCAAATTACCTGTAGTGGCTTCCATTCACTTGTTCATTCATTTCATGATTGGTAAGTTCCAGATGCTAATACTCAGCCAATAGCAATATCAACTCATGTAAAATGCTTCTTTTCTTCCCCCACTCAATGTTTTTCCTACTTATCATCTCTTTTTTTTTTTAAATGTGCCATGAATCTTAAACTTCTGGCTTATTTTTACTGTGTTATTATATTTATTATTTTAGTTTAATATAAGAGAGACATTTTGAAATTGTGGAATCATGGTTATATTCTAGAATCTGCTAATTACTAGTAATAGGAATTTTAGCCAATGACTTGAGTTCTTTGACTCAAGCTGTCTTTATTTTCAAAGTGAATTTTGAGGTATATAAAATATAAACTTAAAAAAAAAAAAACATGTGCTGTAACATTCTCTATAGTCTTTTTGAACTTATTAAATACCTCTGCTTATGTGAGTCTTCGCCTGATAGCGTAACCCAAACAGACTTTCATTCCTGAGGTGTCTGAGCTATTAGCAATCCTGCCTAAATGGGATTACTGTAGTTTTCCATTAGCTTTACTCACAGGATATGAGATGTCCTATATTCCAGATTCTTCTTTACTTACACTGTACCTCCACTGAAGCAGGATTTANGGTGTCTGAGCTATTAGCAATCCTGCCTAAATGGGATTACTGTAGTTTTCCATTAGCTTTACTCACAGGATAAGAGATGTCCTATATTCCAGATACTTCTTTACTTACACTGTACCTCCACTGAAGCTGGATTTACTCCTGGTAGTAAACACTACTCCAACCAGTAGTGTTTCACTCATCTTTGTTCCTTTAGAAGCATAAGGAGTCCCAGTGGCCAGGCTGCTGTTTTATGTTCAAGTTCAGTATAATAACTGTTATATCTACTAGTGAAAACAAAAGTTTCGTTAGTGAATCAAGAGTAACAGGTGGTGGCACTTAAACAGGTGAAGTAATAATAGTATCCTGTCCATCTATTTCACTTTTAGGGAAACTGTGCTCAACTTGCCAGTGCCATGGGTCTCTGAGTTAGGCTATTCTGATTACTTCTTTGGCTCCTGTGTTCATTTTGGTAGCCACACCCATCTATTCTTTGGCAATTAAGCGACATTACTTGAATCTTGCAATTCTGGGTTTCCATTACTCCCATTGCACTTAGGGATTCAATTTGATGGTAGAATTTCCTCTGTAAATATTTGACCCAGTGAGAATAACAACCATGAAAGCTTTTAAGAATACCGGGCCTTCCCTGAGACATTTTCTTTTTGTTTTAATATATCGCCATGGTTTAATTATGTTGTTTCCTCTGAGACTTCCCAGGATGGGTGAGGCAATCTTACATGAAAAATGGTCTCTAATATTCCANAAGGAATTTTTATGGGCGGAGGGTTGAAGGGAGGAGGTAAAGGAGAGCCTGTATAGTTGATGAGCCAGTTAAAGAATCAGTTCAGAAAGGAAAAGCAGGATTTAAAGCAGCAAGACCCAGCTGCAGTCCCACAGCAGGAAGTCTGCTGAGGAAGCCAGCCCTGGTGCCCTTCCCACTGTCCCCTGGCTCCACTGCTGCTGGACTGGACACTCTGCCGTGCCCCTCTGTCCATCTTCCACTCACCTTGGACCTGTGAGCCGCATCCTCAAGAATGGAGGGCCTGGTACAAGCCTGGTGCAACCTCTGTCCATGTTTGTACTACAGATGCTCAATTAGGCAAGACAGGGTCCTGCCTCTCTCTCCTCTTGGGAGAGATGATAAAAAGAGCAGAAATTGAACCAAAATGGCAAATTTCCAATACAGTTATGTGGGGTTAATTAGACCCATGCGCTGGATTGGCATTCCTGACCACAAATCAAAAAACCATGATCATCAGACTGCCATATATAATATACAGAACAAGCAAGTACTTACTGTAGAACAGAGGGAACTATAGTCTGTATTTTGTAATAACATAATGGGAAAAAATCTGAAAAAGCATACATACATATATCTATACATAGAAATCACTTTGCTGTAAACCTGAAACAAACACAACCTTGTAAATCAACAATAAGAAGAAACAGAAAACTATAATCAACCCTTGTATCAGACACGAGAATGCAGAAAGTGTTTCCATATAAATGAGCCCTTGGGGGCGGGGAGAACCGCCGCTTTTGTTTCGCGGCGGGAACACTGAATCTTAGGGAACACTGAATCTTAAGGAGGTTGCCTGACCAGAACAACAGTGCAATTAACTAGTGAAGGCAGAGCCTAAGCTTCAGTCTTCCTCCATCTAGACACTGTCCATTTTACTACTTAAGACTATGTTGCTGCTGCTAAGTTGCTTTAGTCGTGGCGGACTCTGTGAGACCCCAAAGACGGCGGCCCTCCAGGCTCCTCTGTCCCTGGGATTCTCCAGGCAAGAACACTGGAGTGGGTTGCCATTTCCTTCTNACTCTTTGCGACCCCATGAATCGCAGCACGCCAGGTCTCCCTGTGCATCACCAACACCCGGAGTTCACTCAGACTCACGTCCATCGAGTCAGTGATGCCATCCAGCCATCTCATCCTCGGTCGTCCCCTTCTCCTCCTGCCCCCAATCCCTCTCAGCATCAGAGTCTTTACCAGTGAGTCAACTCTTCGCATGAGGTGGCTAAAGTACTGGAGTTTCAGGTTTAGCATCATTCCTTCCAAGGAAATCCCAGGGCTGATCTCATAGATGTACTTTAATAGCTGATTGCTGCCTATGGACTTTGATGGTCACCATCNCCTCTCAGCATCAGAGTCTTTACCAGTGAGTCAACTCTTCGCATGAGGTGGCTAAAGTACTGGAGTTTCAGGTTTAGCATCATTCCTTCCAAGGAAATCCCAGGGCTGATCTCATAGATGTACTTTAATAGCTGATTGCTGCCTATGGACTTTGATGGTCACCATCTGCGTTTTTTTGCCAGGAGTGTCAAAACAAAACACCATAAACTGTGACTGAAATGGTGAAAATGAAATACTTCACAGTTCTGGAGGCTAGAAATCTGAGGTCAAGGTGTCGGCAGGATTTATTCCTTTTGAGGATCTGTGAGGAAGAATCTATCTCAGGCCTCTTTCCCTGGCTTGTAGTTGACCATCTTCTCCCTGTGTCTCTGTACATTGTCTTTCCTTTGTGAGTGTCTGTAGTCAAGTTTTCCCTTCTTATAAGAACACCAGTCATGTTGGATTAGGGTCCACTCTAATGACCTCGCTTTAAGTTAAATAATTTATGACATCAGCAATGACCTTATTTCCAAATAAACTCACACTCTGAATTTAGAGGGATTAGAACATCAGCATAGGATTCTGGGGGAGATGCAATTCACCCCATAACACCACCTTGGTTATGTGAAAGGACTGTATCCTGGCCTCTTGATATAGCCGATTTCCCGTTTTGTGGTCTGCTTTTAGCAACATTCCATCCATCTTCCTGAAAGCATTAATCAAGATTCCAATGGACAGAAACCTTACATGTGAATATAAAGAATGCTGGCACTTGTATTCAGTTTTGTTATTGAATTACAAAGAGGATGGAACTGGCTTTGAGGATCATAATGCACTTGAAAATTATTGAGACTTTACAGGAGACCCAGGTTCAGTCCCAGGGTTGGGAAGCTCTCCTGGAGAAAGAAATGGAAACCCACTCCAGTACTCTCACCTGGAAAATCCCATGGACGGAGAAGCCTGGTAGGCTGCAGTCCATGGGGTCACAAAGAGTCGGACATAACTGAGTGACTTCACTCACTCACTCTTTCTTTTATATGTTTCCCTCTGACTGTTGGCTTGATTATCTCAAGCCAGCTGCTCAGGAGAGATTGAATCCACAACAACAGAGTTCTAGGCTCATGTCCATAGAGCCTCGGGCATCCAAGAACTGAAAGCAGGCATTTCACAGTCAGCTTCTGCAAAAACAAACCAGAGGAAGACTCTCTATAGTTCCAGCTTTATGGATATCTTCACCTCTGGATCAATCACGGTGACTAAAGATGGGTGAGTTTTATCATGGCTTATCTGCTCACACCTAATGCCTTAGGATTCAGGTAAAATGATTTGAAGGAAAAATATAAACAGCAAACAAACTTTTTGCTGCTAGCTTATCTGGCACTTCAATCATCTTAGAAAATGATGCTTAATATCCTAAATACTTTCCTCAATGGAAAAAAATGCAAATCAGAAGAATTTTTTTTTATTTCCTTTTAGCAATCATTTTGTCTATTACTATGCTCTTTATCTCATTTTTTGTGCTTTAGTTTGTGTNCTTCAATCATCTTAGAAAATGATGCTTAATATCCTAAATACTTTCCTCAATGGAAAAAAATGCAAATCAGAAGAATTTTTTTTTTAATTTCCTTTTAGCAATCATTTTGTCTATTACTATGCTCTTTATCTCATGTTTTGTGCTTTAGTTTGTGTCTTATCTTTTACATTTCAGAATATTTTCCTAGATATTCATTGTTCTATGTGTGTGTGTGTGTGTGTGTGTGTGCGCATGTGCATGTATGTGTAATATATGTACATACATGTTTGAGTATTTTTTTTTCTTTAATTCTGATAAAAGCACAAAACTGTGGTTGAATTATTCTGCTCTCTCCCTCATTGCTCAACTGGTTATGGATAGGGAAAAAAAATACTGTGGAATGTATGCTGTGAACTCATATGAAACAATTTAGTCATTCAACACTCATTAGGAACTTTTATTAAATATTGATACCTTTGAAAATTGGAAGCAGATGGGAAGCAGTACCGGCTTCCAAGATGGTAGTTGTAAAGAACCCATATGACAATGCAGGATACATAAGAGAGGTGGGATTGATCTCTGGGTCAGGAAGATCCCCTGGAGGAGGGCATGGTAACCCACTCTAGTATTCTTAACTGGAGAATTCTATGAACAGAGGAGCCTGGTGAGCTACAGTCCATAGGGTCACGAAGAGTTGGACATGGCTGAAGTGACTGAGCATGCAGCTTGGGGAATGGTGTACAGGCATTTTTCCATGATTTCACTATTAGGTTATTTTTCCCATGATCTTTTTTAGACCAAATTCTTCAGAATATGATGCATTGGAAAGCAGATAAAAATAATTCAAAAACACATTTATTTCTAGGCTCAGGGAAATTTTACTCTTTTTTTTTTTTAAAGAAAAATGCTATCAATGATCTTACATGAAAGGCAATTCCAATTCAGCCATAGTAGCATACTGGCTAAAAATTGAGCTGGATCAGCAGACGGTGAACACAGAAACCAATGGAGCTCTATATTGGGAAAAAATGAAGTCACTCAGTCATATCCAACTCTTTGTGACCCATGATCTGTAGTTGGCCAGGCTCCTCCATCTGTGGGATTTTCCAGGCAAGAATACTGGAGTGGATTGCCATTTCCTTCTCCAGGGAATTTTCCTAACCCAGGGATCGAACCCAGGTTTCCTGCGTTACAGGCAGACTCTTTACTGTCTGAGCCACCAGGGAATAATTTTTTTGTTTGTTTGTTTTAATTGGGAATGCAAGTTCAAAGAGAGCTGTGGTTGATTTTGCGAGATAGTTTTCCTTCTTTCATACAAAGACTTTCTACCAGCTCACCTATTTTGAATAACACTTATTTCTCTAATTTTCTCTAACACTTCTCACACTAGTTAGCAAACTGTGTGATGGAAAAATTGATAATGATATTTGAAGTGTCTTAAGAGACCAAATCTGGAGCATGCTTTGTTGCTTTGAGTTGCTTCAAACCACCTTTACTGCATTGTAGATTAGAGTCTACTTATGCACACATATAAAACTTTATACTGGAGTGTGTTTAAAATAAATTAATCTATAGACAATATAACACTAGGTTAGATGGATGGATTATGCAACATAGTTTGCAACGTAGTTTCAGTCCAAGGTCAAGTCATCCTAGGTGAAATTCTGAAGAATTAGAAAATTCAATCTGCATATTTTTTTTTCTGGGTTAATTAACTAACAACAGCTCAGCTAGAAACTAGATTTCTATATTTGCTTTTAATTTTCATACCACCTTCCTCTTCAGGTACCAGTATGGCTAGACTTGACATCTTTTTATTCAACAACCCACTGGGTTAAGAAAGCCAGATACCATATCAGGAAAATCTGCACAGAAATTTCCACTGTCCTACAAAGGTTTTGTTTGGAGTGGCTGTCCTTGTTTTCTTTCTTTCTTTTTCTTTAGAAATAACATCATGCATGTTTAGAGAGGTTAAGACATTCTGAATTTATTAAGTATTTTCATAATAACTACTGAGCTTTTTTTATTTTTTATTTTTCTTTATTCCTGGAAACCGTGGGGCTGGGTAATTTCTTCCAGATTCTCCTCATATCTCGCACCCACAGATTCATTGTCACAGCACTAAGAACTGTTAACAGTGATCCTTTGTCCTTTACCAGACTCTCTTAATATATTAAGTCTATAATCACCCATCTCTGTTTAAGACCTTGGGTAGTACTCTCCCTAGTTATTGCAACATAGTGTAGTTTCGTTTGTTCTCTCAAACATATTATTTTGATAACTCCTGTTCCTATCAAGGCTACAAAATGGGAGTTGTCCATTTGCATTCACTAATCATGTTTCTCAAAACTCTTCTTAAATAATCATTTGCTTGTTGTTTCTGACTTTATTTCCACTCAGTATGTAATCTTTTATTATTCCACTGGTCCTAAAGGTCAGTTTGTTTAAATAAACATACTTACTCTAATAGATAGGAGAAAATGTGCAAAGACATTGGGTGGGCTTTCTACCATGAAAACGGTCAAAGTGTTAGCTGCTCAGTCATGTCTGACTCTTTGTGATGCCATGGACTATAGCCTACCAGGCTCCTCTGTCCATGGAATTTTCCAGGCAAGAATACTGGAGTGGGGAGCCATTCCCTCTCCAGGCAATCTTCCTGATCCAGAGATTGAACTGAGTCTCCTGCATTGCAGGTAGATTCTTTACTGTCAGAGTCACCAGGGAAGCTCAAGTTTTCTACCATAAATTTCAACAAATAGATATTTTCTTGTTTCTGGATTATTATTGCTTTCTTTAAAACCATTATCATTATACCTAAACAATATATGCTAAAATATAAGTCAAACTTAAATAGGTATTAATAAAATGATAAAACATATTATAAATGACACTATGTTATAAACCCAAATTAAGCCCTTTAGCCAAGATATTTAGCACCTTTTCTTTTCCCCCTCTTAGTAGACCACTGAAAAATAAAAATATTCAAATATTCCATAAAGAAATTAATTTACAAAACATTTAAAAGGAAGCAAAATATTATGGAGAAACCACCTAGCATTTCTTTTTTTTTTTCTATTATAACATTTTTATTTATTTATTTATTTTTTAAATTTGGCTTTACAATACTCTATTGGCTTTGCCATACATCGACATGAATCCACCACAGGTGTACACGAGCTCCCAATCCTGAATCCCCCTCCCACCTCCCACCCCACAACGTCTCTCTGGATCATCCCCGTACACCAGCCCCAAGCATCCTGCATCCTGCATGGAACATAGACCGGCGCCTCGTTTCTTACATAATAGTTTATATGCTTCAATGCCATTCTCCCAAATCATCCCGCCCTCTCCTACTCCCTCAGAGGCCAAAAGTCCGTTCTCTATGTCTGTGTCCTTTTGTTGTCTCACATACAGGGTCATCATTGCTATCTTTCTAAATTCCATATATATGTGTCAGTATGCTGTATTGGTGTTTCTCTCTCTGGCTTACTTCACTCTGTATAGCATTTCAGATAGATTAACAGAGTAAAACGTGTTAAACCTCAGACTATCAGTTTATATAGACAAAAAATCCAACTACGCACTACCTAAGAGATGGATATCTCAAATAAAAAAGACTCAAAGAAGGAAGACTTAAAAATCAAACTTCCCTCAGGCAAGCTCAAACAAAATTCAAATAAGTCATTACAATATTAATATAATCCAAACTATAATTCAGGATAAAATCATTTATCAAAATAAAAGAGGCAATTGTTAACACTGAGTTTGTAATAGAAAAATGCTAAGAGATATGCGAAAACATATTCAGGGACTTGTCCTCTCTCTCTTCTAGCTGCTATTTGACATATATGTGTGTGTGTGTGTGTGTGTGTGTGTGTGTGTACTACCAATATATGTGTAAAATTTTCTTTCTCCCATTCTTCTTTAATCTCTATAATGTCTTATTTCTTAAACAAATACAGTCTGATATGCTAACAGATGCTGATTTTAGCTGTTCCCCAATTAGCATATTAGCAATTCAGTGGAGGTTTTTAGTAGCTCAAACCAGTGGAGAATAAAAAGAATGAACATTTTGAGCATCAGTTTGAAACTCCGTGAATTCAGAGAAGGTAGCTGAAATGGAACTGTTTGCACATATTCAATGACATAGATCAATTAATTTCTTTTGGTTTTCCAAACAAATTTAGACTATCATAAAGATTTACCTGTGGCATGCAATTAATGTAAAAAGGAAATTGTGGTAGCAAACGGAGAAAAATGATACATCGCTGTTAGTCTAGTAGAATGGTTGGCGTTTCTACATTGCAGACTTTGGCAAGATTAAACTGCACTCCGGTGTATTTTTAGAAGAATGAGGCTGACAGAGTTTACAATGGGAGATGATGGAACTGGATGTGTTCAACCTGCTATGTTCCAAGATACACTGTTCAGCAACCCCAGGGGGCCACTTAAAGTCTATAATCTTTCTTACTGTAGTGAGGATTTGAGAAATAATTGCTGGCATGTGGGGATTTCTTTATTGTTTTTTGCTGAGCTAAGTGGATTAAATCAAGGTTACCTCAAGTTTTTTTCTATCTTAAGCAACAAAAATATTCAGTATGTCTAGAATAGCAAAGAACCCTAAAGGCAAAAATACCAATAGTTCCATATTTTACTGTTCAGCTGAACTTATGTTTATGTGTAACACTCATTTCAAAAGTCTATTCAAGGGAATATGACCAAGTATATTACGCTACTTAAAGGGCAATTTAAAGTTTAAGGCAGATATTGTAATTAATATGTCACATCTAATATGTCAAATATAATGTTTAGAAAATATAGATTGCACTTGTTTGATATGTCAGTATATTTATGTCAAAATCAATATATATTTAGATCAAACCTGATTGCTAATCACCAAATTATAAATATGTATTTTCAAAATACATTTGAAGCAAATGTTTTGGGGTATTTCTGCTTCTCCCAGTTTTTAAAACTGTCATGTTGTTTATCACATTCAGGTAGTAAATCATCTTTGTGATTGATTAACAGAAACATCATTTTCAGAGCTTGATGAAATTTTATGCTAGGATAATTAAAATATTTTAAAACAAAAATAGCTTTAAAAATTTATATTTGAAAAGGACACAAATATTTTTCTTTTATAAAGTTACAGCATGTATATTATCATATGTGAAACAGATTACCAGTCCAGGTTCGATGCATGATACAGGGTGCTCAGGGCTGGTGAACTGGGATGACCCAGAAGGATGGGATGGGGAGGGAGGTGGAAGGGGGTTTCAGGATGGGGAACACATGTACACCCATGGCTGATTCATGTCAATGTATGGCAAAACCACTACAGTATTGTAAAGTAATTAGACTCCAATTAAAATAAATAAATTAAAAATAAAGTTACAGCATTAAAATTTGGTGAATGAGAAAATAGTGTAAGTTAGTTTTTTTAAAAAAATAAATATTATCTTCAAATTTCTGAAACACTTAGGGAATATGGCCTTAGTAATCAGCTTATGCCTTTTAAAATCAACAGATAATGTTTAAATATTAAGACACAATTTAAAAGCTTTGCAAGTCTGTTTAGTCATATATGGTTAAAAAAATAAAGAAAAATAACAGAAATCCAAATATTCAAGTTTTATAGTATTTCAGTTTTCAGAACTGGTTCACAGTTATTATCTCATTCTTCCAAATGTAAGGAAATACTATTACTATGAGAATTAAAGTGTAGTCTTATTCTGTGGTGGCTTCATTTAGTCACCCAGCTTGTCAGTAGAGAGGCCATGAGGATGAAAACTCAGATTAGAATATTCAATAAGTGACATTATTTTTAGACAAATAATATCTCTATTGAACTATCCTCTGAGATTTTAAAACACTTTCTCAAGCATATTCAATTCTACAATTATAGCTCCTGTACAGGCTAGCCAATTTATCTTTAAATCTCACCTCTGTATCTTTTATCCTGTCAACTCATTTCTGTTTTACAGTTCCTAGAGAAGCCTTGTATTATAATTGTTAGCTAACATATCTGCTGATTCTTTTAAAGAAGAATATCTCTGTTAAATCCATCTGGTATAACGTCATTTCAGGCAATGTTACCATACTGATTTTCTGTCAGGATGATCTATCCATTGATGAAAGTGGATATTAAAGTCCCCTACTGTTATTGTATTGCTGTCTACTTCTTCCTCTAGGGGAATCTGAGGACATTTCTTATTCAACTTTATATATTAAATGTTGAGCATAGTTACTGGCAGATATGAGGTATTTAATAAACAAGTAAAATAAATGAAAGATACAGTGAAAACAAAACATGGTAAACATATTTCTGAGTAGAGATTTTAACATCCATAAACTCTGCCTGTATTTACAGGTCTTATCCATTACTGAATGTCTAGGTTATTATGAATGTGTGCATTGAAATTTTAATAAAGATGATATGTTACAAATAATAAATTCATTACATAGAATTTTTGAAAGCAATGTTTTCATTAGTACAGGGTAAATGTTTATATTCTATCAGAAGGGAAAACAGATATATTTTAGAGCAGTTTTATCTAAGAATGATTTTGAGTCTCTCTTTAAGCATAGGTTGTGATACTTCTTTTTCTCAGACAATACTTGTTACTTCAAGGAGTTGACATTTCAGTTTTTATTTCTGAAAATATGATTGGTGGATGACACTCCAATGATTTCAAAATGACCTCACATCCTTTATTGTTGTGTAACAAAGCACCAAAACATTTAATGTTTTAAAAGAAATGTGCTCTTTCTCACAATTCTGTGAAATGCCTGATCAGTGCTTTGGGAATCACTGCATCACTAAGTCTCATTCAAGCAGTTACAGGCAGCTGACATATGTCCTGGAGGTTGAATTCAATGGAAACACCTGGATTGCTGGGAACTTTAATTTTGGGGTTCTCCACAGCCTGGAGATCTTATGGTAACATTGTATGAAGGCAAACCCAGTGTCTTACACTAGCCAATATCTTGAATTTGATGTGGAAGTGGCCTCCATGGAATAATGGATAAAAAGAGGCATATTTTATTCTAGATCATTAATGTAAAACTTTAAGGATTACTCAATATTAATATTTAAAATTTCAAACACATATGCATTATTAAATAAATTGTAATAATTCCACATTAATAGTACATCCATAACAAGTCTAATGTCACACTCTTAGCAGGATGGAAAAGACTTGAAATTTTGAAATCATCAAAGCAAGCAAATTACTTTTCTCATGTTGGGTCATATAACTAAACTTTTTGACTTTCCAATAATCATTTTCTGAAAACTATGCCAAAATAAATCATTCTAAAAGTTTTAGCTTGAAAGTTCTATTTCCTTTATTATTTCTATATTTTTATCACCACATCTTGAGGCAGCCCTGAACGCGTGCCAGTCAGATATCTCTTCAAGAGCATCATTGCTGTATGGGATTCAAGAGTACAGATAGCTCACAACCTCCAGCTGCATCACTTGCTGGATCTAACTGAGTCTTAAGTAGAGGTCATGATCTTCCTGAATATCTTTCTTCCAGGAATGCACCATGGTAGAGGGACTAGGACCAGGCAATTTTTGCACAGTGTGAGATCATCTAAGACTGATGAGTAGGATATTTATCTAAATTGGTGTCAGGACATCTCATAGAAGCCTAGAGAAAGCAGTATCCTGTGCTGAGTTAAGTTGAAATATCAGAATTGTTAGGACAAACAACAGAAGAAATAAAAAGTCTCAGGAAAGTGATCATGCTAGAACCAGTATGTTATATGAGACCAAAAGATCACTGGAGGATCATGTTTCAAGGGAAGGCTCAGAAGACACATTATGAAGGATTTGGGGAATGTTCTCATGAGAGGGACCCCAGGATTACTCAGAAGTCCTGGCCAGGGGTCACTGTAGGAGAATTTGCTATGGAGCTCAACAATCGATAGCTATGGGGACAGTGCATCAAAGCAATAAAAGCCCAGTGGCAAATCTTAATAGCCCAACGCAGGGGCAGAGGTGATATCAATTATTATAATAAGTGGGGAGATCAGAGTGGCAGTCAGGCCACTCAGGACTGACACATATAAATTTGAAAAGATGGCTAACAGCACATAGTGTGCCTGAGAACAAAATGTATGACGCCAACAATGTTTCACTAAATAAACATAAACAAAAGAAAGAAAAATTGAAAGAGCAGGAGACTCAGGGAGGTCTCTCCAACAGAATCCTAATTCTTACTCAATTTCCAGAACTAAGTTAGTTCTTGAACCCAGAATGCATTGATTGAAGTAGCTAGATCCTCAATTTGGAAGATTCATAATAATTAAACAGGGAAGAGATTCCTTCAACCCTTCCCCAAAGGAACATTCAGGTGCTTACTTGATGATACATTAGGAAATGGGGATCCCCCAGCATTTCAGGAACAACTTAACACAAGATCTGAGTGAGCTTTGATACTTGAATAACAGAAAATCATTGTGGCTTCACTATTAAAATAGTTGTAGACAGGAGACAAATAGTTACTGAAGTTATGGTCAAAATCTAGTTGTGGTACCAATAGTTAAATCCCTCTAGTCCTGAATGTATAACTGAAGTTGAAGTCAATGGTAGCTGAAATATATCTGATACTAGGTCATTGATCTGAGGGATAAGATCTATTATGATTGTGGTAGTTAAGGATCTGAAATTGCCCATACCTTGTCCTTGATAGTGAATCAAAACCTGGTGTGTATCTCCAGGGTGGAAGAAATTTGTGCCACATTTTGATGTATGGCAAAACAAATACAATATTGTAAAGTAATTAGCATCCAATTAAAATAAATAAATTTATATTAAAATTTTAAATAATGCATAGAGGTCATTATTATGATTGTCTCATTTGCCAGCATGGCCCTTGCAGAAATTTGAGGGATCTTGGAGAATGAATGCATAATATCAGAGTTTCAGTCAAGTGGTATTCTCAAACTTAGATGCCATGATGAACAAGCTTAAGTGGATAAATATATCTGGAGTTATACAGAAAGTGACCATCAATTTAGTAAATATGTGTTTAATTTAGAATGGTCAAAAAGTGTTTTTATTAACATGAAATAAACTAGAATATACATATTTGGTTTTTCCACCAGGACCCAAGAGTCTATTAATTTTCATCCCTTCTATTGTAATACAGCTTTAAAAAAAAATATTTGAATCATTTGGATTACCCAGAACATCACATTTATCAACTTCATCCATATATTTTAACCATATTACCTTAAGTAAGGTATGATGAGGCCAGATAAGAAAGGTAAGAGAAAGGGACTATAAAGAGTTTTACAGTTTTTTTATACTTATAGTTCTCTGGAGAGAGTATAGAATGTCATGTAGAACACTCAAGGGAAATGTTAGAGTCTATCACAAGGGGTGGGGAGATGCAGGGGTTGTGGGAAATTGCCTTTATGATGTTTTCTGTGGAAAGAAAAGGTTAAAGTAAGGAAAGCAAGCTTAGGATTAGATAATGCTAAAAATTGCAGTGGATTTTAGGGCATAGGAGCTATCCCTGGTTGCCAGGTACCTGGCCCTTGGGGTTATTATGGAGGTGTATAATTTCTCCCAGTATAAGAATCAGAGATAAAATTAATTGAAGTATGGACTTAATTAGTTAATAGGCTTCCCTGGTGGCTCAGATGGCAGAGAATCTATTTGCAATGTAGGAGACCCAGGTTCAATCCCTGGGTTGGGAAAAGCCCCTTGAGAAGGGGATGGCAACCCATTCCAATATTTTTGCTTGGAGAATTCCATGGTCAGAAGAGCCTAGTGGACCATAATCCATGGCGTTGCAAAAAGTCAGGCAAAACTGAGAGACTAACACTTTCACTTTCACATGGGCTTAATGAGCTTCTTAAGCAAAGGAACTAATTGGCCTCTAGCCAGGGTTCAAAACTAAGTCAATATCAATCTCACACTCACACACCCACACACACACACACACACACATTACACCAGGACATGATGATTACTCAGGATAAGTATAGTATACATTTACTCATGGGCAATAGCAAATGAGGTGACCAACTCCGTGATGACCTGGAACAAAAAGGACCGGTGAATCAGAGACAAAGAGGTGCTGGATAGAACCATTGTGTGGATATCTAGGAGAGAGACAAAGAGTAGAAATCCCTCATAATGCAAGAGAGGTTAAATAATCAAGTAGACTAAATGACTGCCCATTTATATTTTCCCACTTTTATCTTCATCCACTCCAGAAATTGCATGATATGGACCTGACTGCAGTGGTCACAGTGATAGCTTGGAGACCACATGTGGGCCCAACAGCATGAACTCCGAATATCAAGATGAATCTGGCTGCTGTCTCTTCTGAATGTCTAACTTGTCAGCAGTAGAGATGAACTCTAAACCACTATCATGGCATTATTCCTTGAGGAGTCCAATCAACCATACTGAAATTCTCTCTTTGAACAACACTAAATTATTCTCATAAGAATAAACCATTATCTTGAGTATAGGTTTGCTTTCCCTGCCCATGGACTAATCCAGCACCAACATCCATAGTAATGAATACTTAAATGAAAAAAAAGAAACAAATAAAAACCCTGATATTCCACACAAACTCATGTCCAACTAAAAAAAACTTCTTTATAGCAGAGTATATACAGAGCGTGGTCCATGACAATGGATCTACTGATTATCTCTTGTAATGCTCCATCTGGATGCAGGTGGCTTTCAGAGAGTATTGAAATGCTCTAAAGCCACAACTAAGCCACTGGCATGAAGATGAGGTACTAGTGTCCAGAATTCTGTGCAAATACTAAATCAGAGATCTGTGTGGAGCTGTGATCCTAACATGAAGAGCACAGGAGCCTGGTAACCAACGATTGGTAGCTAGAGTGGTCTTGTTTGCTGTCATCCCCATATCTGCAAATATGGGCCCTTCCTGGTTAGAAGATTTAATCCCCGAGGGTTATGCATTCTTTCCAGATGACAGAAAGTGCTATATTGTATTGCAAACTTGTGCTCCAATTGGGCACATTGTACTCTTTATATTCAAAGAATCACACAACAGGAAGAGGATGTTTTGGCACGAGTATTTTACCCTGATCAACTAGGAGAGGTATGGCTGCTGTTATCCACTGTGAGCAGGGAAGAAAATGTCTGGGATTCAGGTCATTCACCGGGGAGCGTCTTGTTCTCCATTTACCAATTAGGACTGCGAATGGATGAATGCAGCATGAGCCGTCCAAGAAAGGTATGTTTATCAGAGACTCTGTTCGTTCAGGAAGGTGAGTTTGAATATTACCATCAAGTAAGCCAGTGGACCCAATAGAGGTGCTACCTGAGGCCCACAGACTTAGAATAGATAGTGGACGATGATTACCAGTGGGAAACCAAGAACGATCAGAGATAAATTTATCTTGTTAATCTCCCTCTTCTATATTTTCTTGAAAAGGAAACACCCACCAGAACTTGGCAGGAACTGTTCCTTCAACATGTTTGTAGAAGTTGGTCCACATGGTGTAAGAGGGAGACTTTGGCAACCGTGGGGATGTACCACTTGGGTCCTCATCAAAGTAGTGCAGTTAACTGACAACCTCCAGCCCCAGTCCTTCAGGATCTTCCTTAGCTTTTGAAAAGACATGCCCTTTTCAGAAAGCTTGAGCCAATAAGTGACAATGGCTAGTATACTAAGGGCTGGCTGTTTCTGACTGACACAGGACTCATTTGACAATCTTTCTAGACCTCCTCATTGGAATGATCCTGTCAGCTTTAGATTGCAATCTGATGTTCTATCTGCTCAATATGTCATACTTCACTCTATTCTCAAGTGTCAGGTATACATCTTGGTTGGAAGGATTTCCCTGCCCAGTTCTCTTTCCTTCTTTTAACTCTCACTGAAGTTAACCCCTGGTAAACTGCGTGGACTCAATGATATTTCTGTGTTTCTTCAAAGAGCATCCAGCTGACACATGCATTCAGCAAAATAATAACCTACAGAAAATAAAGGTCTTAAGATTTGACTTAATAAAGTCTTAAAATATTGATATCATGTGTTCTGGACTGAATGTTTGTGCCCTTCCAATATCCATGAATTGAAGCCCTCACCTCAGTTGTGATAGTATTTAGGAAAGGGGCCTTTGAAAAGTCCTTAGATTTAAATGAGATCATGCAGTTAACACCCTGGTCTGAGGGATTAGTGTCTTTACAAAAAAGACACCAGAAAGTTAGTTCTTGCCTCCCACATGAACAAGAAGAGGTCATGTGATCACAGAGTAAGCTGGTACCTGCCTATAAGCTAAGAAAAGAGGCTTAAGAATAAAAGCTACCTTGCCAGTGGCTTGACCTTAGATTCCCCAGTTTTCAGAAGTGTGAAAAATGAATTTCTGTTGTTTAAAACACCCAATCTATGGTACTTTGTTATGATATCCTGTGCAGACATATATTGTGTGTTATGGTTTAGAACTTATTATACCTACAAAAAAATTGGAAATTTCTCTGGTAAGTAGAGCTACTTTCTTATGAATCATATGAATCACAACCTTCTAATTTATACCAACTCTCCCCCTTTTTTTTTTCCATCACAAAAAACAAGACGCTTTACAGACATATACACAGAAAAGACTGCATTATGTGATCTCAAGAATCTCATGAGCATTTATTAAGTACTGATGGTGAAAGACTTAAAAGAACTCTTGTACAAATGTGCATCAGGACATATTTCTGAAATGAATAGTCTAAAAGCATGTTAGAGGCAGATGTATGAGAAATTCATTGAGAGAATTATTCCAGTATTGATCTTTACTTCTGCTAAAATTCCATCTCAAATAACACTAATTAAGAGAAAGTATCTTGCAAACAATATATCAAAACTTTAATACGTTCCCTTTAAATTGAACTGCTTTATCTTTGGTCAGAGCACATAAACTTTCTCAGATAAATAATTTTTAAGAAGGAACTTCTAGTAAGGAGATAAATGAAAGCCCCCAAACACCTTATTCTTAGTAGAAGAAAATATTTCACTCTTTCTTTTCTTTCTATTTATTTTTGTAAATGGGATAACTTTCACAAACTTGTGATAGAAGACTGTTTTGCACAATAAAACAAAAGCCATCCAAATGAGGTTTAAAAAAAAACGTTATATGAAGTAGATCAAAGCACCACATTCTTCCTCTATATCCAAATTGCCCTCCTGCTATGACTTGAAGTTGTGCAGTCTATAATGGACAAAAATGTAGAAATATATTCATATGCAAAAAAGGACTATAGAAAATGTTGGAAGAATGAGGCTTGTTAACCACCTTAAATATAGTGGCATTTACTTTGAAAGCAATCTACAAAGTATCTCTATTTCCATTCATGTGTGAAAAGCAAGATTTTTAAAGGAGTCATTAAATACATAGAGAGGAAAAACTTGCAAGATTTGCCTTTCTCCTAGGTAGAAATGAAACTTTATGATTAGCCTGAACATGGAATTTTCTGGAGAAAATGAATCAGAAGCTATAATACTATAGAATAATACCAGAGTCTTAATCAAGAAGATTAAGAACTGGTTACACTTCTAGGGCTGGTTGTGCTCAGATGTGAAGTGTGACATTTTATAGGAAAGAGGGCTTATAGATTGCTCAGCTGAAAGCCATTTAACTGTCTGGCACATGATGTGTAGAAGCAAACCAAGAGAGGACAACATTTTTGAATAGAGCCAGATCTCATAACATGTACAGGTGGCACAGTCATTCCATTCCTAGTTTAAGCCCACCATCCAATATTNCTGTCCATGGGATTCTCCAGGCAAGAATACTGGAGTGGGTTGCCATTTCCTCCTCCAGGAGCTCTTCCCGACCCAGGGGTTAAACCTGCATCTCTTATGTCTCCTGCATTGGCAGGCAGATTCTTTACCACTAGCGCCACCTGGGAGGTCCCTTCCTTCCCTTGGTCTAATTCTAAAAGCTTGGTGGCCCCCGGTTTCTCTCTCCAGCCCGGACCTCTCTCCTGAGTTCCATACCTGTACATCCACTCTCCTACTGAACACCGCCATGTGGCTGCCCAAGCCACCTCCAGTGCAGTGCTTCTAAAATGAAACTGATTGTCTGTCTCCTTCAGTGGCTCCTCCTTATGGGTTCTCTATCTCAGGAACTGTAGCTTCCTCTTCTTACGCATCAACTATGTGCCAGTCACTTTATACTGGCAAGATGGAATCATCCCATTTCACAGATGAAGAAACCAAGGCTCGAAGTTATGAACTTACTTGCACAAACCATACTACTGAGTAGTTGACAGCACCAGGATGCAAACTGAGCTCTTTTCTGCACTGCTTCCTCTTTGCTAGGCTGTCTGAGAACTGCAGGGCCAGAGCAGTTCACTCTGTTTGAACAAACCAGGAGTCATGGATCATCTTCCCATCCCCTAACCCCTGCTCTCACCATCCACAGCTGCTTCAGGCTCAGGTTTACCTCCTAAATGTTTCTCAGATCATCCTGTCTTCCTTCCAGTCCCGTGACACCTCCACTCCCATAGTGTGAGTTGCTGACTCTGCAACCCCATGGACTGTAGCCTGCCAGGCTCCTCTGTCCACGGAATTCTTCAAGCAAGAATACTGGAGTGGAGTGGGTGGGTAGCCATTCCCTTCTCCGGGAGATCTTCCTAACCCTGGGATTGAACCTGGATCTACTGAATTATGGGCAGATTTTTTACCATCTGAGCCCTCAGGGAAGCCCCTAGGTCAGCACCTAAATGATTTCTCCCCCACTACAGAAATAGCTTGCTAACAACTAGTTTGTCTCTGAGAACACTCCTGCTTCAAATTCCCTTGCCCTAAGAATGGGTTTTCTAAAATACACCTGATTATTGCCTTCTTGGGCTTCCCTTGTGACTCAGCTGGTAAAGAATCCACTTGCAATGCAGAAGACCTAAGTTCGATCCCTGGGTTGGGAAAATCCCCTGAAGAAGAGAAAGGCTACTTCAGTATTCTGGCCTGGAGAATTCCATGGACTGTATGTATAGTCCATGGGGTCGCAAAGAGTTGGACATGNGCAATGCAGAAGACCTAAGTTCGATCCCTGGGTTGGGAAAATCCCCTGAAGAAGAGAAAGGCTACTTCAGTATTCTGGCCTGGAGAATTCCATGGACTGTATGTATAGTCCATGGGGTCGCAAAGAGTTGGACATGAGTGAGCTACTTTCACTTTCAACTCCCTGTTGAAAACCCAACTCTCCGTTCCGGCCACTGCCTGTCCATCCAAGGTCTCTGCAAATGCCCATGGCCTCACTAATAAAAATGGCTTCATTTCTTGGAGGGTTCCACTAAGCCAATATTCACAACATCCTCATGGCACATTGCACTGGTCCCAGCCATCTAAACTGTATTCCAACGAACTATAGAATAATGCTGATTGAGTGTCATTCATATGCAAAACAGAGAAAGGCTGAAATATGCGGGAACTCTTGATAAGTCTACAGTCATCCATCAAGCCAGTCGAGTGTGTTTATATTGTCTTGGGTGCCATGTAATTTGGTTTTACAATTGGGGAGCCAATTAGACCCAGGATGGTGGGATGTGAGCGATGCCGAATGATTTCTCCCTCCACACCTCAGGGAGAAGTGCACTTCATAAACTTTCCAAAAGTGTTCGAGAGAGGGCATCATTTGTGCTCTCCAGGCAAAGCATTCTGTTGTTAGATGCACACTAACAGATTAAAGGCTCAGAAAACCCAGGAAGTGGAGCAATTTTGTTCTCAGAAATTTTGTCCACAGTTGTCTCTCTGCACATCTATCTAGTAATATCCCCTGAAAGCATTTTTCCCTCCACAGATGTTTGGGGAAGCACTGGAATGCAACGTGGAGGCCCTGGAGGCTTCTGGAATCTCACCTACTTTGATGTCAAGTTNATACTGTTCATGGGGTTCTCAAGGCAAGAATACTAAAGTGGCTTGCCATTCCCTTCTCCAGTGGACCAAGATCTATCAGCCCTCTCCACCATGACCCGCCTGTCTTGGGTTGCCCCACAGGCATGGTTTAGTTTCACTACATGATATGACTCTCATATTAGACACATATTCCTAGAGTATTTAATAATAAACCCAGCATCTAAGCAGAAACATATAAAAATCTTCCCCGAAGAAAAGCATTCCCAATGTAGGCCCTTGATCTTTCTACAAGTTCAAGAAAATTTGAACTATTGATAAAGAAAATAAAAAGCAAACACAGAGGGAAAAGAGTTACCACAAAGGGGATATCAGACTAATAGCAAAAAATATTTCATATTTTCGTAATACTCAGATATAGTCCTTATAATGGGCTTCCCTGATAGCTCAATTGGTAAAGAATCCACCTGCAATGCAGGAGACCCTAGATTGATTCCTGAGTCAGGAAGAGCCACTGGAGAAGGGATAGGCTACCAATTCCAGTATTTCTGGCCTTCTCTTGTGGTAAAAAATCCTCCTGGAATGCAGGAGATCTGGGTTTGATCCCTGGGTTGGGGAGATCCCTTGGAGAAGGGAAAGGCTACCCAATCCAGTATTTTGCCAAGAGAATTCCATAGACTGTATAGTCCATGGGGTTGCAAAGAGTCAACACAATCAAGCAACTTTCACTTCACTTCAGTCCTTATAATGATGATGTAGGGAATACTTTAAGAAATAAATAGAAAAAAATTTCAGTAGTGAGAATGTGTCAAAAATGATCAGGCATTTTTTTAAAAAATAGGACTTAAACAAATGTAAACTAAATCATGGATATAAAATTCTCAAAAGTTTAAACAGTAGATCCAATATAGCTGAAAAGAATATTAGCAAACTGGATGACAGAGTTGAAAATATGATACAGGTATAACAGAAGACCACAGTTAGACAAATTTTCTGTCAAGCCATGCTGGGCTTGCAGACTTGTTGCTGATGTTGTTCTTCAGTCACTAAGTCATGTATGACTCTTTGTGAGCCTGTGACCTACAGCACACCAGGCTTCTCTGTCCATCGCTATCTTCCAGAGTGTGCTCAAACTCACTTCCATTGAGTCAGTGATACCAACCAACCGTCTCATTCTGTCACCTCCTTCTCCTCTTGACCTCAATCTTTTCCAGGATCAGGTCTTTTTCAGTCAGTTCTTCTCATCAGGTGGCCAAAATATTGGAGCTTCAGCTATAGCATCAGTCCTTCCAATGAATATTCAGGGTTGATTTCCTTTAAGATTGACTGATTTGATCTCCTTGCTGTCCAAGGGACTCTCAAGAGTCTTCTCCAACACCATAGTTCAAAAGTGTCAATTCTTTTTCATCTACCTACCCTCAGTTTTCCCCACCTCAATTTTCAGCCTAATATAATGTAGTATCCTTGATTTTACCTTTAAGTTTCAGACCCATATATTTTTAGCTGTATATTTCCCTCAGCTACTTGAATCATTTGGAAGCAACTTGAATTCAACATGAAAATCCAAACTGATGCTCTTGTCCCTTAAATTTGTTTCTTAGGTAATTTAATAACACTAACATTTTTACAATGATACAAGTGAGAACCCAGAGGATTTTCTGACCAGCTGTGCACACTTATCACCCACACTTGCAATCACACCCCATATTATATTGCTGATTCACTTGAATAAAACTTGAATCCTTCTTTGTATTAACTCTTACCTTCTCATTGATGAAGGTGATGATTACTTCACCTGGACTACTTCAGTAGATCCTCTTGATATTTTCATTTTAATGATTTCATCCCTGGCCTGAAACTCTCTAATGAATCAGTCATACTGCTTGCAGAGTAAAGATCAGTATATTACTAAGAACAAGATTTGGTATAATCTGCTACAATTATCCTTCCCTGTCTCAACTTGCACTCCTTCCTTGCCTGACTTCATTTTAATTGTTTTAAATGGTCACTGCCTACTGACTCAGCAGCTTCACATAAGTGTTTGCTTCTAATATTTGTGGTCCCTTCTTTTCATCTAAGTAATTTCTCCTCAACCATCAGATCTTAGTCCAAATGCCATTTTCTTGGGGGATGTTTTATTTCATTCCAGACTAGATGAGGTTACCTGTTACAATCTTTCATAGCAAATAAACTATACATTTTTGTCATATTTTTATAATCTCATTTTAATATATGACTAATATTAATGTTGAGCTTCCCTCGTGTCTCAGTGGTAAAGAATCTGCCTGCAATGCAGGAGACATGGGTTTGGTCCCTGGGTAAGGAAGATCCTCTGGAGAAGGAAATGGAAACCCACTCCATTATTTTTGTTTGGGAAGTCCCATGGACAGAGAAGAGGAGTCTGGAGGGCTATAGTCCATGTTGTTACAAAAGAGTCAGCAACAACTGAGCAACTAAGTGACATTAATATCCATGTCTTACCATCTCTAAGAAACCCATATCATCTTTATTGACTATAACCTCCATGAGAACAGGGGTATTTGTAATCTACTTTGTTTTACTCCTGGTATCAGTCACATTGCTTGGAACATAATAGATTTTCAATGAATGGATTGATTAAGTAAACTGAAAAATGAGGAAAAAATATCAAAGCAATAAAGAAAAGTTTTTAAAGCTGGTCATTTGAGAAAAGCAACTCTTTTATAGAGAGATAACAGAAAATGAAACAATGTCTAATGTAAATGAAAGGATCAGTACTAAGAGAAAATATAAAAAATCCACTTTTTGCAGCAAAATATTGCTCTTAAAAGTAAACGTATGGAGAGTTTACTCCCACAATATACTGAGACAATGTTTTATTCATATACAGTGATGTAAGTCTGCATCCCTTCAAAATCATGGAGCAGCAAACTGTCACTGAAATAGTAACATATTAATATGGCTAATTACCTTAATGCACCTTTGATATTATTGAAGAACATCATCACATATCACTTTTGCCCTTGAGATACAGTTAAACATGTTAATTCTAGGACATATACAATACAACATTAATGAAGTTTCATTGCATCAAAAGAAATTACAATTTATAGCATAGTACAAAGCATCAAAATAAAATTACCTTGAGAATAACATACCAAGTGTGTTTTCAATAGAATGATGTCAGAGAACAGAAACAACAGACATTCAATATGTATGCATTTGGAAACTCTATTAAAGTAATATAAAATTATATTTTAAAGTGTGGAGTTACAAAGTGAGAGTGCCTATTATTATTGTAACTGAAGAAAATTTGAAATCCATTGTGGTTATTGGAAGTAAAAAATAATGAAATATTCTATGCATCTATCATAATATTTATTTATAAATGTTCAAAAGGTATTTAATTAAAAATACAACCCAAGATGAATATCCATCCACTTTAGATTAATAGAAATTTTAATTACTAGTACTCTTCAATTTGAAAATTTATATTGCCTTTGACATAGAGTTTCATAAAGATCAGCCAGTATGATTTTTGCTTCTTGCATATTATTTCTGGATTTGTATTTCTTTTATAAATATTTTTTAAATCCTTACATCTTTCTTAGTCTATTTTTTTAAACTTTTAACTTTTTAAAGTTTTAAACTTTTTAAACTCTTGATGTTAAACCAATTTACAAATGTATTGTAAAATAATATTTTTAATTTTATTTTTTATATTATATACAGTAATATTAAAATTCCGTAGCAGAGTTTATGGTGCTATGAAGTNTTGCTTCCTGACCTGCATACAGATTTCTCAAGAGGTAGGTCAGGTGGTCTGGTATCCCCATCTCTTTCAGAATTTTCCACAGTTTCTTCTGATCCACACAGTCAAAGGCTTTGGCATAGTCAATAAACAGAAATAGTTGAGTTTTTCTGGAACTCTCTTGCTTTTTCCATGATCCAGCATAAACCACAGCTCAAAAGGATAGCAAATGACTAGACATATAGCAGATTGTCAATAAATGGGCACCTAGTTGATTTTGTTCTTTACCCAAAAGCAATTTTAATTTTCTAAGAGAACTTATAATAAATTCTTAGTGGTAGAATTTAAGATCATGTGGAAGACAATAAAGATTTTGTTTTAGTTTTGTATCTATTAAATTGCATCAGGTAGTTGATCACTTAATTTGATCTAAATGCAAATTTGACCTTATATTTGTCTTTTTGTATCATATAATTTTTTAAAATATTGATATGAAATGAAGTAGTTACTCAAATGTGGTCCCTGGTTTAGTGTTGATCTGATCAATGCTGAAATAAAAGCCACTCTTGGTTGGATGTGGGGAGTGAAAAATTTTAACTTTCTCAATTTTAACAGCAATAATTTTTTATTGTTTCATTGATCCTTGAACTGAGTAGAGACAGAAAGCAAGACCCACTTTGCAGTTAATGACAAGCTCACCAGATTAACCCAAACTAGTTTGTGTAAGGCCGATAGATCTCTTCATAAACCTTAGTTTCCCTTACTACCCTTACTATTATCAACCAAAAGAAAGAAAAATGAGGCTAAAATTTTTAAGAATAAAGGAATCATTAATGTATAAATAGACCAAAAATAATAGGATCTTTGGGGTGAAATAGTTTTCTGTAAAGACATCCAGATGGACAATATAAATATCTGAATTTTGAGATATGTGTGTGTGTGTGTGTGTGTGTGTGCACCTACATATTCACTGAAATCAACATGCATGTTTCAATAAACACCAAGATTTATTATGCCTTTGGGAAATATTGACTTGGGTAAAAGTCAATACATCTTGATGTTCACTGCAACAAAATCAATAGTTGCTTAATAATTTACCAAGATTCAGGGGATTTAATGTATCTGATGACTGTGAAGTAAAGTAAAACCACTATACGTTCTTCCAGGAATACTTAATAAAGGATATAATACCAGCATCGGACATTTGGAATCAAAAGTTATGCCCCCTCCTTTATGAATGAAAGCAAGTGATACGTCATCTTTCCCAGAATTAAAGAAGANTATACACACATACATATACATATGTGCAACATTTAATCATATGTGCCTCCATAACACCCTTCTCTCATAACACCTCTCTGTATTTTCTATTGGTTGATAGACAATTCAGCCCAGAACAGAACCTGAGGAGAAAGTATAGGCTCAGGCATCGGAGGCATCCTGAGTACAGCAGTTCCTGCCTCCACTGCTCCGGGTTCAAGTTCAGCAGGGAAGCAGTTTTCTCAGCAAGCTCACCTCATAAGTCACATGTCCACTCGCTGTGGATGGAGAAACGAGTTCCGGATGTTAGTACCTGTGGCCTAGACCACAGGTGCCATCTCTGAAGCTGAGAGGAGACAACCTCTCAGATAGGGGACGGTTTCTAAGAGAAGAAGGTGGAGGAGGAGGGACAGCCAAGGCGTGGCCCTGAACCATCCATGCAAGGCCCAGAGCTTTCTCTTTACTCACTAATCTTCCCTGACTGACTGTGAAGTCCCCAAAGGTGAACAAAGACTCATGTCACAAAATAGTCAAAGCAAGACCCCTACCTTGAAGAAGGGTTTATGGTCTAGTCTGAGTCAGCATTCATATAGAAAAAAAAANTATGTCCTTTTCCCACTCTCCTTTTTTATCCTCTTCTATCTTCTTCTGTTTCTCTCTTCTCACTTTTGTTCTTTTTCTAGAAAATTTATGCTGAAATGATGATATTAATACAGGAGATTTCCTGGGCCTACCAGGAATGCCAAAGGGCAAAAAAGAAAAAGGTACATCTTGAATTTCAAACAACAATGTACACTGAACTCATTTTTGGCATGAAATCTTATGTTGAAAAAATAGAAATATTTGTTGTGCAATATAGAATGATTTTGTAACACTATTTCCTGTGTACTTATTACCATAAAGGTGATGAAAATGCCTCTAATGATAAAATAAATGGGAAAAAATTATTGTAGCTGCTAGGGCTGGCTGCTTATGCCTTCGCATAAGGTAAGTGAATATCTACAGTAACTTAGAGGAAACTGGGACTCTCTCACATTTTTCTACCCTTTCTCAGGATTATCTATATTCTTTAATACCTAAGACTGACTTTCTCCAAAGATGACAGACCAATATCATCAAAAGTTACCATATGTAAACTATATGATCAGTGCAAGTTTGATGTATTAAGCAGGGAACACAAAGCAGGTGCTCTGAGACAACCCAGATGGAAGAGGGGTTCAGGATGGGGGGGGACACATGGATATCTGTTGATTCATGTTGATGTATAGCAAAAGCCATCACAATATTGTAAAGTGATTATCCTTGAATTAAAAGAAACTAATTTTAATAAAAGAAAGTAATACATTATCTTACCATTACACTGAATTTAAAAGAAAATCTGGGCCTATTTAGGACTTTGGCTACCAGAGAGGGCTCCAGTCTTTCTTTTGAGAGCTCCAATTCAAATGTTCCATTATGTTTAAATTGAGTCAGGTAACTATCACATGACCAAAGGAGTTACAATTACAAATCATAGAGAAGACTTTCAGAGTACTTTGCCTGTGTCTCAGGGTGTGTTGCAAAGAAAGAGGAATTGCTGTGAGCTTGTAACAGAGATGGTATCCCACTCCAGTATTATTGCCTGGAAAATCCCATGGATGGAAGAATGTGGCATGCTACAGTCCATGGGGTTGCAAAGAGTAGGAGATGACCAATCCACTGTACTTCTTTTTTCTTTTTTGTTGCAGAGAATAAACCTGATCCATATTGGATCTATTCTTCAGCTCTAAACTTTGTGCTTGATTGCCTATGCTTAGTCATGCTGACTCTGTACCTTTGTAAAGGAATGTTGCCTATGGCTTAAACTAAACATAATAGCCCTTTCTCAACGTTCTGCTGCCCAGGCTTGACCTTTAAAGGGGTAGTACTTTTCATTCATCAGTTCAGTTCAGTCGCTCAGTCGTGTCCGACTCTTTGCGACCCCATGAATCGCAGCACGCCAGGCCTCCCTGTCCATCACCATCTCCTGGAGTTCACTCAGACTCACGTCCATCGAGTCCGTGATGCCATCCAGCCATCTTTTCATTCATATAGAGATAAAAGTTGCCAAACAGAGAATAACATTCGTCTTGGTGGTTGTTTTATATGAATGTCTTGAACAAACCTCCATGGACAGTTGCAAGAACCAAGGATTATCACATCCCCTCCAGGGTCTTGCTGGCACACCCTCCCCTTTTAGTTTAAAAGAAGCCTGAGTTCTAACTTGGGTAAGATGGTTCTTTGGGACATTACACTAGTTTGCCTTCTTCTCTGTCCTCTGGCTTCTGAAATTAAGTCACTATTCCTTGCCCCCAATTCTAGTCTCTTGATTTATTGCCCTTTCATGCTCCCAGTTGGTAGGAGCATGGACTAGATAACAAGTGTTGAGGTACCACTCTCTTGGGACACCACAACTTTCCTCTTCTTTGCTTTCTTAATTATAATTCATGTCTTTTCTGGCCTACTTTTTCAAGAAGGTTGTGAGTAGTGGTATTTTGTGAATCCTTGAACATTTTTGAATGTCCTTCAACTACCTCAGCACAAAATTGCTGCTTACTACTCTGAAAGTTCTAGTAGGTTCACACTATGAGAATGTGTGCTTGCTTCTCAGACAAGATTTAAGATATTGTCCTCAGTCTCATCTTTTCTTGCAGAAATTTAAGTTTCTTACATATTAATGGTATTATTTTCCACTTTTCATAAGCAATATAAAATTCTCTTTGAAAAGAAATTTTCTAGTTTTTAAGCCATTCAATAAAAATACATGTCATCATAGAGGTAAATGCATGTATTTTAATCATTTATATTTATACATTAGATGACTTTAATTTGAACAGAATATACTAGAGATTTTGATGTTTTTTGCCCAAATTAAGTTTTTTTTCTGTTAGATTTTTTTATTGATTAATGTTTATGTAAAAGTGCTTACGTTTAGTCTTACCATACCATCTTGTTATATAATTTCTGACTTTTGTTCTTGCTCTATTTCTTCATTATATTCTCTATATTCTGTTTATCCTAGTGAGTTTTATTTTTTCATAGCAGCTATTTGGGAATTATGTGTTCTGCCTTTTTCTCTTCCAGTGGAATTTCTTCAGGTTAAAAAAATGTGTGTGTTTTATTCAACTAATAATTGAAAACTAAAACACAGCCTATTATAATCAAGATGTATAAGTCATTTGCCTGTATTAGTTGAAATCCTTTGAGCAGATGTGATAGAAACAGCTCAAACACCATTTACTTAGAAAAAAAGTTACTCAATTGGTCACGCTGTTAAACTTTGTGAAAGGTTGAAGAAAACTATTAATAGCTTAGAAATAACTTTAACCAGGGACCTACACACCCTCAGAATCCTTTCTTGTTTCTTTTTCTTTCTAAATGCTGGCTTATTTTTTTCATGATAGATATCCCTATTTGTTTGCAACTAATATTTTTAAGTGGCTATGATTCTAATCCTTAGGGTATCTTGCCTATGAAAAGGGAATCTTATCCATTAAATTTAGAAAAAATATCAAGAAATCATTCTTTTTGGCCCCAATTAGATCATGCACCCGCCCCAGTAACTAGAGACACAAGTTTCCTAAGACTGCAAGGCTGTCTATTATAAATTACAAGAAGAGCATTGACATAAAACCAGAGAAAAGGCTATTCTCTTCATGATAAATGCCTAATAACTTTCCTACAATTACATAGCTGATAGTCACAGAATGTGATTTGGACATGGTAATTATGACTATAAGTCTATAATCTTTCAAAAAAACTAAATTGGCCATCCTCAAAATTGTGTTCTTTTCTTACATAATAATTGATGTGCTTATCTTCTACCACATCTCAACTTAAAACTGCTTGAGGGCCAGATATACGTTTGATTTCTTTTAAAAACTTACCACCATGCTACAAAATACTTTGCATAGAGAGTCAGTGTACATATTTGGAATTGACCAACAGCATTGGAAAAGACCCTGATGCTGGAAAAGACTGAAGACAGGAGGAGAAAGGGATGACAGAGGATGAGATGGTTGGATGGCGTCACCGACTTGAACATGAGTTTGAGTAAGTTCCAGGGAGTTGGTGATGGACAGGGAAGCCTGGCGTGCTGCAGTCCATGGGGTTGCAAAGGGTCAGACATGACTGAGCGACTGAACTGAACTGACTAGCCTAACTGTAAAACTTATTTCTTTGGTGTATCCGTAAATATCCTTATTTATTTTATGCAAGTTCTAATGTATTTCTTAAATAAGGGAACAGTAAAAAAATAATAGAGAAAATGTGTTTGTTTCTGGGTTCGAGTTCAATAATAATTTGAATACAGTCCACACACAGAATAAAATATGCCAATTAAAAAAATTTTTCTCAAAATACACCTAAAAATCATTAATATCCTTTGTTCAAACATCCATTTTAAAATAATTTAACATGTGTGTGACATATGCATTAATACACAGTAGGACAAGTTTACTTTTTTTCTTACTACTCCAGATTCAAGTTACATCTATGAAATCTTAGAAATATAAAACTTCTTATTTCCACTAAATGGTGGTGGAAATGTTCCTAAAATTAATATGTTTTGATATAGAATATCTATACCTAACATATCTCCATTACAGTTTCCAAGCATAGATATAAATCCCACCAAATAAATATTGTTTGACATATTTCCTCAGTTTACATGATTTTTGTGCATGTGTGTTTGGTTGCTTTTATTTCAGAGATCACCATACTTCCATGTAGCATGGGCCAGATTTTCGGTCATTGTTAAACCTGTTTGGATATATCATGGCATTGCCTGCAAAGATTTACTTTTGTGAAAGGCTTTGAACTCTTAACACTGGTACTGGAAGCTTTATGCAGTACACAGGAGGGGGGAATCTCCTGCCATGCCAATTGCCAGCTTCACAGCAGCTGTGACACAAAATCTGAAAGCTTGTATTGGAACAGCAGCAATCAGCACAGATGTTGGAAATGATAGAAAGCACTTTTCAGTCACCCTTATGGAGATGACACACACACACACACACGAGCTTGCAGAAGAAGCGGTTTCTTCCGATGATCCCCGTCTTATGGAGGTTGGTTACTTAAGAATTAGAGGAGTCTTTGTCATTACTGGACTCCTTCCTGCCTTCGTAGGGACTGATGACTTGGAAAATCCAGATTGCTTGTTTTGTATCTTCCAAGTCTACAGCTGAGGTTGGGCATGCTTTCAAGATGAGCTACCTGAACAAATAGAACCGCAGGCATTGATCCAACATTTCCCAGGGTGCACTGCAGTCTATTTAACAAAGTGAGCTTCTTAGCATACTGTGAATGGCAGGGCATCTTATTTACCTTCACTTCGGCTTGTATGTTTTATGCACCCAGAATAGACAAAAGGCAATATGACTACTAGGATCTGATTCACATTAATTTGTAGCAGATGGGAGAACCCGTGTTCTTCCAAGATATTTGTGGTAAAGCAACCCTTACTGTAGAAGAAAAAAAAAAAAAAGAAATATGGTATTCAGCTGTTTGCTAAATTGGTCATTTATATTAATGTATTTTAGAAGCAATTATTTTATCCAGTGACTTTAATATAGTGGGTGTATGGGATTAGCGTGGTGTTACATTCAGCTGGCCTAAATTAAAGCTGTACAAAACCAGTAAAAACTTGATGTAATTGGCAAAATGTCTTTTCTCCCCTTTGAATGAGGTTTTGAATCCTACCATGTCTTTGTATTTGCTCCAAATGGCCTAGGAAATATACATTTTAGAAATGTTCATGCTGAAACATTAGTGCTTATGAAACTGGAGTGACTTCCTCAAGGGCCCCTCTGATGTCTTTCAATTTTTTTTTGCCTCAGCTTTTTGTCCTGTAACTTGCTTGGCTCAAGAATCTCTAGGGCATCTGGTTGGCATTGCTCTAATTACACAAAAACCATAGATGTATGAGTTAGTAGCATTTGCTACTAATCCTGACCATTCAGACATAGCATTAAGTCAGTATGCTAAAAGATACCCTAATCCTGCACTATAGCCACCAAATATATATGAAACAGCTAGTTGGAAAAGTCTCTGCCCATTAAGTGATCATTAGCAACACAGACACTGAATTTATTTAGCTATTCTCTCTAAAACTAGAGGGAATTTTTAGTGTAAATTATTTATTACTGAAGAATCATCTTAGGTATATTTATTCTTAAATATTCACATCACGACCATGTTGTTAACACCTTCTTATATGATTATTTTTTCCATTTTTGAATAAGCCCAAAACTAACTCTCATGTTCTTTACATCAAACCAACAGCCATTATTTAAACATATAAGTCTTGAAGTGGTCCATTTGTCTTTAGAATTCACAGTCTCTCCATAATTTTTTAATAAAAAGATTCATTTCCTTTAGGAGCAATTTAGTACATCATAAAACTTAAAAATATATATATTTCTTAGGCAATGAAGTGTTTTCCTCCTGAATGAACTAATACTGATCACCTTTATAACACGAAGTATGCAAAAAACCTATAATAATCATAACAAGTAATTTCTACATCTAGTATCACATTTATTCTCAGAAAACCCAGATAATGTTGACTATCTTATCTTTCTTTTGTAAATGTGTCCATCTACAATTCAATATAGAGTTGATGTTCAACAAGTTGACATCCCTGAAAGATGCTGGTATTCTGCAGATTCTTGCACTTTGTATATTGGTGTGCTCAAGAATTTAGTCTTTGAGCACCTCTCTATGTAAAATGGCTACCTTTGGGGTTTTGTGCATTCACTCGAAGCCATATGATCCTATCAGTCTCTTGTTCTTGAAACATCTTTAAGATGCAGTAACATCTGCTCACCTGATCAGATACTCTCCTCTCTTTTTTGCCCCTTCTCACTTTGCTTTCCAAATTTCTCTTCTTTGACTTTCCCATATGAAATGGCCCTATATGTCTTGTCATTGTCCTCTCCTTGGCATATCTTCTCTACAACATGGCATCTGAAAATGAAAGTGAAGTCATTCAGTTGTGTCTGACTCTTTGCGACCCCATGAACTGTGGCAACCTGGATCCTCCATCCATGGGATTTTCCAGGCAAGTGTACTGGAGTGGGTTGCCATTTCCTTCTCCAAGGGGATCCTCCCAACCCAGGAATCAAACCCGGGTTTCCCACATTGTAAGCAGACGCTTTGCTGTCTGAGCCACCAGGGAAGTCCATGGCTTCTGCTGTTCTCTATATGCCAAAGAATCTCAATTCCATACTGATGGGTCATCATCATTTTTAGCCTGAATCATTGTAATAAACTGCTATTTGATGAACCTACATCACTTTTGATCTGATACAAACAATTCAGCTCCAGATATAAAAGTGATTTTTCAAAACTGAATTCTGAGCATGTTAGTCTATGCCTAAAGTCCTTAAATGAATTCTCATTGATCGTATATAAAAATGTAAATTTCCTAGCTATTCTTTGGAAATATTTCCAGGGACAAAAGAAATTGCATCTACACACTAAGGATTCAAATTTTTGGAAGAGATAGGTAAGAAAATGTACTATTAAAAATAAAAGAAGGAATAAAGTCCTTGAGATCAAGACCAGAGAGTGTATTTCATTTCAAGCCTAAGTGGAGGACTAGCTTTTAATACGAGACTCTCAAGTCCTCTACAAGCTGTATGAAGTATGAGGTGAGTGAGAGGAATATAGGAAGTTTAAGAAGTTGCAATAGACAAATATCATATCATATCACTTATATGTGGAATATAAAAAAATAACACACATGAACTTATTTAGCAAACAGAAACAGACTCCCAGACTTAGAAAACAAATTATGATTGCCAAGGAGGAAAAGTGAGAGGAATAAAGTAAGAGTTTGACATTAATATATGCATACTACTAAATATATAAAATAATCAACAAGGACCTATACTGTACAGAACAGGGAACCCTACTCTATATTCCTTAATAATCTATATGGCAAAAGAATTTGAAAAAATAATAGATGTATGTATATGCATAACTGAATCACTTTGCTGAATATCTAAAACTAACACAACATCACAGATCGACTACAGTTCAGTTCAGTTCAGTTCATTTCAGTCACTCAGTCGTGTCTGACTCTTTGTGGCCCCATGAATTGTAGCACACCAGGCCTCCCTGTCCATCACCAACTCCCAGAGTTCACTCAGACTCACATNGCAGTTTCATGAAATATAATGGTTGAAGTTTCTGCTAGAACATTATAAAATGATACTGGCAAAGAAGAAAGGGATAAAAAGACTAAAAAATAAGCAAAAAAAAAAAAAAACACCAAACAATTTTCTTAGTATATATTATATAATAGGAACCTTCTGACATTATAATTATAGATCTTGTTATAAGGGTGCATGATACTTATACATATTAGTAGAAAATGAGGCATAGAAAATAAAATAAAATAAGTCTTTTCTCTATAAAATAGCTTTAAATAGTGCTGAAATATGGTTTTAAATACTTAATCAGATACAATACAGTAGTGGTTTAGAACATAAAAAGAAAGAGGACAGAGAAACATTAGGTAATGAATTTTCCATGAAATGCTCATTCTTNAAATAAAATAAGTCTTTTCTCTATAAAATAGCTTTAAATAGTGCTGAAATATGGTTTTAAATACTTAATCAGATACAATACAGTAGTGGTTTAGAACATAAAAAGAAAGAGGACAGAGAAACATTAGGTAATGAATTTTCCATGAAATGCTCATTCTTCTGTAGCCACACGTTCTGGGAAACAAACTCACTCAGAAGGACAATGCAGATAGTGGAGTGCAGGTTATTACACTGGTGGGCCCAAGGCAGAGTCTCCTCTTAGCCAGGGACTCCGATCAGCATTTGTGAAAATCTTTTATACCCCATGTGTACGTGTCTGAACCCACCACTCCAAATTCCTTGAGAGTTACATAAACCAAGGAAAATACAATCCCAATAACCCCATCATTTACATGCTTTGTGCTTATGTGCTCAAACTGTCAAACAATTAGCCAATAATCAATAAACCTG
Source organism: Neotragus pygmaeus (assembly GCA_006410875.1). Taxonomy (NCBI): domain Eukaryota; kingdom Metazoa; phylum Chordata; class Mammalia; order Artiodactyla; family Bovidae; genus Neotragus; species Neotragus pygmaeus. The sequence continues at coordinate 42,454 of SJYV01011177.1, read as the reverse complement.
GGGTTACACTCAGATAGATACTCAAAAATTTATGGCCTGTCTGGAGGAAGGAGTGATTAGTGTATGTTTTCTCTTAGGCGATGAGTAACCCAGATATGATCTTCAAGGTTCCCCAGTCTTGAGGGGGTCTTATCCTTCTGTTGTTGTTTTCATAGGCACTAAACACAGAGTTCAGAGTCCATTGGAAAGGTGGCTGAGCATGATCAGCATGATCAAGCCTAAGATGGAGTCCAGGCCCTATGAATTCCTTCTTCAGTTCTTTAAGATTGATTCTTTCATTTCAGTATTTGCTATAGAAAAAACAAATTTCTCAGTGCAACTATACCTGTGGTGGATTCATGTTGATGTATGGCAAAATCAATACAATATTGTAAAGTAACTAAAATAAATAAATTTATATTAAAAATAAATAAATAAATTGTAACAAGCTTTATGGTGTCAAGGAGATCAAAAAAAAAAAGATTTTCAAATTTTCAAAAAAAAAGAAAGAAAGAAAAACAAATTTCTAAATATTGGTGATAAAACAAAAAGCTCCTAAGGTAATGTAGAGTTTTTGTAGAATCTGTTTTTGTAGAATTTACAGAGTAGTGAGAATTGTTGCTAAAATAAAAGTAACAATAAGTTGATAACTACTACAATGAAGAATAGAGCCAGGATAAGTCAGAGCAAAATCCTTGAGGTAGGACAGAATAAAGTTTCAGGGGGAAATAAACAAACACAAAATTTCCCAGTGTGAAAAATATTTGTAAATGTCTAGATTGAGTTACATTAGTTTGGTTTCTTCATGGAAAGGTCTCTTAAAACTACTGTTATTCTAATCCATGTCATGATTCCCTATAAGATGAGAGGCATAGGGTATAGCACTCATCTTCCCTCGTTTCTCAGTCGGTAAAGAGTCTGCCTGTGAGGCAGGATACCTGGGTTCAATTCCTGGGTCAGGAAGACCCCCTGGAGAAGGAAATGGCAACCCACTCTAGTATTCTGCTTGGAGAATCCATGGACAGAGGAGCCTAGCAAGCTACAGTCCATGGGAACACAAGAGTCAGACATGACTTAGTGACTAAACCACCACCGGGGACTGAACAGTTAAATTCCCCGAGCATCTTACAGTTCTTTAAAAAAAGATGTCTTTTCCTATTAGGATGAAAATTTTCCTAGTGGTGCTCAGCTGGTAATTACTCTCTCCTCAAAAGCAATGAGGTGAACGAGCTTCTCATAGGGAAGGCAGAAGAAGCAGATCAAAAAATGTAAGTAAAGTTCAATGACAGTGAGTTGAGGATGCAGGTAGGAAGTGATTAAAAAGGGCAGGGGGAGATTTATTAACCATGGTCTGATCGCACTGGATTAATGTATGTTATTGGAAAAGGAAATGGAACCCCACTCCAGTATTCTTGTCTGGGAAATCCCATGGACAGAAGAGCTTGGTGGGTTATAGTCCATGGGGTTGGCAAAGAGTCAGACACAACATAATGACTAAACAACAACAATAATGTATACTATATGTGAAATAGAATACATGTAATAACTCGATGGATGTGAGTCTGAGTGAACTCTGGGAGTTGGTGATGGACAGGGAGGCCTGGCGTGCTGTGATTCCTGGGGTCGCAAAGAGTTGGACACGACTGAGTGACTGAACTGAACTGAACTGAATAACCATATAAAATAAAGGAACAAATCTGACTTGTTAGATGATTGATACTGAATTGAAGATTGATAGTAATCACACACTTTCTTCCACTTTTGCCTTCAAACCAACTGAAAGATTAAATAACAGAAATCAAAATGTTAGAGAAAAATACCTACTGTGCCAGTAGGGAAGGCTGGATTGGAATCTGTTGCTGAAATAAGGCAGTTACAGTGGAGTACCTGTTACTTCATCCAGAATTAACTTCCTTACTCAGTCACAGAGAAAACCTGGATGTTCATTAGACCTTTTCTTGAGGTATTGCTTATATAAATACTGCTTGTTTAACCATGCCACATTGCTGTGAACAGAAAAAGCAAACTGATACAAAACCCCTTCTCTGCAGGCAGAAAGATTTAAAAGAGTGCCAGAAACACTAGGCTGAGTTGTTTTCTTTCTTTCCCTGAACTCACTGATGAGATCAAGTGACTTCTTCTCCTTTGTTGGTTGTGACTGAGCAAAGCAGAGACATGTCAAAAAAAGTCAGAATGTCCTTCCCTTCGATCACTTTGCACTTAACCACTATCTCCTAGGAAGAGAAGTGCCCCCTTTCTATGGCAACCTGAATGGAGGTAGGGAAAGAGAGTATGACTTTGTTCTAGAAATTGTCTATTGAGCAGAAGCAAAAGAGGATTTTTATAATACCGGGAGACCTGCTTCCTACCATATACAAAGATACATCTGAAAATTATGAATAATTTCAGAGAGGTTTTTTTTTTCAAAGTATAAATTTCCAAAAATGTTAAAACTCAACTCTTGGGTTAGTGTAGACTGAATATGTGCCCAGCGCATATCTTACTCATAAATGAGGGAGTTAGGAGGATGGTAAAGCTACATTCTAGAGCATTTGAGGACTAGAGATCTATATATCCATTCATATTATGGGCTGCATTATATCACCTCAAAGTTTATATGTTGAAATGCTGAATCCTTGAATCTCAGAATGTAACCTTAGTTAAAAATTTGGTCCTTGATGATATGATCAGTTAAGCTGAGATCATTAGGTTAGGTCGTAGCTTAATGCCAATGGTATCTTTACATAAAGGGGAAATGTAGACATAGAGAGAGACATGCATAAAAGAAGCAGATGTCAAGGCAGAAGGAGAAGATATCTGTCCCAAACCAAGGGGAGAGCCTGGAATAGAACCTCCCTCGTAATTCTCAGAAGAAAGTAACACAAATACCTCATTTTTTTTTTTTTTTTTACTTTTAGACTTCAAAACTGTGAAGTCAAAAATTTCTATTGTTTAAATTGTTGAGTTTGTGGTGCTTTATTACAGCAGTTCTAGAAAACTAGGGTTTCCCTGATAGCTCAGTTGGTAAAGAGTCTACTTGCAATGCAGGAGACCTGGGCTCGATTCCTGGGTCTGGGAGATCCCCTGGAGAAGGAAATGGCAACCCACTCCAGTATTCTTGTCTGGAAAATCCCATGGACAGAGGAGCCTGGTGGGCTATAGTCCATGGGGTTTATAGAGTTGAACACAACTCAGCGACTAAAACACCAGACCATCTCCAAGTTCAAGTCATGGACTTCCCTGGTGGATCAGATGGTAAAGAATATGCTTGCAGTGCAGGAGATCTGGGTCCTGTCCTTGGGTTAGAAAGATCCCCTGGAGAAGGAAATGGCAACCCACTCTAGTATTATTGCCTGGGAAACCCCATGGACAGAGGAGCTTGATTAGCTACAGTTCATGGGGTCACAAAGAGTTGGACATGACTGAGTGACTTTCACTTCACTTCACTAAAAGCTAACACACAGGTTAACAACACAGGTTCTGAGGTAACAATCCAGTAGCCAGTCAAGGAAACAGTAATATCATTGACAGGAAGAGAGAGAATCTTTCAATTCATAGCAGTTCGGGTAGAGTTTCCCTTAACAAAAAGTAGGATCAAACCCTAATCAAAGTTTTTTTGCTTAAAAGATTTTGTCATTGTTTCAGTCTAATGAATTCAGTGATTAAAGTTCACGTGTGAGAATTTCACATTTCCATAATTTATATTTTCCTGAATATAATGTACTAAATGATTAACTAGATCTCTCACAAAACAAAAGTTGAATCTTCATGTCAGGTTGTTTTATAGTTTTTTGCATGCTAATTTAAAAAATCATTTCAGATACAGCAAAGTCAGACCCAGGTGAACTGATTTGGCCTTAAGCGATAAATGTTAAAATCTTCAGTTCAGTTCAGTTGCTCTGTCATATTGAACTCATTGTGACCCCATGGATTGCAGCACGCTAAGTTTCTCTGTCCATCACCAACTCCCAGAATTTACTCAAACTCATATCCACTGAGTCAGTGATGCCATTCAATCATCTCATCCTTCGTTGTCCCCTTCTCCCCCCACCTTGAATCTTTCCTAGAACCAGGGTCTTTTCCAATGGGTCAGTCCTTCACATCAGGTAGCTGAAGTATTAGAGTTTCAGCTTCAGCATCAGTAACAACTGATAAATGCTTCTTTTTGAATCTATAGGAACATCAGTTCACAGAATACTCTGATATTACTGTCAGGCCGGAAGGGTGTCGTATCAGTAGCTGGACAACTCATATTTGGAAAATTAATGCATGAAGAATTAATTCAACTGATATTTAATGGACTTTTAAAATGTCTGATAAACTGAGCCAGGAACACTCTTTTGTTCTTCATGATGAACAGAGAATCTTGCCACTGGAGAATGGACCGGTATCCAGGGTTTCTTATAGTTATGTAGGGAGCAGAGATACTCTCAAGTAGAGAGTAGCAATTTGCACACTCTATACCTGGCTGCACTCCCTTCCTCCAGGCATGCTGTCAGCAGAATCTATATTCACTGTCAAATCCAAATCCCCTTGTGGGCTGTAAACATTTTCCATAGCTTCTATCTTTGTTCATCGACTTCACATCAGTTAAAATGGACAGATAACCAAGTTGAACAAATACTAAAAATATACTTGGTATTTTTAAAAATCTTCAGTTCAGTTCAGTTGCTCTGAAAGGTAAAAGAAAAAAAAAATCCCACAAAGAAATAAGATCAACACATCAAGCAGATAAGTAAATCCAGAGAAATAATGATGTAAGCTTCCCAAGTGGCATCAGTGGTAAAAAACCCACCTGCCAGTTCAGGAGGTTCAAGAGAGGTGGGTTCAATCCCTGGATCAGGAAGATTCCCTGGAGAAGGAAATAGCAACCTGATCCAGTATTCTTGCCTGGAAAAACCCATGGACAGAGGGGCCTGGTGGTCTACAGTCCACGGGGTTGCAAAGAGTCAGACATGAATAAGCATGCATGTACACACTTGCAAAACAGAAGCACATTTAAGAGCAATGTAAATCATATGAATAGAGAGATTGGAGATCATAGTATATCTCTGATTAATGAAAAGCTGTCATGAGAAATAGAATTCTCTGAATCTAAAGATGTCATTTTGAATATCTAATTGTGAAACAAACTATAATAAAAATGGTGTAGCAAAAGGTCAAAAAGATAATCTTGCATCATAATGCAAAGGCAATACATGAGAAAAGTTAAGACTCAGAGCAAAGACGTAAAAATTTCAATGTCTTTCCATCCATTTAATAGATGTATATGAAACACCTGCTAGGTGGCAGAAATTGTTTCAATGCATCCAAAGACCATGGGCTTTATTCTCAAGAAGCTTATGAAATAATGTGAGTAGTTAGTTAACAACAGGCACATGAAGTAATAAACTATAAAAAGGCCATAGGATGGAGAGGACGTAGAACAGGTGAAAGGAGTTTGAGGATAGGAAAAGAGAGGACAGTTTTTATTTTAAATAGCAGAATGTGGTAGGCATCATTAAAAAGGTAACAAAGATGGTTTTGGGTAATGTTCTGGGTGTTGAGAAACTCAAAGGATGAGGTCAACAGGCTCCATGAACAGAGATTTGCCAATTCAATTGAAAGAACAAAAGCAAACTAAAAATAAAAATAAATTTCATAGAGTTGAAGATGTGAAAAAAATTTTTAAAGAACTAATCTCATACCAAATAGAATTAATGAGGAAAAAAAAGACCCATACTCAATTACACATCAATAATATAAAAAGCAAATGTTAAACATCTCAGTTAAAAAAAAAAAAAACTCAGTCGATGATTAGATGTATGTAACTGAACATTCTACGTGAATGTCTATGACCATGGGTGTATAATTATGCAGATTTGGGATTGTCTATCAAATATTGAAATTAATAATTGATTTAATAAGTTGACCATCTATAAGTATGACCGTTTAATAAGTTTACCATCTATAACAGTGAGAAGAGGTTTCGTTTGTGGGAAATAAGCCAAGAGGTCTTGAGGGTTAGTAGCATGCATGGGTAGTGAGTAACTAAAAGCATTCACTGATTGATTGATATATTTCATCTATCAATGATCACATTCTTTCACTAGCCTTGCTTTAACTCAGAAGTTAAGCCTAATCCTAACTCTAACACTAACCCCCAAAAGAGGACACAAACTACCTAACTAAATCATGAACAAAATATATAGACAGATAAATAGAGGAGATAGGATAGATACCTAGATAGATAATATTAATAGACGTATACTGACTGCTGGTAATCCTTTCACCCTGCCTGTTAAATAGGTGCATCTTCTTCTATGAATATTTTTTTTTAATTCTGTGGAGAATGTCAATGATTTACTGTTTAAGAGAAGATGATTTTTGTTTCATATTGCCTCTGTTTATCCTCCATTTTAAAAAATTGGGTAGAGAACTTAAAAAAAAAAATGCTTGCTATTTATGCCATGCGTTTAAGGTGTATTTCTGAATGCCAAAATCTCCCATGCCAATTAAGGTAAAGTTGATACACTTGTAACATCGAGTCTGCAGAAATTATTTTCAATGCTACCCAATGGAGTTGAACTAAGATATTTAAAAGAAAGCCTCTGCTACTTTTATGGCTTCAACCTGAAAAATTGCATGTAGGAAGCAAGAAAAATTTCTTCAAAATATATTTCTGGGTTTTCCAATTCTAGTGACTCAGAAATAAGTACATAAAAAATCCCTTTCCCTTTTGAGTTGATCAGTGTGGAAAAGTAAATGATTAGCTATTAGTATCTGGGAATCCTGTGAAGTTTCACTTTAACTGATTTAGGGGATACCACTCCACAAACACATGTCTTAAAGAGAACATGGCCTGTAGGTTAAGTGAACGTGAGCTGAGAATTCAGTGACAATTCTATTATGTGCACATATGTGTCCTTGAGGCTGTTGATGGCATTTGAGGACTGACTGAATAAAAAATGAATACAATCTTAGGTTAGAAAAAATATAATATGATGCTGTAAAAGGCATTTTGGAAAAATGAAGATCAGAAGTGTTAGATACAATCTTTAATCAACTCAAAGATATTTGGTGTATTTTACAGACCAAAATGTGTACCCATGTGATAAGGAATCAGAAAAATGATTTTCCATTAGATTCACTTCTGCGATATTTGAAAGGTGAAAGCATTTATTCTTGCTCTAGTTCTATTTTTTCTCCCACTCCCACCTGATGTCAAACGTGTCTAAGAAATAGAGCACATGCGATTGTAGATCCAGTCTCAGAAGACTGCCTCAGTGGTCAACATTATCCTTATCCCTAGTTGCACAAATATACTTCTTACATGGGAGGAGACAGGCCTGATGAATTTTAGCCTCAGGTTTAACTAGGTGAGAGAGAAGAAGCTTCTCTCCATTAGTGTAAGAAGGAGATATTTCTTAACATGACTACTGTTTTTTTTTTTTTTTTTTGAATATGAAAACTCTGTGGCAGTATTGTGGGGTCTCAACATGAAATTTTGCAATGCTGTCAATAAATATCTGATATGTGTGTATAGTGTGTTTCCTAGAAGGGATTTGTTTGTGGGAAATAGATCAAGAGGACTTGAGGGTTAACAACATGCATGGGTAGTGAGTAACTAACAGTATCCACTCAAGATATGTGCACTTGCTTAAAATAGTGGAAATGAAGCCCCTAGTTCCAATCCCAGTCAGCAAAACACAGTCCTAAGCTACTACTATTGTGTAGACACACGATGAAACATCCAACCAGATTGTTGAGAATAAAATGTAATAAAATTTGAGAATGTTCAGCTCATTCCATTTCTTTTCCATTTGATACCAAGAAAAGTATGTTTATTAGTTTTATTCAGAATGAGTTCTTTCAAGGCATAAGGAAAAATAAAAATAAAAATTCAGAACTGTGTGGCTGGAGTGTGCAATGTAGAAAGTCGTCTTTAGCAAATCAGCTAAATATTTTTACAACACACTGAGTTTCAAGGTGCAGCATCAAAAGGTAGATTCCAGAAATGAAACTCTACATTGCAAAACCAAGATGCATATTTGCAAAAGTAATTCTCTAAAGCATTGTTTTAAAAATGAAAAGGATCCTTCTACCTTTGGCAATAGAAAAAATTTGAGATGAATAAAGCATGATTTTATTGCAAGGGGATAAACCATGCAAGTGTTCCTAACATGTGACTAAAGCATTCATAACTTTAAAATTTCCTCCCTTTCAGAAAAATCCAGATGGAAAGAGATTCTTTTGTGCTCATCATATGTGAATTTTCTATTTTAATTTGTATCTCATTTTCTCTACAGTTAGATTATGCATGTAAAAGAATGAACTATACATATATAACTTTTATAACTATTTATTGAGTATGCTTTTTTCACAAGTAACACTTATAAAAGGTCATGTGTAGTAAGCATGACAATACAATTTAGGATCATTGTTTGTTAATCTATTTTATTTGTGATTAATTTCATAAAATACAATGATTACATAATTTACACTACTAAAACAAAACATATTTCTTGTGTGGATAATTCCTTTTGAAGTTAAACAGATAAAATGGTGGCCTATTACAAACAGATAATTATTGTATTGACTGAAGAATAGATAGATAAATGGTTATTAATTTTATAACACAAGGAGATTATATGATTAGGTAAAAATATTATGATTTTTGTAAAATCATATGCAAGATTATGTAAAAGGTTTCCATTAATTTTGCATAATCACAACATGTAAAATGTGAACTAATGTAATTATTCCATGGCATGGGATAATTTTAGTATAATTTTGATGTAATAACAATTCCATAAGGAAATGAGTGTTGTTTAAGCATCCTAGGAGTTAATGGTAAAGCAATCTTTCTCTTTAATAATTTTAAAATAAATTTTTGATATTATAACTTTAAAGCTTTTAGGACTTATTTATTAATTGATTTGTAAATTCTAAAATGTATGCATATAATGTTGTTTTACTCAAATTGTCTTCTCAAATGTCAGAATGTACAAGAAATCTGTCTTATTTTAAGACAATATGTGAAAATTTTTACCAGAAATGATGATTTGTTATAAATCCACTTAGTAAGCACTGAATCATGGATCCAAATATCTACACATTTCTCCTAACAATAGTTATTTAAAATATACGTCAATTTTTGTCATCATTTCTATCAAATTCTCATGTTTAAAATTTATAAAGAAATCACCTGGAGAGAGTTTTAAATGACTGATGCATAAGCTATGTGCTTAATTGCTTCAGTCATGTCCGAATCTTTGCTACCCCGTGGACTGTAGCCTGCCAGGCTCCCCTGTCCTTGGAACTCTCCAGGCAAGAATACTGGAGTGGATTGCCATGCTCTCTTCAAGGGGATCTTCCCAAACCAGGGATTGAATATTCTGGCTCTGGAAAAATTGACAAAGAATAATGAGAACAAAATATCTGTAATAAATCATGATGAAGTTTAGATTTCAAAATTTCTCTTCCTCTAATTAATTATTTAAGGACATAGAATTCACAACTTTTAAGACTAAGGTCCGTCTAGTCAAGGCTATGGTTTTTCCTGCGGTCATGTATGGATGTGAGAGTTGGACTGTGAAGGCTGAGCACCGAAGAATTGATGCTTTTGAA
>SJYV01011177.1:16796-32840 GCA_006410875.1 Neotragus pygmaeus | reverse complement strand
GTGATGGGACCGGATGCCATGATCTTCGTTTTCTGAATGTTGAGCTTTAAGCCAACTTTTTCACTCTCCTCTTTCACTTTCATCAAGAGGCTCTTTAGTTCCTCTTCACTTTCTGCCATAAGGGTGGTGTCAACTGCATATCTGAGGTTATTGATATTTCTCCCGGCAATCTTGATTCCAGCTTGTGCTTCATCCAGCCTGACATTTTGTAGGATGTATTCTGCATATAAGTCAAGTTAGCAGGGTAACAATATACAGCCTTGATGTATCCCTTTCCCTATTTGGAACCAGTCTGTTTCATGTCCAGTTATAACTGTTGCTTAGTGATCTGTATACAGATTTCTCAAGAGGCAGGTTAGGTGGTCTGGTATTCCCATCTCTTTCAGAATTTTCCACAGTTTGTTGTGATCCACACAGTCAAAGGCTTTGGCATAGTCAATAAAGTAGAAGTAGACATTTTTCTGAAACTCTCTTGCTTTTTCGATAATCCAGTGGATGTTGGCAATTTGATCTCTGGTTCTTCTGCCTTTTCTAAAACCAGCTTCAACATCTGGAAGTTCACAGTTCATGTACTGCTGAAACCTGGCTTGGAGAATTTTGAACATTACTTTACTAGTCTGTGAGATGAGGGGAATTGTGTGGTAGTTTGAGCATTCTTTGGCATTGCCTTTCCTTGGGATTGAAGTGAAAACTGACCTTTTCCAGCCCTGTGGCCTGCTGAGTGGAAATCCTTGGCTTATAACAACATTAGCATTGTGCTTTGAAAAAATCATGGTTAACTTTCAAAAACTGGAGTGAAAAACAAAACGCAAAACAAGACACACACACACAAGCCATGGTAGAGTAATTCTGGCCAATAGCTTGTGACATTTCATAGGCAGAGTTCTCTCCCTTTGTCCATATGAGGCATTTCAAACATAACTGTGTGTGTTTTAGTGGCTTGGTCATATCTAACTCTTTGGGACCCCCTGGACTATAGCCCGCCAGACTCCACTGCCCATGAGATTTTCTAGACAAGATACTGGAGTGAGTTGCCATTTCCTCCAGGGGATCTTCCCAGCCCAAGGATCAAACCTGGGTCTCCTCTATTGCAGGTAGATTCTTTACTGTCTGAGCCACCAGGGAAGCCCTCAGATATTCTTAAGTTTTACAATAGAGTGATCCTCCTCTCTCACCAAATCTTTTTTCAAAGATGTCTGATAAGCCACAAAGAAATTAGAAGGCAGAGACTGAGACTGTTCTCAACCTCCTGTCATCCAACTTGAGAACAAAGATTTCTTTATGGTCAATTATTCCTGCATTTCTCCTTTTTCACTGGGTCAACTAACTGTAAAATCTTCAAGGTGATTTAATTTGTCTTGTATTCTAGATCTTATTGGCATTAGCTCTATCAGAAACTGCACTCTCTCAATCACCTTCCAAATCCTTATCTCCAAATAGTTTTTCATTCTGCTTTTGGTTTGCTCAATTGTCTGATACCCTCCTCTAAATTCATTCGATACTTGTCCATTGCATCTATTAACTTTTGCTTCTCAGCTTCAAAGCTACTCTTCTTGAATGAGTTTACCACAAACTATTTCATCACTTTTTACACCCACTCTGCTGTTTATTAATCTCTGGCTTACTATTGAAATAAAACTCCTTTGAATGACATCTCACATAAGTTCTTCATATTTAAAATTCTTCCTATTTAAAATTAATTGACTCATCATTAGTTTTATTCTACTTGATACAACTGATGACTGTATTCTTGAAATACTCTCCTTGGGTTCCATGACACTATATTATTTTTTTATTTATATATCTGGTCTTTATTTAGTATCATATACATGCTCCTTTTTTTTGTCCCTAAGCATTAATATTTTTATACTCATTTAATTCTAATTTTTAACATACTTTGTGTAACTTGATTAATTTTTAGCCTTCACCAATAACAGTTGTTCAACAATGCCAATGTTCAACTATTTTGATTTCATAAGTGAATTGAGGGGCATGCCTGATATAAATTTTTACTTCCTACTTTCCCTGGAAATCCTTGACTCATTCAAAATATACATTATCTGGTATCCTCATGTTTAGCATTGTGCTTTGGAAAAAATCATGGTTATTTAACTTAAAAAAAATTGGAATGAACCTGTGTATAGTTTCTTCTTTAAAAAACCACAAGCCATAAGTTGTACTCAAGTACCCACATGCCTAATGAGTATCTACTTACATGCCTTGCAAATTCTTCAATATGAACATGACTAAAACTATCTTCAGTGTTCCAATTTTAGTGAATAACTTTAGCCTTTCCATAAGTTGCCAATGCCAAGAACCTAAAACTCGTTTTTGAAGCTTACCTTATGACTGAGAGACCAACACTTTCGCTTTCACTTTTACATTCCTATATGCAACAGATTTCCTAAGTGGTGCTGGTGATAAAGAACATGCCAACACAGGAAATCTAAGAGATACAGGTTCTTTCTCTGGCTCTGGAAGATCCCTTGGAGCAGGGTGTGGCAACCCACTCCAGTACTCTTGCCTGGGGAATCTCTTGGTCAGAGGAGCCTGGAGGCTTACAGTCCATAGGGTCCTATGGAGTTGGACACGACTGATGACTTAGCACACACACACGTCAAGTTCAATAAAATCATCATTTTAAACATCATTTATGCCCACCATAAATAGACACCTATAAATATCTCCACACATTTTGCTGCAATAGCCTTGCTATACTCCCTAAGCAGTGTTCTCTTCTTTCTCCACATCTACTTTGTTATGCTCTTATTTATTCTCTGTTTGCAGACATAGTTGGCTACTTAAAATCAAACTTGGCTATGAAATCCACTTTACCTTTCTTTATAACGCCAATATTTGGGACTCCAATCCAAAGTCATCTCCTCCAATGTTTGGAGTTCCTGAGCTTCAATATAATTTTGCTAAAGCATAAGGGCTGGTGAGATTTGCTTTCCATTTTATGTTCATAGGAAACAGGGGAGTAAATCAAGGTTATATCACTATTGGCCTCTGAAGTTCAGACCTCAATAACACATTTTGCTCCCTCAACAAATTCTCTCATCCCATTATGTGATGTATCCCTAGCCAAAGTGCTGGTTCTCAAGTATCAGCTTAGATTTCTTGAAAGAAGGTTCTGTGTGCTCACTCAGTCATGTCCAATTCTGCCACCCCATGGACTGTAGATCACCAGGCTCTTCTGTCCAAGGAAATTTCCAGGCAAGAATACTGGAGTGGGTTGCCATCCCTTACTCTAGGGAATCTTCCCAACCCAGAGACTGAACCCACATTTCTTCTGTGTCCTGCATAGCAGGTGGATTCTTTACCACTGAGTCACCTGGGAAGCTCAGAGAGGAGAATAAGACTTTTAAGATATCTTTTCTGTTAGAACAGGTAAGTTTCACTCTGGGAGCAATAATATGTGCAGGGGTTAACTATTTCATTCTCCCTCTATGCATATGAAGTTAACAGTTGAACAATGCAAAGGTAAGTGGCATTGTCAGTGTGACTGAGAATCTGCTTACAACTTATATCTGGCCCTCAGTATATATTAGTCCATCAAATCCTAGTGCTATCATATCAGCTATTCTATATTCACAGATTCAACCAACCTTGAAGACAGTAGTATTACAAAGTGTAATTAATGAAAAAATCTGTGTACAGGTGGACTTACAGTTCAAACCTGTGTGTTTCAAGGGTCTGCTGTATACAGCACACTGACATTTTATTCCATGGTGACAGTCAGTGAAACACCTTTTTACCAGAACTCCAAAAGGAAAGTGGAGCACCAATAACTTTCTATTAATTTTTAGCAACAATGTGATTGAATAAAAATTTTCTCAAATTATTTTCAACTACTTTAAATGCTTTTCTTTTCAAGTGCATTTTCTCTTTCTTACTGGTGGAATATTTGTTCATATCATATTCTGTGACTCTTCTGAGCCCACTGTCAAAGCAACAATACCGGAAAAAGTTAAAGAGTCAAGGGTCAGTTTATTCAAGACTATTTCAATAGGAATGAGAGGCCAGGACACAAACAGCTTGGTCTGAAACAAAGGACTAGAGAGTTTTTAAGAGCTGCGATGATAAAAGATCAAAGGTTGTCAACATCAGTTAATTTGCTGATTGCTACTCCTCCAAAAAAAGGAAAAGGAAAACTTCCTTCATGACAGGAGGAAGCTTTACAAGTTATGGCAAGATACCCAGAGAAGTTAGCTCTTATCCTCCCATAGACACTGGTAGCCAGGGAAGAAGTTCTCTTGAGAGATGCTCCTGGACTGTAAACCTGACAAGAAGGTTTTTACCAAGATTTACATCTCAAAGGGATTTTTATTACATACCTTTTGAAGTAAATGCTCTAAGAAAAGGGAGATCAGAGGACCTGCAGTCAAGAAGAAGCTGGTATATAGTTTAGTCTTACTGAGGGGAACAGGAAGGCCTTCTTGGACACTACCTGTCATAGCTTTTAATACATCAGGAAAAAGGGGAAATTTAGAAAGTCTGCTTTTCTCTGAACAAACATTTCCTTTCATATCTTATAGGGAATTAATAGAAATAAAAATTCTCTTTTTCCTTTTGTTGCTGTCTATTCATTAAAATGTAATTTCAAAGAAAATTAGCAGATGGAGGGAGAGAAATTATGCAAAAAAGAACAAAAAAGAAGAGTAGGATTTTATAATTTAAAATAATTATCTTTTACAAAAGTCTACTTGTTTCTACACTCTTATTATAATTACTTGTTCAGTAATCTTTCTTCTAATTCTGATGGTAAACACTATAAGACCAACCTAGACAGCATATTAAAAATCAGTGACATTACTTAGATGACAAAGGTCTGTCTAGTCAAAGATATGGTTTTTCGAGTAATCATGTATGGATGTGAGAGTTGGACCCTAAAGAAAGCTGAGCACCCAAGAATTGAAGCTTTTGAACTGTGGTGTTGGAGAAGACCCTTGAGAGTCCCTTGGACTGCAAGGAGATTTAACTAGTCAATGCTAAAGGAAATCAGTCCTGAATATTCATTGTAAGGAGTGATGCTGAAGCTGTAACTCCAATACTTTGGCCCCCTGATAAGAACTGAGTGATTGGAAAAGACCCCGATGCTGAGAAAGACTGAAGGCAGGAGGAGAAGGGTATGACAGAGGATAAGGTGGTTGGATGGCATCACCGACTTGATGGACGTGAGTTTGAGCAAGCTCCCGGATTTGGTAATGGACAGGGAAGCCTGGCGTGCTGCAGTCCATGGGGTCACAAAGAGTCAGACACGACTGCGCAACTGAACTGACCCGCAACACTAGAAGGGCCAGGACTACCTTGTCTTCTTTTTTTAAAAAACTAACCCGAAGTCTGAAATAGAGTAGTTACTTCAAAAACATTAATGAATAAATGAATAAATCAGTGAACTTGCAGAGATATCCTGAGGGAGGTTTCAATGTGAGATACCTATTTTAAGCATATATTAAGATACAAACATTTGCTTGCCTCTCTGCCTACTTTTTCCCAATGTTATTAGAATACTAGGCTTCATTTTGATTAATCTTTTTTGTCTGAAATACCAGAACTCTGGCAGCTTCATCTATTTATTTTCAACTTGCAATTTTCTTAGTTAGTCCCTATTTTATGACAGATTGTTTGACAATATTTTTGACAAAGTACAACCTAATAATCTCACAGATCCAAACAGTTATACTCACGAGAATATTGTCTTTCTTATTTCTAAATTTTAAATGTCTCATAGCACATTTTTAAAGTCACAGTAGAATAAAACCTAACTTGCTCTGCCTTGAATGGCTGGATCTGAGACAGCATCTTGAGTGAAAGTCTTAACAGGTATACTATGGCAAGCATCAAATATTCTAATTAGACACGATGAAGAGATTATATTGTATCTATAGGGAAATGTCTAAGCAAATACTTATTAATTCTAAGCATTCTTTTAAGATTGGACTGCAAATTTAAGAAATAACAACATGAGATACCTAGTTACATTTACTTTTCGGATGAACAATAAATGCCAATATTAGTACATTCCATTCAATATTTGACATACTTTTATACTTTTTACATTATTTCTTTTTGTTATTTAATTTGAAATGAAAATTTACTTGGATGTCTTGTGTCTTACCTGGCAGCTTTACTTATGATGAATATCCAGATAATCAGTCTTCTATAAAGTGATTCAAGAAAGAGTAAAATTTTCAGAGTCAAACTAATAAAGGATACTGTGATCTAGTAAATTAAAATGAATCAGGTTGCTGCTTTAAAAATGAAAGACAAGAATTTTTTAAATATATTTTTTCCTGATCATAAATGTTTCTTAGGAAAGCTAGTTATCCATCATTCTTCTGTTTGTACTGAAGTTAATAATTTTCTGAAGGATATTGGATAATACTGCATAGTCTTGAAATTGCTGCTGTATTGTTCTGATTCATAAAATATGCAATAGATCAATCCTCTATAAGAAATGGATTTCCAATATCTTTTTTATTCCCTTTTCATTGTATTCAATATTTTCTTGAGATAAGTAATATTTCATGGGAAAATGTTTACCTTATATAAATGCCCATATTTTCATTAACTATAGAATAGTTAACACATGACAGGTATTAAAAATTAATTTCTGATTTTTCTCTATTTTTTACTGAGTTCAAATGCTTTATGTTAATAAAAGAGTACATCAGGGATATACCAACAGTTAAAAATATTAAAGACAATGATTATATCCATGCAAGTATTGAGGTATGTGTATGTATTTGTATGTCATATAACCTAACACAGCAAATGAAAGACAGAATGATTTAACACTATCACTTATACAGGAAAAAAAAAAAAAAAAGGTTCTTTCATACTTGCACCCAAGTAAAGTAATGAAATTTTTGGTGCTGAAAATATCAAACATTTTAAAAACTTAGATGCTTTAAATGTCCTTAATTCTGCAACTTAGAAGATGAAGCTTAATAATATCATGTAACACTTTTGAACTGTGGTGTTGGAGAAGACTCTTGAGAGTCCCTTGAACTGCAAGGAGATCCAACCAGTCCATTCTGAAGGAGATCAACCCTGGGATTTCTTTGGAAGGAATGATGCTAAAGCTGAAACTCCAGTACTTTGGCCACCTCATGCGAACAGTTGACTCATTGGAAAAGACTCTGATGCTGGGAGGGATTGGGGACAGGAGGAGAAGGGGATGACCGAGGATGAGATGGCTGGATGGCATCACGGACTCGATGGACGTGAGTCTGAGTAAACTCCGAGAGATGGTGATGAACAGGGAGGCCTGGCGTGCTGCGATTCATGGGGTCGCAAAGAGTTGGACATGACTGAGCGACTGAACTGAAATGAACTGAACTGAACACAACTGAACACAGTAAATTAACCAATCCTTTAAAATAAAGTTAGTTAATTTCACTTCCTTATGCTCTTGAGAGCAAATAAGCTTTGGATTTCCCTTCAAAGTTGGAAAAATATAAGCTATGATGCTTTCCATGATTAGAAGATAGCCCACTATTTCCCTTATTTCTCTCCATAGTGTGAGATAATGAACATTTATGCATACTTTCTCAAAGAAGTGATATGCTTCCATTTATTGTAAGGTCCAGTTATGCATAAGCACTGGTATGGTCCCCTGAAGTTAATATACATTTATGCATATTCACTTAAGCAATGTTTCCGCAGTGGCACACCAGAACAATCTCCCTTCCTCAAGACTTTCTGTTGTCTAGAAGCACCACTAATTCTTTGGNATATGCTTCCATTTATTGTAAGGTCCGGTTATGCATAAGCACTGGTATGGTCCCCTGAAGTTAATATACATTTATGCATATTCACTTAAGCAATGTTTCCGCAGTGGCACACCAGAACAATCTCCCTTCCTCAAGACTTTCTGTTGTCTAGAAGCACCACTAATTCTTTGGTGATAAAAATAAGTCTATAGTGAAAAAGTCTTATTTCAGACTACAAGTAATCTTCTAAGCATAACACTTGTTCCAAATACTTGCCAAGAATTATGAATTCTCACATCTTTGGAGAATTTGAGATAATTTATATAGTTAGAATTCTCAGGTATTGCTAAAGAAAAAGAAGAAAAGGCACAAGAGAAACTCCAAGAGTTATGATTTAAGCAAATATGCCGTATTGATCGGGGCTTTTGAGGTAAGAAGACCCAGGAGAAAGCATGGTTAAAGACAAGTAGGATCAGGTATTCTGTTTCAGCAACATTGCTTTTAAGATATCTATTAAATATTTGGTACGATTTATGCTTGCATTTTTAACAATATACTTATTTACTTATATATTTATTGACTGTGTTGCATCTTCGTTGCCGTGTGGGCTTTTCTCCAGTTGCAGTTTCTCACTGTGGTAGCTTCTCTTGCTGTGGAGCGTGGGCTCTAAAGAATGTGGAATTCAGTAGTTGTGGCATGAGGGCTCACTAATGCCAGTTCCACGGCTCTAGAGCCCAGGCTTAATAGTTGTGACACATGGGTTTAGTTGATTTTCAGCATGTAGGATTTTCTTGGATCAAGGCTGCAACCTGTCTTCACCTGCATTGGCAAGCAGATTCTTTACCACCGAGCGCCCAGGGAAGCTCTATGTTTGCATTTTTGCTTGATCTACACCAAGAGATTAAGTTTTCCTCCCCCAAACGGTGGGCTTCCATGGTGGCTCAGAGTGCGGGAGACCCGGGTTCAATCCCTGGGTTGGGAAGATCCCCTGGAGAAGGAAATGGCAACCCACTCTAGTATTCTCGCCTGGAGAATTCCATGGAGGGAGGAGCCTGGTGGGCTACAGACCATGGGGTCACAAAAAGTCGGAGACGACTGAGTGACTTCTGAGAGACAGTGAAGTACTTTTTCAAATTTTTTATCCACTCCTTGGCAAAGGTATCCGGTAATATCGTTTGTTATGTTCACTGAATAATTTAGATTTTCTTAGATAAGTTATTTACAAGGTATTCCTATAGAGGGAAAGATTCCAGAGAGAATTTTCCAGTCTAGTTGGGATACATAACAGAGATTTTCTTTTCAGCTGCCTCAAAGGCAAAATTATTTTCAAGTGTCTTTTATCTGTGCATGTAAGCATAGGCTTGTCTTCTCTTTCTTTGCCAATTTACTCAAGGGGTTGAGAGTAAAAATAAATGTGACTGTTACTTTCTAACATTGGACTCTCTGCACTGAAATTTCTTTGAGACTTGCTCTCTTTCTTTTCATGATTCCTATGCAAATGATAGTGCTTTTTACAACTATAATATATATTTCATAGCACAGCTCCTAGTTTTGCCCACAGTGGAGTTTGTAGTTGGTTCTCCTTTCTCTTATAAGCTTCAGGATGCTTTTGGAGAGAAAAGGGAAAATGCTTTGGTTCAGAGTTTGCTTATGGTGAAAGAATGCATAATCATCTCTGAGTTTATAATATTGTGAATAAAAAATGCAACCTACATACATATTTTAATAATCAGTTGGGCCTAAGTTCAATTTAAATGTTTAAATATATACATACATGCATGATATGGACTTTTGAAAGCTATGCTGTGCTGCACTTAGTCGCTCAGTCCTGTCTGAATGTTAGAGATCCCATGGACTGTAGCTTGACAGGCTTCTCTGTCCATGGGGATTCTCCAAGCAAGAATACTGGAGTGAGCTGTCAGACTCTCCTTCAGGGGATCTTCCCCACCCAGGGACAGAACCCAGGTCTCCTGAATTGCAAGCAGATTCTTTACAATCTGAGATACTAAGGAAGCCCAAGAATACTGGAGTGGGTAGCCTATCCCTTCTCCAGAGGATCTTTCCAACCCAGGAATCAAAGCGGGGTCTCCTGTATTGCAGGCAGATTCTTTACCAGCTAAGCTACCAGGAAAGCCCATTTTGAAAGCTACAGCAATAATATTATACTTTGAAAGCTGCAATAAATATAAAAATCCTCAGTCTTTCTCTTAAGGCCATAGTCCTCTGCACAGTTTTGACTCACCCATTTCTTTGGAGGGAATGATGCTAAAGCTGAAACTCCAGTACTTTGACCACTTCATGCGAAGAGTTGACTCTTTGGAAAAGACTTTGATGCTAGGAGGGAATGGGGGCAGGAGGAGAAGGGGACGACAGAGGATGAGATAGCTGGATGACATCACTGACGTGATGGACATGAATCTGAGTGAACTTTGGGAGTTGGTGATGGACAGGGAGGCCTGGCATGCTGCGATTCATGGGGTCGCAAAGAGTATTACACCACTGAGAGACTGAACTGAACTGAACTGAACTGAAGTCTTCACAAGTCACAGTGGACTTCTCTTGATAGCAATTCAGATTTTCATGTAATTTAAGAGGAGATGATGGCACAGAAAATACATACTTTTAGTCAAGAAATTGTAAAAATAATACACATGCATATATACATACAATAAAATGTTAAGATTATGTCAGCAACATGGTTGTATTCTTGCTTATAGTTGTTTGACACTGAGCATGAAATATTACAATGGTGTTAGAAATACATGTTTTATAATAAAAAAGTAATAGGTTAAATGTAGGATAATGTCACATATTATTAAATAAATTGAAAAATTGTATCTATGTGAAACATTGTCTATATACATTTCCTCACAGAATCTTTCCAAAGTCAAAACAGGTGATGGTAGTAACAATGGAAATAGTGATACATTTGAAGCAAACTGTCAATAAGGCAATGTCTAACCTACTTACCATACTATGGAATATTATGCAATTACATAAAAAGACACTACAATGATGTATAGTAAGTCTCTGATATATGAACCTTCAAGCTGCANATTTATGTGAAAAGAATTATGAGCTTATTATAGTATACTACTATATAGCCGATTGAGTTAGTTGGATACTTAAGCTAACTTTTGGGGACCTATGAACAAATTGGACTTATGAATGTACTCTTAGACTAGAACTCATTCATATATAGGAGAAATACTCCATATAATATATATATATATATACACACAAATATTTTATGTATAATTTATGTAAGTATATGTATCAATGTCAATATAAAACAAATTGTCTTGTGTTAATAAAGATTCTAAAATGATTTATGTATCAAAGTGTCTATGGAAATAAAAATAAATCTAAGTAATATTTTATGATTTTTATAAATACACATGTTTATAGAAGCATAGAAAGTGTCTGGAAATATGGACTTAAAATAACCTATTTCTTTTAATGAGACTGTGTGATTACAGTCAATGGAAAAGTTTGTCTTATCTTGGTTAGCAATCTTATTTAAAGACAATGATGTGTGTGTTTAATGTACAATTAAAATTATTTTGAACAAAGGGGAAAGTAATTATTTGATAATTATATTTTATTGAATATGAGTGAAGAATGGTATTATTTTGAATGCAAACCAACACAGAAAAACAGTATAGCTATTTAAATATATCTTATTTTCACTGAGCTTTTTTGATGTCAAATACCTTCTAATTGGAAACTAATTAATATCTTAAAAGTGTAATAAAAGAAAAACAGTTATTTGAGTTGAAAAAGAAACTCAGTTGATATTACTTTATGAAATATGTTTTATAGCAGTAGTTTTCAGTCTTAATTATCAGAATTTTTGTTTATATCATTTCAATAAATTTAATCATTGTATAATGAGCAATGATATCTAATATTTTACTGGTTTTATCAGAGCTAATTTTCATTAATAGGCTAATAATTTGATTTCAATTTAGGGAGAAAAATATCACACTATTGTTTCAGGGTATCTTTCTTGTTTTCTGTTTTAGAAAAATCTTTCTCAAGTGAACTTATTTCTGACTCAGTTAAAACATTATCTGCTATAGCCATAGCCCAGGAGACCACCAAGAGAAAAATACCATCAGATGGATCCCGTCTTGTTTGTGATAGGTATTGGGCAAACCTTACCTGAGTTATGCTGCTATTTTACCATTGCTTCATACATGTGTTCAGTAGGTTCTACATCACCTTTGGTTTTTTCTGTTTTCCTTAGACTTTTCCGATTTATTATTTAGTTACTACTTTTCTACATACTTATTTAAATATTGTTATTAAAAGCACCTAAATTGTCATGGGGAATTTCTGGGAGAACTTTGGTGGAGGTATGTCCAGGTAGTTGCAAACAGTGCTATATAAAGGAGTAGGACTTTCCATTTGTTTATGCTATGGAGTTACAGTTCGTAATCCAATCCCCAATGCTCAATCGTGCCGGAGTGTTTGTGACTTCCATGGTCTGTAACCTGCCAGGCTGCTCTGTCCATGGGATTTTCCCAGCAAGAATAATGGAGTGGGTTGGCATTTCCTCCTCCAGGGGCTCTTCCTGACCTTGGGATCAAACCCACATCTCCTGAGTCTCCTACTTACCACTGAGCTACCTAGGAAGTTGAACAGTTTATAATGTGTTGTCAACACACCTTTGTAAAACTCTGAGACTTTTCAGATAGTGAAAGTCACTTAGTCTCGCCTGACTTTTTGTGAACCCATGGACTATAGAGTCCATGGAATTCTCCAGGCCAGAAGACTGGAGTAGGTAGCTTTTCCCTTCTCCAGGGGATCTTCCCAACCCAGGGAGCGAACCCAGGTCTCCTGCATTGCAGGTGGGTTCTTTACCAGCTGAGCCACAGGGAAGCCCATATCAGACAGACTGTGCGTTAAAATTATTTTCAAAATAATGCTAAGACTTTTTTGCCTTTTTGTTGAATTGATATTTTCACTAATGGTATAAAGGTAACCTTGGGTAAAAATAACTGGTGCCTTACCGTGAATCACACTGCTGACATAATAATGAGTTAACTGTCACTCCATTCTTCACTTGGCACACCTGCACAGAAAAAGAGGAAGGGGGAGGAGAGACTGCAGAAGCAGAGGTACAACTGGTTTCAAGTATTTTTTGTAGCAGTGAAAAACCTTCAACTCTTGGGTAGACATACTGTTAATACATTGAGTGATGAAATGGAATTCACATATTACATATTTTCCTACCCTAACAGCTCAGGCAGTAAAGAATTTACCGGCAATGCAGGGGACCTGGGTTAGATATCTGGGTCAGGAAGATCACCTGGAGAAGGGAAAGGCAATACACTCCAGTCTTCTTGCCTGGAGAATTCTATGGAGCCTGATGGGCTATGGTCCATGGGGTCATAAAGAGCTGGACGCTGACTGAGCAGCTAACACTTTCTTACCAAAGAACAACTGTCTCTCAAGAAAAATATACTTCTGTGATTGTTTGGACTGCAAACTGAGTTTTTTTTTTTTTTTTTTTCAAAAAAGCACTTTCTATTTGAAAGAATGACTGCCATACAAACTATTCAGATTTTGTATTGGAAGATCTGTAGAATTCACTGAACCATTACTTTTAAAATGATCCACACATGACCCTTAGAGCCTCTTGATGAAAGTGAAAGAGGAGAGTGAAAAAGCTGGCTTAAAACTTATCATTCAGAAAACCAAGATCATGACATCTGGTCCCATCACTTCATGGTAAATAGATGGGGAAACAATGGAAACAGTGAAAGACTTTATATTTGGGGGCTGCAAAATCACTGTGGACAGTGACTGCAGCCATGAAATTAAAAGACACTTTCTCCTTGGAAGAAAAGCTATGACAAACTTAGCATATTAAAAAGCAGAGACTTTGCCTACAAGGGGTCATATGGTCAAAACTATGATTTTTTCCAGTAGTCATATACAGATGTGAGAGTTGGACAATAAAAAAAGGCTGAGCACTGAAGAACTGATGCTTTCTAATTCTGGTGCTAGAAAAGACTCTTGAGAGTCCCTTGGACTAAAAATCAATCCTAAATTAAATAAACCCTGAATATTCACTGGAAGGACTGATGCTGAAGCCGAAGCTCCAATACTTGGGCCACCTGATGTGAAGAGCCGATTCATCGGAAAAAGACCCTGATGCTGGAAAAGATTGAAGTCAGGAAGATAAATGGAGGACAGAGGATGAGATGGTTGGATGGCATCACTGACTCAGTGAATGTGAGTTTGAGCAAGCTACAGAAGTTGGTGAAAGACAGGGAAGCCTGGCGTGCTGCAGTCCATGGGGTCACAAAGAGTTGGACATGATTGAGTGACTGAATAACACATGATTTAAAGATTCATTATTAAAATTATAATCTGGAAAGTCTTTTGACATGTTTTCAGATTCCACATTAAAACTAAACTTTAATAAATTAACAAGTATTGAATTTGGATATAGTGTCAAAATAATTATAGTATCTGATAAAGTTTTAAAAATCATCCTATCCTTTTCAACTGTGTATCTCTGTGAGGCTGGATTATCTTTGTGTGCTACAAATTGAATAAGATAGGCAGTGTATTAGAACAAAAGTAGACATGCAAGTCTCACTGTCATGTACTAAGTCAGATATAAAAGAGTTTTGAGTCAAATTAAAGAGATTTGACCCAGATATTTGACAAAGACAGTCAATTCTAACTGCTAGTTTTAACACTAGGTTCAGAACCAGTTCCTTAGTTATTTCTGCATGCCCAAGATCCCTACCAGGAAATGTATGAATTTTGCAGGGCTATTTCTATGAGTCATGTATTTCTCTTTCTTCCTGTATTAGATGGACTAATTATATTGCAGAAACTTGTACTATAGCTGTAAAGACTTTTTATTTTAACACTGCATGTTGATCAGTGGCACAATGTAAAATAAGGCAAGATAAAGGAGTAGAGATTGAAAGGTATGCCCTTTTAAGCTAGATGAACAGAAACTGCCTCTCTGAATAGGTGACAATTGTATGAATAAGTTGGGGAAGAACTTAACTGGAAGAGGAGGCCAGTACATATGTGGCATGTTAGATAAAGAAAAAGAAGGCTCAGTTGCATAGCATAAAATTAAAAACAAATATATGAGAGATGGTTTGGGAAAGGTTGTTTGGCAAAAGATCATGACAGTCCCCCATGGGAATGAAGAGATATGTATATGGAAAGATGATTAAATGTTAAGACTGAAGCTAAGTTTCCTTGGTTCAAATTCTAGCTATTACTGTGCCCTAGGATATGGTTTTTAACTAATACCTCCATTTTCTCATGTTTATTCCTGGGAGTAATACTCAATCTTGGAGAAAGAATGTGATTATTAATCATTGACATATACACACATGGTACATTAGTTATAATTTTTCTTACTAAATGGGATTATTAGTTGTAATTACTATTAATGACTGGGATCTACACTATTAAAGAGTTTTAAACAGGAGACTGTCATTATCTGAGTCACACTTTAAAATACAGAAATAAATATTATAAAGTTATTAGCCTCCAATAAAATAGAATAAAATATAGAAATAAATAAATATATATTTTAAAAAAAGAAATCACTCTGGCTTCATGCAGAGGCATGATAGTGGGGTGAGGACAAAGGGTAACATTGGGAAAATACTTATGACCACTATTGAGATAATTCTTGTGGATGATTAGAGGGATCTTGATTGATGGTAGCAGTGAAAGTGGTTGAGTGGTTAGATTCAGGAAATAGATTCAAATATGCAGCCTTCAGTTAAAAAAAAACACAACTTTATACCACCACCATTGCAATATTTATATTTAAAAAATGATGACTTGCTTATACCTAATTGTGAATAACTTAATTGATCACATTCATTTTTATGATTCCTAAAACTCATTTCCAAATATTTGATACTCACATAACTAATAGTTCTCTAAATCACATGAGGCTCTGCTCATTATCAGGTGTATTCTTACTTAACCTGAAATAAATTGATCCCCTCAGCTAGTATATACTCGAGCTTTATATGACATAGGACCACACCATCAGTCTCCCAGGGGCAATAATCATCTGCTTCATTCTCTTCATATGTTTGTTTTTTTAACTCTCAGGTATGCAGGAAACACCTTGAAGGACTTGTTCAATTGCGGATTCTGAAGAGGGGCCTGAGATTTTGCATTTCTCACAGTTCTCTGATTATGTCAATACTGCTAATCTGTGGAACACACTTTGGGTAACAATGATCTAAATGGTTGCTGAATTTTTAATGACCTCCTAAAATATCAATGTCTTCCATGTTGGTTTCATTTACATAGGCTTTCACCT
>SJYV01011177.1:0-13842 GCA_006410875.1 Neotragus pygmaeus | reverse complement strand
AAAATCTAAAGATGTAAACTTTGTGCAACAATAATGAAATCAAATTGGCATAACCACAATGTTTTATTAGTTGCTATTAAACCAACTTTGAGATATATGGAAGCTACGTGATATAAAGGAGAAATAACATAAAGGTGATTCATATGGTTTATTTAAATTTAGCATCTGCTTTTTGGTCAATATTAAAAGTATGGAATTCAGTTAAATGCAGATGGTGATTGCAGCCATGAAATTAAAAGATGCTTACTCCTTGGAAGGGAAGTTATGACCAACCTAGACAGCATATTGAAAAGCAGAGACATTATTTTGCCAACTAAGGTCCGCCTAGTCAAGGTCCATCTAGTTTTCCAGTGGTTATGTATGGATATGAGAGTTAGACTGTGAAGAAAGCTGAGCACTGAAGAATTGATGCTTTTGAACTGTGGTGTTGGAGAAGACTCTTGACAGTCCTTTGGACTGCAAGAAGATCCAACCAGTCGTTCCTAAAGGAGATCAGTCTTGGGTATTCATTGGAAGGACTGATGTTGAGACTGAAACGCCAATATTTTGGCTACCTCATGTGAAGAGCTGACTCACTGGAAAAGACTCTGATGCTAGAAGGGATTGGGGGCAGGAGGAGAAGGGGACGACAGAGGATGAGATGGCTGGATGGCATCACCGAATCGATGGACATGAATTTGTTTGAACTCCAGGAGTTGGTGATGGACAGGGAGGCCTTGTGTGCTGTGATTCATGGAGTCGCAAAGTCAGACAAAACTGAGCGACTGAACTGAACTGAACTGAACTGATACTTGCAAGTTAAAATTATTCTGTAAGACTTATGATCTTGACTATTTTCACACTGTCATCATTATAAATAAAAATGATAAAATATTTTAAATATACAAATATAAATGTTCATATCCAAATACCTGGCATATATTTTATGTTGTCTGGGCAATTTGTATTTTAAACAGTTAAAAAAATATGTTAACAAACACTGGTGTGTTCAGGTATTTTGGAATGTGTGCAATGCAGGAACATAGACTTGAATTGTGCACATGCTAGGGGAGCATGCACATAACACAGCGTGTGGAAACTTTATGCATGTTTTACACTATGCCCAACATAACTACACAGCAATACTTATATAGGATCAAACTGGCATCTCTCTTCTAGCTATAATATGTAGAACCAGCAGAATGGTGCAATGGAACTGTCTTACACTGTTCCCCATCAATCATTTCTCTCTTTTGTTCTTCATTTGTATTATACAGATATTAAAACTCCAGGATCACCTTCACATTTTTCTTGTTTTTTCAAACACCTTGAAATTTAAATCTATGTTCTGGGACTACTTATGGATCCATATGTTAACTTGCTTTTGTGTTTTGTTGTTTTATTTGTCCCACTTATCATGTTTTAATTTTCCTGTTTCAATTTTAAATATTCAATAAGTTGTTAATTTCACTCATATAATTCATGTTAATTTTGAATCTATCATCATTATCATGTTTATTACAATAGTATCTCAATCTCCGCTTGCTTCATTAAATCTTAGCCTAGTGGTCCTAGTTCCGTTAAGTTTGGCATTTTCTATTTTTGGTCTTAGTGTTTCTAGAAGTTTTGGTAAGTCTTAATTAGTTCAACCACCAGTTCTTGCAATGCTCCTCGCATGTCTTTGAGACATTTACTTCATTCTAAAGAATGATGTTTCCTTATCTGTAAAGAGCATCTACCTCATAGAGGTACAGTGAAACTGAATTGATTATGTATCTGTTCTCATAGTGTTGCCTTGCACATAGTAAATATACATTGCTAGTTATTCGTATTTTTTAAATTAATTTATTTATTTTAATTGGAGGCTGATTACTTTACAATATTGTAGTGTTTTTTTGCCATACATTGACATGAATCAGCCATGGGTGTACATGTGTCTCCCATCCTGATTTTTTTATACACTATGTGCCTGACTCTAATCTATCTTGTGAATAACAAGGGTAAATGATAGAGAAAAGTATTCTTTCATCATGATGCTTATGTTTCAGTGGAGAACAGAGACAGAAACAAAATAAACATATTAATGTGTTATTGCATATTATGGTAGGTGCTTTGAATGAAATATACCAGATAGTTGACGTAAATAAGAATAAGAATAAGAGGGTTCTGATT
This sequence comes from Neotragus pygmaeus, assembly GCA_006410875.1. Lineage (NCBI taxonomy): Eukaryota > Metazoa > Chordata > Mammalia > Artiodactyla > Bovidae > Neotragus > Neotragus pygmaeus. Next base: position 11,691 of record SJYV01011177.1, on the reverse strand, counting down.
GATCTGACCCCCTTTCAAAGAAAAGTCTGCAGGTCTCACTATAAGAATGCACCAGGTATACTGTAAGTCCTAGTCAGGCGGCAGAGGTACCAAATAAAACCTGCAAGAAAGGGAGTTCGTAATAAACTTAGTAAATAGCAAATCAGTGTGTGCATAGAGCTGAGAGGAGATTTAAATTTTATATTCTGATTTAAGTTTGAAGTTCAAATTTTAATATGAATTTCAGCTCTCTGTAGATTTTATTGGAACCAGAACTGAAAATGGCATCACCTAGGGATAGATCACAGAATGAAAAGAGAAAAGGTACAAACCTGATGCCCAGGAGAGCTTCTTAGTGTGATAAAGATGAGCCTAAAAAGCCAACTAAGAAGTAACAAGCAAAAGGGTGAAAAAAATATAAGGATGTGTCATAGAAACCAAATGAATTGACAGTTTCTTGGATGGAGCAATCAACAATGTCAGATTCAGCTGAAACATAAAATACAATAAAGATACAAAATATTCAGGATTTAGAGATATAGATATTATCATTCTCTTCAGCAGGAATTTTTTGCTAATGATGAGACCATATTCCAGAATAAAATGAGCTGAGAAAATAGAGACAAGTGGAGGGAAAGCTATTCAAGTGGATTGTGATAGAAGAGAGTTTATGATTTATCTAGTGGTTTATGAGGAACTGATTGTCTTCCCTGGTGGCTCAGATGGTAAAGAATCTGCTCAGAATGCAGGGTACTTAGGTTCAATGTGTGGGTCGGGAAGAAACCCTGGAGAAGGAAATGGCAACCCACTCTAGTATTCTTGCTGGAGAATTCCATGGACAGAGAAGCCTGGCAGGCTACAGTCTCTACAGTCCATAGGGTCGCAAAGAGTCGGACACTACTGAGCGACTAACACATGCATGAGAAATTAAATGAAAGTGTTTCTGGTACTTTTGCATTTGTTATATGGAAACATGTTTAAAAGTTACCAAGAAATATTCAGTGGAGAANCTGGCAGGCTACAGTCTCTACAGTCCATAGGGTCGCAAAGAGTCGGACACTACTGAGCGACTAACACATGCATGAGAAATTAAATGAAAGTGTTTCTGGTACTTTTGCATTTGTTATATGGAAACATGTTTAAAAGTTACCAAGAAATATTCAGTGGAGAAGGAGTGATGGAATTTTCAAGTGAAGAAAGGGAATAAGAGTAGTTGTTTCTTTATAATATGAGAGGAAAAGAAAGTGAAAACACTGGTGGAGAGAATTAGATTATGTAAGAATAGGAGGAAGGTTCCATATCGGAATAGAAGGGAATGATATCAATTATGAGAGGTTGATCAGAATATGAAGCACTTTTCATGGGATATTTATAGTTTCTAAATGAAAGTAGATCTGATCAAAGGATAAACATAAAGAATTTGGGATTTGGAGACATAGTGTGCAGTTGTGTACACAACCGAGGGGGAAAGAAAGAGAGGATATAGCAGAAAGATACATATTTGATTGTATGCCTTGTATTTATAGAAATATATTATCCTGTTGGGTAACTCGATCTGATAGAGCCCGGCTTCTGTATGAAACCTGTGGAGAGTTTAGTCATTTAGTTATATTCAGAATTGAACTCTTTGAATGAGTAGAGTGAAAAGATTCAGTGGATGGGGGGGTGCGTCTGGTTAGGACAGGCGGGGATGAGGTGAAGCGCTTAAAACGGTGTGAGCAGGTGTAGAGTGCGGTTGGACCCAAGGCTAAGGCAGACCCCGCCTCCCTCCCGCCTCAGTGGATCAAGCCCAGAGCGTCAGCGGGGGGAGGTTGCCAGGGGAGATGGGAACTGCTTTGTGGGGGCACAGGAGATGATGCTGTTTCCAGTTACAAGGCAGGGATCATAGGCAAACACAGCCGCCAAGGAAGCACTGGGACATTACTTCTCCCGTCAGCTTAGATGCCCCCAGGAAGACTGACTGCCTACGTGAACAGAAACTAGTTGAGACTCTGAAGCCCTTTGGGGTTTTTGGAGGGAAAGAGAAACTGCAACACAGGATTTTAATTTGGGGAAAAATTAAATAATCTGGTAAAAAAGTGTATTCGAGAAATCAGTGAAAGAAAGAATCTGCCACAATCTGTAATTGAAAATGTTGGTGGGAAAATTCTTACATTTGGATCTTACAGATTAGGAATACATGCAAAACGTGCTGATACTGATGCATTGTGTGCTGCATCAAGACATGTTGATTGAAGTGATTTTTTTCACCCCATTCTATAAGTTGAAATTACATAAGAAGTAAAAGATTTAAAAGCTGTTGAAGAGGCATTTGTAAAAGTTATCAAATTGTGTTTTGATGGGATAGGGACTGATATTTTGTTTGCAAGGTTAGCACTGCAGAATATTCCAGAAGACTTGGATTTAAGAGATGACCGTCTGCTTAAAAATTTAAATATAAGATGTATGAGAAGTCTTCAGGGTTGCAGGGTAACCAGTGAATTTTACATCTACTACCAAACATTGACAACTTCAGGTTAACCTTGAGAACTATCAGACTGTGGGCCAAACACCACAATATCTATTCTAATATATTAGATTTCCTGGGTGGTGTTTCCTGGGCTATGTTAACAGGAAGAACTTGCCAGCTTTATCCAAATGCAGCAGAGTGAACTCTTGTATGGAAAATTTTCATGGTATTTTCTAAATGGGAATGGCTAAATCCAGTCCTATTGAAACAGCCTGAAGAAGGCAATCTTAATTTACCTGTATAGGACACAAGAGTTAGTGTATTATTTTTTCCCCTACAAATTTGCACTGTGCAATAAGGAGTAGAAATCATGTGCATAAACTTGAGGGAGACTTCTCATCCTATTAGGCATGAATAGACATGTTCATATCACATTTTTTAATCTCAGCTAGAATTATTCTCTGGTGTGAGAAGCAAAATTATGTACCCTGGAGCCACATTTAATTGTACATAGTTTATATCAAGGTCACTAACATTTTAATTTATTTTTCATAGAACTACCTTGTAAGTCAAAGTTGTGCAGGAATTTGTGCTTAGAAAATAATAAAGTATACTAAAGATTCAGTGGATGATTTGATTCAACATTGATTTGATCAATAAAAAATAATTAAGCACCTGATATGTACCAAGACCGCTTCTAGAAGACCTGATATAGTAGTTAAAATATAGATTTTTTCTTCTAAACTCATTTTGATGGACTGTTAAAAAAACAGTATTGTCTTTCTAGATGGCAACAAATTCTGTTAACAAAATATAAAAACAAGATGAGAAATAATGGATGGTTAGAATCATATTTTATAGAGTGTTCAGGTGATGTTGGAGGAGAAAATGTAATCATGAGAAAAACTGCACATGAAGGAGGAGGAAGATGAGGAGAGAGTGCGAAGGTTTTGGTGTTATTAATAAATGTGTGGTGTGTGCAAGAGAAAACAAGGGAACTAATATGATTTAACGGAAGAACTCAGAGAGATGGAAGAGATTAAATAGAATGATTAACTGAGAGCCAGCTCTTTTAAGATCTACTAAGAAATTGAAACAGTTTTGGATATTAATTGGAAGGAAATGGAAGGCCTTTGGAGAATTTTAAGCAGAAGGCTGATCTGTAGCATATGTATCTGAGGTCTCATTCCAAGTTTTGCATTATACATTTTATGGCCAAGAATGTATATAAGAAAATGTTAGAAGATCATTGCACTAGTTAAAGAGAGACCAGATTGGTACTGGGGCTTCCTAGGCGGCTCAGTGGTAAAGAATCTGTCTGCCAAGCAGGAGACACAAGTTTAATACCTGGGTCAGAATGATCCCAGGAGAAGAAAATGGCAACACACTCCAGTATTCTTGCCTGGGAAATCCCATAGACAGAGAAGTCTGGCGGACCATAGTCCATGGGGTNTTCATAATTTTTGGTAAGTTGTATTTTCATTTTTGTTTCAGGATACATTCTAATCCACTTTGATTTTCTATGTAAAACTTACACAAGAAGGCAACTCTAATCAACCAAATATTTTTATTACAAGGGAAATTAATTATCTTCATTTATTCTGTGAAGAGAAGTCAAATATTACATAAGCTCATTATATATTGAAGTATTTGAAAGTCATAGAAGAGCACATGTTGAAATTTTCATGATAATTCTTCTAGTATAATTTGAATTAGCTATAAAATATAATATAAGGTTATGAAAGCAATCTGTATTTATAAAAGTGGCCATTTTTTATACTGAAGCAATTCTTAGGTTCTATGTATGAAATTGAAGGATACATTATCAGTCAGCTTTCTACCAGGGAGCATGAACACATAAACAGGATAATTTGCTATGAGTTAATAAATTGACTATTTACAGGTGCGTGGGTAGTTTTGGAGATCAGCAAGAGATGGTGTACTATATGTAAAAGAAAGGGGAAATATTCTATTATTGTAGTCCATTCATAAAACTCAGGATAAAGGATGAACATCTGAAATAACAAAGACATCTAGCACCAAGGTCTACTAAACTTTTTACATTTTAGTATAAATAAAAATTGTCAAATCATGAGTAAATTTACTCTATTTCATAATATCTTTGTAGTTTTTTCCCTACAGTGGCAGTCATTCTCTTCTTCAGGGGATCTTTTCAACCCAGGAATCAAACCCAAGTCTCCCACATTGTAGGTGGATTCTATACCAGCTGAGCCACCAGGGAAGCCCAAGAATATCGGAGTGGAGGGTAACCTGTCCCTTCTCTAGGAGATGTTCCCAACCCAGGGATTGAACCCAGGTCTTCTATATTGCAGACAGATTCCTTACCAGCTGAGCTACCAGAGAAATCTGAAGTGGTTATTTGAAAACATTTCGTACATTCTAAATGCTAAGTTTCTCAATCATGTCTGACTCTTTGTGATCCCATGGACTGAAGCATGGAATGTTGCTTCTCTGTTTTTCACAGTCTCCCAGTGTTTGGGATGATTCCATGACTATCTAATTGTTTCATTCTCTTTCACCTCCTCCTTTTGAATTCAATCTTTCCTAGCATCAGGGTTTTTTTCCAAGGAGTCAGCTCTTTGCACCAGGTGGCCAAAATATAGGAGCTTCAGCTTCAGCAACAGTCCTTCCAATGAATATTTAGGATTGGTTTCCTTTAGGATTGACTGGTTTGATCTCCTTGCAGTCCGAGGGACTCTCAAGAGTTTTCTCCAGAACCACAGTTCAAAAGCATAAATTCTTTGGAGCTCAGCTTTCTTTATGGTCCAACTTTCATATCCAAACATGACTACTGGAAAAACCATAACTTTGTATGGATTTCTGTCAGCAAAGTAACGTCACCGCTTTGTAAAACACTGTCTAGGTTTGTCATAACTTTCCTTCCAAACTGAAAGTGTCTTTTAATTTCACAGCTTGCAGTCACTGTCTACAGTGATTTTGGAAACCAAAAAAAATAAAATCTGTCACTGCTTCTACTTTCCCCCCTTTTATTTGCCATGGGGATATGATGCAATGGTCTTAGTCTTTTTAATATCAAGTTTCAAGCCAGCTTTTTCGCTCTCCTCCTTTGCCCTCATTTGCAGGCTCTTTAGTTCCTCTTCACTTTCTGCCATTAGAGTGTATCATCTGCATTTTTTAGGTTGTTGGTATTTCTCCCAGCAATCTTGATTCCAGCTTGTGATTCATAACCGTATCCTACAAATATTACATGTAAAATATTGCCGGCTAAAATTTTAAACTTGTTATGCCTTTGTGTGATGTTTTTCAATATTATATATGCTCATTTATTTACTGAAAATTTTTCACAAATATGGTTTATGTGTCAAGAATTTTTCAGTTCTGATCAAAATAAAGTTCCTACCTTCAAGAAATTAACTGTTAAGTCTTTCAAAAATAACCAGTTCTTTCAGTATCAGCTTAGTAAAATTTTATGTTTTTAGCATATCATTTTATATTATATTGTGTAAGTGATTACAAATGGTAAACTCTCACTGTGTGTGTGTGTGTGAGATAGAGCGAGAGAGGGAATGAGAACCCATATATGGAGAGGTTCCTTAGGGTATTTTGCCTAGTTATTTTCATATATGTTTCAGGCAATTTTATCAGTAAGTATTCTGTAATTTGATTACTTTGTAACTGCTTAAATTTTATCTTTTGTATTGCCTTTAGTGCACTTCACTTTATCATCTATTAAGTTCAAAAGCCATCTTTTAAAAATTGATTTGACTCATCTAAAAATTAGCCCACTAAATAGATTAATTTTATAGGTACATGTTAAAATGATTACAGCTTTCAGTTTAGCATGTCATAATTACTGAAAATAGTTCTTTAAAAGTGGCTTAATTGGTAATTTATGAAAGATGCCAAACTTCACTGTTTCCTAGTTATTCTAATATTACTTGATAGCTATCCCTGAACTAATCACTCATACAATATATGTATATGTGTGTGTGTATATATATATATATAATTAATATGGTTTTAAGAATACATATTAAATATTTAAAATGTTAAAGTCATTTGTTTAATTATAGTTTAATTGAAAGTAAAAGTCACTCAGTCGTGTCTGAATCTTTGTGACCCCATGAACTATACAGTCCATGGAGTTCTCCAGGTCATGGTACTGGAATGAGTAGCCTTTCCCTTCTCCAGGGGGTCTTCCCAACCCAGGGATTGAACCCAGGTCACCATATTGCAGGTGGAGTTTTTAGCAGCTGAGCCACAAGGGAAGCTGAAATTAAAAAGTAAATATGTATATATACAATTAAGGAATGCTTTGGAACCTCCTAGTCATTTAAAAACTTGAGAAATTTGATGCTGATTCTCGGTAATATGTTACTTCTTGATGAATCTGCTTTACATTGCATATACATGGTATTGCATCTAATCAATCCTCAAGTTGTAAGAGGCTAAAAATTAACTGAAAAATAGCTAGAAGGAAATAGACAAAGAACTATTTTGAAAACATTATTCACAATCAATACTTCTTCTCACTTTATCCAAAGTTTTCTCCTTTAATCTCAAGGGGATTTGTTATCTCAATAGCCTGTTTCAATTCAAAATAAATAACAATATACTTAGGGGTGGATTCTCTCCTTACAATGTGGAAGTCTTTCTTAAACATGGATCAGCTTCCTCCTTGTGCTGTGAGAATGATATCTGAAGGTTGGAATAACCTTGCAGGTCCACAGGAAAATTATACATGAAATAATTACAGAAATATCAATTCTAAGAATGGATTGTCATGCATAAATAATAAATTATCTATCACAGAGGAACAAGTTTTTAAATCAACATATGGTATAAATCTGAATTCTCTGGTGGCTCAGACAGTAAAAAATCTGCCTGCAATGCAGGACATCCAGTTTGGATCCCTGGGTCAGGAAGATCCCCTGGAGGAGAAAATGGCAACGTAATCTAGTATTCTTAGCTGGAGAATCCCATGAACAGAGGATTTTGGAAGACTACAGTCCATGAGGATGCAAAGAGTCAGACATGACTGAGTGTCTGACACTTTCACATTCACAGAGTATAAATACGTCAGGAAACTCTAGTCATATTAATTTGCTTCTTCTAGAACCATAATGACATTGTTGCTTTTGAATCCCACTCTCGTGGGATTCATTTGTAGCCCACCTTTGGGTAATTATTGCTCTGAGATGGTCCTATTCCTAAACAAATTAATAAGAGCACTCATTAATAAAGCACACATACGTTGTTTCTTTGGAATGCCTACTCATTTGATAAGGCTTTTCATAAAGTTTGAATGGGTGTTATTGCTTTTCAGTTGCTCAGCCATGTCTGACTCTTTGAGACCCCATGGACTGCAACACACCAGGCTTCCCTGTCCTTCACTATCTCCCACAGTTTACTCAAACTCATGTTCATTGAGGCAGTGATGCCATCCAATCATCTCACCCTCTGTTGCCCCCTTCTCTTCCTGCCCTGACCTTTCCCAGGGTCTTTTCCAACGAGTCGGCTCTTCACATCAGGTGGCCAAAGTATTGTAACATCAATTTCAGCATCAATCCTTCCAATGAATATTCAGGGTTGATTTCCATTAGGATTGACTGGTTTAATTGCCTTGCTTTTCAAGGGACTCTCAAGAGTTTTCTCAAGTGAAAACTTATCAAATCCTCAGAGTAGTACATAGCCAAAAATGCTACATTAGTGTTTCTGCATATTACTAAAATTGATATTGCTTAGATGATTAGCTTTGAGTAATTCAAGAGGACTTCCATAGAGTTCTGTTTATTTTAGTAGAATTTTTCCTCTGAATTTTAATCCAAAATTTCAGCTAATTATAAATTATTGCCTTCTCTTAATTTGTTCATGTGCATTTATTTTTCTCTACATCCTGGAAGTATAGCTTTTAGTAAAGAGATATATCTATCAATTAATTGTGTAAATTGATACCCAAGAGAAATATATTATTCATTCTCAGGGAGATAAATATATATTGAGATTACATTTTTAAATCACATGTAATTTTTAGGATGATTTCAAATTATTTTTACAATAGGAAATATCTTTATTTATATTTTTCTTTAATATATTAGATTCTAACGCTTAGAATTCTTACTTAATATATACAATATTTTAAAACTTTATGCTTAAATATAGCATACATACAGAAAAGTGCACATGCCACAGTATTTAAAAAATCTGAATATTCNAAATATCTTTATTTATATTTTTCTTTAATATATTAGATTCTAATGCTTAGAATTCTTACTTAATATATACAATATTTTACAACTTTATGCTTAAATATAGCATACATACAGAAAAGTGCACATGCCACAGTATTTAAAAAATCTGAATATTCTGTGTTACCTGAAACTAAGTCAAGAAACTGATGATTAACAAACCTGAAAAGCAACATCACCCCCCATCACCACTCTTCCATCCATTCACTAAACCCACAAGGAGGAAAACCAGTGTTCTCATCTATTGTAGAATATATCAATTTTACCTGATTTTATATACAGTTGGAAAAATATTCTTTGTTCTCTATAAGTGGCATCTTTGCAGGATAATACTTTTTAAATTAAATATTTTTGTGATTCCTACATATTATTGCATGAACTTTTAGGACCAACCACCATCAAGCTTGTATACTAGTCTCCCATCTTCCTGTGTAGTACTAGGATATAACAATTCTTCTATTACCAAAGCCAGCTGTACATTTGTTTCCTCTTAATTTAAAATTTTTCCATATCAAATTTTNAAGATTAGTAATAGACAAATAGAAAGGAAATTACTGAATGTTTTAGAAATCTATTATGACAGATGCCTAAAATAGAATATATTGAGTAATTTTCATCTAGAAAAAGAGGGAAAAGTACTAAAATGGCTTTAAGAAAACAGGATTAGTTGCATGTTATAAAAGAAGAATAATCAAACAATAATAGTGGAATGAGTTCAATAGATTTTATTCATCCAGAAAATATGCATAGAGGGCTTATAATATTCCAGGCACTGTTATACAGACCGGGGATACAGTAGTGAACTAAAAAGATTAGATTCCTCACAAATAAGAAGAAAGAAAACTGGGTGAACTAACCTCAAATCAGGATTTTGAACTTCAAATATTGCTTTATACTAATGTTCCAGGTCCCAGATAGGGGCCCAGAGCTTTAGAACAATCCTCCAGCTTATCATTGTCAAATGTAAATCATATCATTACCTTCTGATCTTTATTCATCTGTCATAATAAGCCCGCAGTAATTTTGGAACAAAGTGTTCTTCCCAAACACATTTTACATTACTCAAGTGATTAATCTATAAAATATATTTTCATTAATATAGCTCTGCTTAGTAGTTCTCTAAAGCTGGATAAAGAGAATTTGTCATGAATAAGGGAGATACAGGGCCACTCATTCACTGTATAGTGATTGGAAATAGAATATAAACCATGTATTGTTCTTCCATGTCAGTTAACTGACAGACCATATGGTAACTATTTGGCTCATTTAAATATATATTTTCAAATAAAAGAAGCAAAATAAATTGAATCTCAACTTACTTTTTCCTGAATGATGAAACTGCCCTTTCAAATCTTCTGTTGTAGGCGGGGAAAAAAACAGGTTTGCATCAATAACTTCTGTGTGTTTAATCTGTATGTTCAAAAATTGTGAGTACCAAATCAAACAGTTTTAATGCTCAATTATGTTAAATAACCTCCATTTGGATGTTTTTCCAAAATAGAGCTAAGTAAATATTGACAAATAGCACAAAACATATCAATAATTTGTTGTCTAAGCTTGTTATTTAGAGGATTAAAATCACAACTGAGAGAACAAATAAAATATTACGAGTTATACTGCATCATACTTGCTAGACTTCCTAAATTATTAGCAAACCTACCGGGTAAATGCAGCAGCAAAGCTCAATCCGTTTAACATGCAAAACTGAAATCCACTTATGAGGCATAAGAGGGTATAGATGGGATTTCAGATATATAATTACAGAATTATTGATTCACTGTTTTCATTTACAAACAAGGTCATTCTAAGGATCACCTTGTAGGCTTACCCAAAATGAAACAAGAAAAGAGTATATCAGGTTTTCAATTAATTCTATGTCTGTGTACAGATTTGGAGGTCAGTTTAGCCAGTGTGTACCAAGATGGTGATTGGTGTACTCCACATATAACCTATCCTCAAATGAAATCAAATAGGAAATAGATAAAATAAGTACACAAAACTCAGCCACATAGAAGAGTAAAGGTGCTTGTGGCAGTATGAGAACTGTGACGGGGAGACTGTGTTTAGATGGGGAAGAGAAACTGAAGTCCTGATTCCTTAACTGGCATTGGGATTGAATTGGTTGGGATCTAACAACAACAACCAAAACAGAGGAGAAGCAAAGACTTTGGAAGAAGAGTTTGTGTAACTAAAGGATCATAGTCACATTTGCCTTCTGAGGAAGCAGTATCTCTTTCCTTTAACTGAGGATCTTGACTAGCAGAGGTATGTAGAGGGGGCCCTAAGACAGATGTGAGACAGAGGCTGAAGAGAGTTGAAAGACTCTGCTTGGGGAAGTGGGAGGTCTGAGAGGATGAGAGCCAAGGCAAAGGAAGAGATGGGGAAAGAAGAATGAAGCTAAAACTAAAGAACTTTCTGTTACAGGGCTCTCTAATATGAATGTTAATTATCTCATCCCTACTATGTAAGTTCTTCCATCTACCCAGACTTCTGTATTTCATTTCTTCCAGCAAACATCTCATGTGGGTAGGGTATTTTGTCTCCTGTACTTTGGTTTGATTTGGTTTTGCTGTTGGGGTTCTTTTTTTTCCCTTGAAGTTAAGGAAGAGAACTGAATTCTGGTTAGCATATAAATGAGAGACCACATTAACAGAAATGTTAAGCAGAGATGTAATCTAATCACAGACTCTCCTCTAGTTACTAACTGCCAAGGTAACCAAAAACCCTAACTGTGCATGAACCATGACTATTACCATCTGCTAATGGCTGACAGAGCTATCTATGGCAATTGAACGTTTTGAGAAATTGAAGTGATTCTGATAATATAACCCCCTTCTCTACTCCCTCTAGCCTACAAATACCTGCAAATCTTAGGGAAAAATTTAGATTCCATTTATTTATTATTATTTTTTTTGATCTTTTAGAATGATTTTATTTCACAGTTCCAATTTAATATAAAATAGACTGGGAAAATAAATTAAGTTTATATTTTTGTTACAGCATTTATGGAATAAACACATCATAAATAAACCA
>SJYV01011176.1:0-10985 GCA_006410875.1 Neotragus pygmaeus | reverse complement strand
ATCCCTTCATTCTTTCTGGAGTTATTTCTTCACTGATCTCCAGTAGCATATTGGGCACCTAATGACCTGCGGAATTCCTCTTTTGGTATCCTATCATTTTGCCTTCAACAGAGGCTATTGCTACCTTATTACAGGGTATTTCTATAGCATTAAATATTGTATCAGATTCTCAATATGCTGTACAGATAACACAAATTATTGAAACCATATCTCTACTAAAGGCTTCTTCTAAATCATCTATTATTATACAATATTATCTCAATTACAAAATATAGTAAGGCTTCATTCTGCCCCTTTTTACATTACACCTATCAGATCTCATTCTAATTTGTCCAGACCATTGGCAAAGGGCAATGATTCCATCGACTCTTTGTTAATTGCTTGTCTTATTCCTTATGAATTTCATCAACTCACACATATAGTACACATGGTTTGATGAATAAATTTCAATTATCCAGACAAGAAGCCCAAGCTACTGTTTCTGCCTGCCCCACATGTACTGTTGCTCACCACATTCCTACAACTACAGGGGTTAATCCCGGAAGCCTTTATCCCAGTGATATTTGCCAGACTGATGTTACTCATGTCCCTTCTTTTGGACATCTGGGAGCTGTTCATGCTTTTGTGGATACTTATTCGGGCATAATTTATGCTTCTGCTCATTCTGGAGAAACATCTGCTCTTGTTATCTCACATTTTTTGCAAGCCTTTTCTTACATGGCTCTACCAAAACATGTTAAAACTGATAATGGCCCTGCATATGTGAGTCATGGTTTTGCAAAATTTTTATCTGATTGGAATATATCTCATTCTACAGGTACTCCATATAATTTTCAAGGCCAGGCTATTACACACTCATCATACTCTAAAAAATATGGTATTTAAATAGAAAGGGGAGAAAAGTATGGCATATTGATGACACCAAAAGAGAAATTAGCCCAAGCTTTATTTACTTTAAAGTTTTGGGGTTTAAGATTGGATCATACAACACCAGCAGCAACATTGCATTTTGAGAACACCATTCTAGTGAACACTATACTCCTGGTCAAATGATTGCAGATAATACTCCAGTATGGTGGGAAAATGCTGTAAACAATTGGTGTAAGGGCCTTAGACTTAAGAAAGGACGAGGTTATGCTCTTGTCATTTCAGATGATGGACAACATCACTGAATACTGGCAAGACATGTCAAAGAGAGGAAAGAAGAAGACATAGTTCAACATCGACCCTCCCGGAGAGCCGCCAATGATGGGGAAAACAAGACTGATGATCAGTAACTGCCCCAAACCGGTTCCAAGGACCAACAAAGCCAAACCCCCACTTGGGGTCAACTGAAGAAATTGACCATTGAAGGGGAAAAATTGGTCAAAGAACAGGGACAGCCTTTGCCCTCGGCTACCTTGTTCCTGGCTGTGTTATCTGTGGTAACCACCACACCTGACAGCCAGTCACCAGGAAAGTCGAGGGACAGGACATGGAAGCAGCCCAGCTGTCCATCAGCAGACGAATGGATAACAAAGCTGCGGTACATATACACAATGGAATATTATGCAGCTGTTAAAAAGAATGCATTTGAGTCAACTCTAATGAGGTGGATGAAACAGAAGCCTATCATACAGAGCTAAGTAAGTCAGAAAGAAAAGCACCAATACAGTATATTAACACATAATACGGAATTTAGAAAGATGGTAACGATGACCCTATATGTGAGACAGCAAAAGAGACACAGATGTAAAGAACAGACTTTTGGACTCTGCTCAAGAAGGCCAGGGTGGGATGATTTGAGAGAATAGCATTGAAACATATTACCATATGTGAAACAGATCGCCAGGCCAGGTTTGATGCATGAGACAGGGTGCTCAGGGCTGGTGCACTGGGATGACTCTGAGGGATGGGATGGGGAGGCAGGTGGCGGGGGGGCGGGGGTTCAGGATGGGAAACACATGTACACCCATGGCTGATTCATGTGGATGCATGGCAAAAACCACCACAATATTGTAAATTAATTAGCCTCCAATTAGAAATTTTTTTAAAAGTCGAGGATCAACAACAGCAATTAGCAGTTATCACTTTGGCTTCTATGATCACCAATAATCACCAAAAATAAGCTTCAAAAAAATAAAAAAGGGAGATATATAGGGAATAGGCTATGCACAGGCCTGTATTATAATTAACAAGGCGTCTTTGAAAAATAAGAATGACTCTCTCATCACCCCCAGGTGAAGGGCTGGGAGCAGTTAAAAGTACATGATGTTGAAGTACTGATGTGAATGATGGAAAACCATTAGTGACTGTTCCCTTAACCAGAGCCTTGAGGGAGTTGCTTAGAAAGGGTGTCACTAGCCAAAGGGCTAAACAAAGTCATGAAAGGCCTGAAGGTTTGACATTAAGGACTGTGCATTGTGATCTTTATCCCCAATCTGAGATTGTAAAGAGCAATATCTGAAGAGCACAAACAAGGAAGTAGATGTTAACAATGAAAGGCACGCTAGGATTAGGATCTGGGCTTTTGCCTGTGAATGGCATCAGCCCCCTGACCCCCACCTTATTTCTGAGTCTTCTTTTTCCTTATTCTTCTGTGGCACCACTCCCTCAGGTCGGTTCGTTGCTGGGCTGGTCCCAACAGTTGGCAGCTTCTAAGAGGAAAAAGTTGCAGGAACGGATTGGCAGCTGCTAGGAGGAAGAAGGGGCATATTCGTAGCCCTGAGATGGGAAAGAACCAGGTGAGTGAGGGGTGGCTGGACCCCAGCCCAAGCTCCTACAAAGTCCCCAAGCCCTGGCTGGGGATTCAGGGGGGCCCAGGTACCAAAGGGAATACCACCTGTTCTCAAGGATAAGCCTTCTGCTCACCTGAGCAGGCCAAGAAGAAGTCATCCTCCCCCTCCTGCCCACCCCACCCAGAGAACAATGGTGACCTTGACCTTTGCCCCCCCATAGCCTCAGAAAGTGCCTCTTCCCGGGTGCTCTCTGCAGCCAGGGGGCAGCCCCCTCTTCTGCTCCCGCTCCCGGGCTCCCATCCTTCCTCCAGGCCCTGGGAAGCCTCCCAAGTCCTCACTGGCATCTCCACGCCTCCTGGGCCCCATCACTCTGTCACGTTCTCTTTCCTGAGCCTTTAAAGGACCCAGCGTTATGGTGAAGATGCTTCATTTTAGAGTCAGGCAACCTCCAGGTTTGAATCCTAATCCTGCTGCCTGTTACCTGAGTGGCCTGGGGAAGCTTGTTTAACTCCTCTTTGTCTCAGTTTCCTCATCTGTGAGATAGGGATAAACCCCACCTTCTGGGTGAACTTGTGATTGAGAAAAAGTCTGTGGATAAGAATGGCGGTAGTAGGTTGTCTCTCTACCACCTGCTGCTTCCACCCTGGTCCCCCTAAACAAAATTTCCAAATTGATTACGTCTCTACTTGTCAAGCTTCCTTTCAGAATGCCTTTTATCTAATGTGGTTTTGAAGGAGGAAACAGACAGAACAGGCTCTATCTTGAAAGCAGGACTCCATCCTGGGCCAGACTCTGGACTTTGAGCTAAATGCCCAGTATCTATGAAAATGACATACTAACTGGAAAACCAGACCCACCTCCAAATGGGAGAGCCCCAGGGCTCATACCTAGACTCTCCGTCACCTAAAAGAAACCTTAATTATCTGTGTAACCGAACAGAATGATAAATTCTATTATGCTTATTGGGGTATGACCACAGGCCTATTGATAATTGTCCACTGTTAACTATCTAGGCTTAAGGCATATGAATCATGGGTTAACTTTGTATCTTTCTTTTCCTTTGTTCAGACTAGTTTCAGGGAATTTGGGCAGGTAGGTTTGGGCACCCACACTTAAGGTATATAAGGTTTTCACAAAAACTGGCTGGGGTCCTTGGCTAAGAAGAGACTGCCTTGGGCCCACTGGTATAAGAAACTGCACTCCACTATCTGCATTGTCCTTCTGAGTGAGTTTGTTTCCTAGAATGTGTGGCTACAACAGTTTTACAAACTGTCTTCAACACTGTTCTATCTCATAGTTGATTTTCACATTTTTCAAGTTGTTGAAGTCTTTCCTGCCTTCTCCTTTAAGTCAGTTTCGTACAAAACTTAAATGCTTAGAGGAGCCGGGCAGGTGATAAGTATAGGTGAGCTGGCCAGGTAGGGGACAGTCGGGAGTGGGACTTCAGCAAAGTAGGCATCATCATCCTTATTTAAAGAGCAGTGTCCACTCAGCTGTAACGCGTGATTACCTTCCAGTCCAGTGTGAGCAGTTTCCAAGTCTTTAGGAGGAGACAGAAATCTAGAATACTTTTTTTTTCTGTAAAACTTTCTAATTTGTGGGGCATAGCCTTTATAAGGAGAAGAAAATGGCAACCCACTCCAGTGATCTTGCCTGGAGAATCCTGTGGGCAGAGGAGCCTGGTGAGTGGCCATCTATGGGGTCACACAGAGTCGGACATGACTGAAGTGACTTAGCAGCAGCAGCAGCAGCAGCAGCAAGCCTTTATAAAGGATTGTAGACGAGTTTCTTTGTGATAGAGCATTGTGAACATTTGCAATGAGGTGATATATCTAGATTTGCTGCAAAATAATTCAGGGGTGGAAAGGGAAGGAGGGCTGGATAGAAGTGAAGCAGATAGGTCAAGAGTTGAAACTGAGGGATGGGTGTGTGTTGTTTATGATACTGTTCTCTCTGCATTATACATTTTCTTTGGCAGCAAATTAAAGTAAACACTGTGCAGGCCAAACAAAAAAACACCCACAAGCCCAATTCAGTCCTTCCCTGTGTCCTTGAGGCGCACAACCACCAGAACACAGGGAAGCCCCTCCGAGCCTGGTGTGCACAGCTGGCCCTGGGAGATAACCAGTGATGCCAGGATCCCACTCAGACAGACTGTGCTCTCCATGGACCAGTGATGCCAGGATCCCACTCAGACAGACTGTGCTCTCCATGGACCTTGGGCAGAGGTGTCTTTTGTGGCCCCCCAGGTCAGGTCTGAACTCTGCCAGTAAATACTTTGGTGACCTTAAGCAAATCACAACATCTCTGCACCTCTGAGTTCTTTCTGATGTCTGTCCACGTCAGTGATTTTGGAGTAGAATCAGCCTGACCCAGTGAGGCTGACCAGCATGGTGTTCTTCCCTGGAAAAGAATCCCCTCATTTGTTGGAGCTGGAAATTCTCTTAACAGTCTTTGAGAGACAAGGCTTGAAATGCATCCTTCTGGCAGCATGGGCACCTCCCTTAAGCATATTCACATGAAGGTATAAAGAACTGAAAGCACAGTGTGATGGGATGAGGTCCTCAAGGCACAGAAGGAAGGCGGGATGGAGGAAGCCCTGTGTGGGCCATGGGGGCGAGCTGTAGAGGTTAATAAGACAAGATTCCCCCTAAAAAGTTTTATGAGATTTTAATGTCTTAAAAGGTGCCCTCAAATTCTGAAACACAAAATGATTTCAAATCGAGTATAATCCTAAAGACAAGATTACTCATTGAGGCATTGTAATTGCAAAGAATTGGAAACAAATTCAAAGTTCACCAGGAAGAAATAGTGAAACTGATTATGATACCTGATCCAGTCAAAAATAAATAGTTTGGTTTTTTTTTAAAGAAAGACAAGGAAGGAGCCAGAAAAGCAGGCAGGCAGCCTCTGGAAACTGGAAATGGCAAGGAAACGTTCTCCCCTGACGCCTTGCTAAGGCTTGATTTTAGATTTCTGACCTCAGAGCTATAACAGAGTAAATTTGTATTGTTTTAAGCCTGAGTGGCCCAGGACCCCTGTGTGCCTCTGTGTGTGTGTGTGTGTGTGTGTGTGTGTGTGATCTTAGCAAGAAACAGCAGCACCCTTAGGAC
Organism: Neotragus pygmaeus; assembly: GCA_006410875.1. Classification (NCBI taxonomy): domain Eukaryota; kingdom Metazoa; phylum Chordata; class Mammalia; order Artiodactyla; family Bovidae; genus Neotragus; species Neotragus pygmaeus. The sequence continues at coordinate 5,155 of SJYV01011176.1, read as the reverse complement.
TCAGGAGGACAGATTTTTTTTTCCTTTCAAACTTGCATTTTGTATCAGGGTAATGCCCATTAACAATGTTGATAGTTTCAGATGAACAGTGAAGAGACTCAGCCATGCATATACCTGTACCCATTCTCCCCCAAGCCCCCCAAGAGGATGGGTTTTTATGTCGGATTTATGGTCCTACAGCATGAACTCGCCTCCCAGCTCCCCAGGCCGGCAGCTCCGATGTTGACCAAGTCACGTGAACTGTCTGTGCCCTAGTTCCCTGCTCAGAACAGTGAGACACCAGCGAGGCCAGCCTGGCGGTGTCCTTAAGAGGATTAGGTGAAAGGCTAAGTGGAAAGCCATTGGCTGGAAGGACACGACAATGGCAGCTCTCTGCATCAGAATGACTTAATCTTTCTGCTGGGTCCGAATTTGGTCTCAGCTCCTGGCCATGCCTGGAGGATGAGGTTCTTTTCCTCCTCTTTAGATCCCTCCAGAAGGCAATGGCACCCCACTCCAGTACTCTTGCCTGGAAACTCCCATGGACAGAGAAGCCTGGTAGGCTGCAGTCCATGGGGTCGCTGAGCCAGACGTGACTGAGCGACTTCACTTCCACTTTTCACTTTCATGCATTGGAGAAGGAAGTGGCAACCCACTCCAGTGTTCTTGCCTGGAGAATCCCAGGGATGGGGGAGCCCAATGGGCTGCCGTCTGTGGGGTCGCACAGAGTCGGACACGACTGAAGTGACTTAGCAGCAGCAGAAAGAGGAACCAGGCCCTACCGGCCAGGGGTGGGCAGCCCCCTTCTGGAGACCCAGTGTCACAGAGGCCACCCGGCCGTACCTGGCCGGGGGGCTCACCCGCAGGGGGCAGCACCGCTCCCCTTCTGGCGGCCTCCCTTCCGTGTCTGAGCTAACGCATCTTCCCAGCACTGCTGGTCATTATTAGTATCACGTTTACAGATAAGGAAACAGGAACAAGAAAGTTGCCCAACTTTCCCCAAATCAACACAGCTGGGCAGTGATACAGACAGATTTGAATCCCAGCACCACGCTTTTAGCCCCAACCCAGGCCGCTTCTCTCAGTGAAGCCCAGGACATCCTCACTCCCCTGGACCCAACAGCAAGTCCTGTCCTGACTGTGAGGCCAGCTACCCTCCTGGCCCTCTGGGGGCTGGGCCAGATGGGGCTGGTGGGGGTGGTTGAGGAATAGGGGGGCCGGTGCTCCCGAGGCAGGTCCTAGAGATGTTGACTCAGCCGATCAGCTGAGCGGGTGACCTTCCTGACACGCTTGGGAGGAAGTGAGGCCCCAGGCACTGGAGGTCACTGGGTGTCCTGGGAGAATGTGACCTCGTGGGGTGGACAGTGCTCTGGGCGCCTATGGGGGCGGCACCAGCCTCTCTCTCATCTAGACTCCAAGGCCCTGTTTTGACTCTCTGCTGCCCATGGAAGGAGCATGGGCAGATTTCAAATCTTTGACTTTTGAATCCAAGGATTAGAAAGTCATGTCATCAGAATAATAAAATGTCAGGACCTGGAAGGGGCTCCGGGCCCCCCATGTGATGGAGAACAAGACCCAGGTGACGCATCCGGAGCCGAGGCCCCTGGGGAGGTGGGCTCGGGCGTGAGCCTCAGCAGACCCCCAGCCTCTGCCGCCTCCGCCCCTCTCCTGCCCCTGGGAGGGTTCCGTCAGCCCACCTGCCCAGCCTTTCAGGAAGCAGAGCTGGGCCCAGGACATCGTGACCACAGAAATGTCCTGGGACCCAGACCACTCCCTGTCCGCTTCCTCCTCCCCTGGGGCTCTCTCTATGGGCTCCTCCTTACTGCAAGGTGGGAGAAATTTTTAAAAATTTATTTATTTTTAATTGGAGGATAATTGTTTTACAGCATTGATTTCTGCCATACATCAACATGAATTAGCCACAGGTATACATATGTGTCCTCCCTGAACCTCCCTCCCATATCCCACCCTTCCCCACATTGCTAGATTGTTACCGAGCCCTGTTTGAGTTCCCAGAGTCATAGAGCAAATTTCCATTGGCTGTTTCACATATGGCAGTGTATATGCTTTCATGCCACTCTCTCCATGCATCTCACAGGGATGGGGGATTTAAGGAACCTCCCTCCTCAGCCACTCACCCTCTGGGGACTTTGGACAAATAGCCTCCACCTCTCTATAAGTTTTACATGTATGATGTGGGGATGATAAGTGTTTAAGTCAGCTGGCCCCAACTTTTTGGCACTAGGGACAGCTTTCATAGAAGAAAATTTTTCCAAGGACTGATGAGGGGATGGGAGTGATGGGGTGAGGCTGTAAATACAGATGAAGCTTTGCTCTCTCCTCCCTCACCTCCTGCTCCGCAGCCCAGTTCCTAACAGGCCTTGGATCAATACCAGTCCGTGACCTGAGGGTTGGGGACCCCGGGTTTAAAGAAGACCTCCTATGACAGGGCCTCCATACTGGAGGCAAAAAGCCACAGAAGGCAACCATTTGCATCTCACAGTTCAGGAGCACCCCATTCCCCTTTAACTCCCGAGATGGTCCTCAGACACCCTTGACCTGCCCTGCCTTGCTCTGTCAGCCCTCAGATATTGGACTCCTGCTCAGGAGGCCTTCTCAGTTGCCCCCAGACTCCTAACCATTTTAAACACTTTCGGAGCCCCCGCAGTGGGCCAGACACCATTCAAGGTCTCTTGCTGTGCTATCTCGCTTAATCCCTCCCCCAGCCCTGGGTGGTGACTTAAGGATTATCCCCATTACACAGATACAGAAACTGAGGGGCACCTGGAGAGAGCTCCGTAAATGTGTGTCAGATGCACAAATCCTGGGGATACTCACCTGTGCCAGGCCTGAGTGGCACCAGAGAGACGGGCGTGGAGCAGAAGTTGTGTCTGCCCTTCTGTGTTCTCTTTGGAATACCACCACCCTCCCCACCCTCTGGTCACCAGCAGGAGCTGTTTCCTCAGAGCCCCAGAGATGCTTCCAGCCCGCTGAAGCCACCCCCAGCCCCGGCACTCATTGGATTCAGGAAGGGAGCCTGGGGGTTGACGAAGGGCGTTTCTCCACCGCCTCTGTGCCCGCTGCCGCTTTGCACTCTGGCTAATGAGGCCATGCACTGGAGAGGACTTAACAAGATATAGAATCCAAAATAACTTGGCGGTTATTCAATGGGGAGGAGCCAGGAGCAAGATAATGTGGGTTTAGAGAAGAGGAGAAAGGTAGGGAGGAGGGCAGAGGGTGGAAGTGTGTGCTCCTCGTCCAGGGCTCTTTTTCTCTGCTCTTCTCCTGCTCTCTGATCCGAGACTAGATAGTTCATAGAGGTTCATGTACCTTCAGAAATCCTCACCACACGCACACCGCAGCAAGCTTCTAGAAGACATTGCCCCTGAGCGTGTGGCTGTGTCGTGAATGTCCAGGCAGCAATGGGGCTGCTTAGGAAAGGCTGTGTGGCAGGGCACTGGCTGTGAGTGGGGTTGTGGTGGTGCTGGGAAGGCCTGGTTATACCCATTTTGCAGACAGGGAAACTGAGGCTCAGAGACTCTGTGGGTCATGCCCAAGGTCACACAGCTCACTGGTGGCAGCCTGAGCCATATGAGGCTACTTTGGTCCTTAAAATGGTATTCCTCCCCTTTAAAATTTCATTCCTCACATACAAATATAATCACGTAGAAAGAAATGTCTTACAAATAGAAAACCTCTTACTGGAGGTTCCCTTATCCTTGTGTACAATGATGCCCTGGGAACTTCTGATCTCTCCTCTCTGTGAATTTCTCTCTCTCTCCTCTCTCTCGAATTTGGGTTATAGAACGGGGAGCAGAGTAGTCTCAAACATAATACAAAATTCCAAGTGACATGAAGGTGGGTGCAAGATATTGAATAAGCTGTTTTAATGGCACCAGCGCCTTGTTAAAGAAAATGATTGACTGAAAAAGAGACTAAGGATTGGCTGTGTGGGGAAGTGGGTTAGGGAGGAAAGATATAGCGACAATAGACTTCCATGACGTCAAGCCATTCCCACTGTGTGTTACAGACAGGGCCCCTTCGGGCCAGCCTGGCCAAAAAGCTGGGGGTTGTACAGGCACCGAGTGGGGAGCAGGTGCCCCAGGGCTGCACACAGGTCCACAACTCTCTCTCTTCTTGCACTTACCTGGGCACCCCAGAATTTGCAAAGACTGACTTCTTTGAGGCAAGTGGACTGAGCCCACTTGCCTCTTTTGTCCATAGTTCATCCCCACCAGATTCCTGGATCAACCAAAATTTGACTGGATTTAAGAGGCAGAAGGCACAGCTATAGTAGAAAGGACGGTCCTCTTTGACACCAGGGACACAGAGACCATCTCCTCATTGGCTGGGATACAGAGCAACAGGAACTCTCATTCACTGCAGGTTGGAGTGTAAAATACAACAGCATTGAAAAAATGTTGGTGGATCCTAATGAAGTCAAATCGCTGCCACTCCTGTGTCCTGGCTCTTCTGTTCCTAGCGATTTACCCAAGAGAGATGAGAACATAGGCACATGTGCATAACAGCTTCACTCATCTAACGCCACCCTGGAATTACACAACGATTCATGAGCAGGAGAAAGGAAAAGCGAATGGAATGGTGATGTGCCTACAGTGGACGAGCCCTCAGCAATAAAAGGGGACCGAAGATACAGGCAAGGTCATCAGTGAACCTCACAGTTGAGCACAGGAGACAGACACAGGCTGGGAGCATTCTGATTACATAAAATCCAACAGTGTATCAGAAAAGCGAATACCTATGGGGAAGCCAACTAGGAGAGACCCTAAGGAGTCATCCGGGTGCTAGAACTGTCCTGGAGCTGGATCTGGATGGTGGTCACACAACTGCTTACAATGTAAAGCCTCATCCAGAAGGCCAGGCTCTGTGTGTTTACATGAACTGTATCTCAGTCAAGTACTGTTTTTAAAAAAACCCAAATCTCCCAGAAGCCAAGGAGACACAGGCACAGCTAGAGTCCCAGCAAACATGCACTCTGGCATCGCCAGCCTCCTGGGGCTGAGTCCCAGGGATCCCAGCCCTAAAGGAGAGCACGGTGCCCCCCCGCCACCCCACAGGGAGGGGCAACAGCCAAACCCAAAGGCCAGTGGGTCTTGAGGTGAATGGAGATAGTAGGGAGGCGTGGCACAGTTGACCTCAGCAGCCTGGCATCACC
>SJYV01011173.1:0-30644 GCA_006410875.1 Neotragus pygmaeus | reverse complement strand
GATGCCATGATCTTCGTTTTCTGAATGTTGAGCTTTAAGCCAACTTTTTCACTCTCCTCTTTCACTTTCATGAAGAGGCCCTTTAGTTATTCTTCACTTTCTGCCATAGGGTGGTGTCATCTGCTTATCTGAGGTGTTTGATATTTCTCCCAGCAATCTTGATTCCAGCTTGTGCTTCCTCCAGCCCAGCGTTTCTCATGATGTACTCTGCATATAAGTTAAATAAGCAGAGTGACAATGTACAGCCTTGACCTACTCCTTTTCCTATTTGGAACCAGTCTGTTGTTCCATGTTCAGTTCTAACTGTTGCTTCCTGACCTGCATATAGATTTCTCAAGAGGCAGGTCAGGTGGTCTTCATAAACTTTTCATAAACTCTTCCAAAAATAGAAAAGGGGAGAACACTTCCAAACTGGTTCTCTGAGGCCAATATTGTCCTGAAACCAAAGCAAGAGACATTACAGAAAAATAAAAATAAATGCCAATTTTTGCTATTGTTTAGTCACTAAGTCATGTCTAACTTTTTTGCAACCCTGTGAACTGTAGCCTGCCAGGCTCCTCTGTCCATGCAATTTTCCAAGCAAGAATACTGGAGTGGATTGCCATTTCATTCTCCAGGGCATCGTCCCAACCCAGGATCAAACTCAGGTCTCCTGCATTTGCAGGCAGGAAGATTCTTTACCACTGAGCCTGCAGGGAAGCCCAGTGAACCAAATCCAGTAATCTATAAAAAGGATTATACTCCATGACTATGTGCAATTTATCCCAGGAATTCAATATTGTTTTAACATCCAAAAATCAATGTAATATACCATATTTATTGGCTAATTTTTTTTTTTTTGGCTGCACCAGGTGGCATGCCAGATCTTAGTTCTCTGACCCGGGGTGTGACCATGCCCTCTGCAGTGGAAGCACAGATTCTTAACCACTGGACCACTAGGGAAGTCTCTAATTGATTAAAATTTTTTAAATACATGATCATTTCAACAGACTCAAAAAGAGCATTTGACAAAATCTAATGTCCCTTGTGGCTCAGCTGGTAAAGAATATGCCTGCAATGTGGGAGACGTGGGTTCTATTCCAGGGTTTGGAAAATGTCCTGGAGAAGGGAAAGTCTATCCACTCCAGTATTCTGGCCTAGAGAACTCTATGGACTGATTAGTCCATGGGGTCACAAAGAATTGGACACAACTGAGAGACTTTCACTTTCAATACTCTTTCATTATAAAAGCACTCAACAAACAAGGAATACAAAGAAAGTTCTTCAGCCTGATAAAAGCAGCATATAAAAACAACACAGCTAACATCATACTTCAGTGGGAAAGATTGAATGCTTTTTCCCTAAGATCGGGAACAAGATAAGAATACCCATTCTCGGCATTTATATTGAGCATAGAAATTAGGCAAGAAAAAATAATGAAAGGCATCTATGTTGGAATGGAAAAAATAAAATTACCTTTATTCACAGATGACATGCTACTAAAACTAGTAAATTAGCTTAGCAACATTGTAGATTACAAGATCAATATGCAAAAATCAATTTTATTTCCATATGGTATCAATGACCAATCAAATACTGAAATAAAAATATTTATAATAGCAACTAAAAATAAGATAAGTTAAGAGAAAAATTTAACAAAATGTGTGAAAGACTTGTGCACTGNAATAATAAGCCAATTAGAAAATGGGCAAGAGACATGAAGATATTTTCACCAAAGCGAGTATACAGATTACAAAAACCACATGAAAAGAGGCTTACCATCATTAGCCATCAAGGAATGCAAATTATAACCACAGTGAGATACCACCACACCCCTATCAGAATTGTTAGAATGAAAATAGCAGTTCCATCCCACCCTTCCCACTGGGAAGGATGTAGAGGAACTGGATGACTCAGAAATTTCTGGTAGGAATATAAAATGGTACACAACTATTTAGCGATTTCTTATAAAACTAAATATGCAAAAAAAAAACACTTAAATATGTAATTTCTGTACAATCCAACAAGTGCACTCTTGGACGGTTATTCCAAAGACATTAAAGTTTATATTCATACAAAACCCCACATATGAATGTTGATAAAGTTTTATTTGTATTAGTTCCAAACTGGAAACAACCCAGATGTCCTTCAGCAGGTGAATGGATAAACAAACAGAGGTAGCAACCACAACATGGGATTCTACTCATGAAAAACAAGGAGTGAACTATGATACATGCAACGAATCTCCAGAGAATTATCCCAAGTAAAAAGTCAATCTTGAGAAGATTCATACTGTATGGACCCATTTATATAACATATTTTTTAATATTTATTTTTATTATTTATTTATTTGGCTGTGCCAGGTCTTAGTCATGGCTTGTGGGATCTAGTTCCCTGAACAGGGATCAAACCCAGGCCCCCTGCATTGGAGCTCGGAATCTTAGCTGCTGGACCACCCAGGAAGTCCCTGTATAACATTTTTTAAATGACAATATTACAGCAGTGAAGAGCAGACATTGTTCAGGGATGAGATATTTGGATGGCATCACTGACTCAATAGACATGAGTTTGAGCAAACTCCAGGAGATGGTGAAGGACAGGGAAGCCTGGCGTGCTGCAGTCCATGAAGTCACAAAGAGTTGGACACAACTCAGTAACTGAACAACGAGTTAGGGATGGGACCATAGTGTAGTCACTAGAGGGAAATGGGTGTGATTATAAAGGGCAATTTGAAAGATCCTTGCAATGATGGAGGAACTATTCAATACCTTGATGGTGATGGTGGATACATGAACCTGCCCAGGGGATAAAACTGTATGGAATTCAACAGACGCACCCATACACACAAGTACATACACGAGCCCAAGTATAAATGGAAAAATCTCAATAAGATCAGTGGATTGTATCTATGTCAATATCCTGGTTGTGAAAACTATTATAATTTTGCAAAGTGTTATTATTGGGGAAACTGGACAGAGTTTCTGGACAGTTCCCCAGTACAAAGTCTCCAAATTATTTCTCAAAATTGCATTGGAACCTACAAAGATTTCATTAAAAAATAAAATCCAGAGGCATTAAAGGTATATGTGTGAGAAACACAACTTTAAAGCTGTTAGAAGAAAACAAAGGAGAATATCTTTATGACTCCATAGTAAGAAAAGATTTATTTTAAAAAGATGGGAGCACAAACTATAAAGTTAAAAATTGATATATTTAAATAAAAATTCTGTGCATCAAATACCATTTTAAAAGACAAGCTACAGAGTGCCAGGAAATACATGCAGTGCAGGCATCTGACAAAGGATTGATATCCAGAATACATAACAAATATATCAATAAACTAAAAACAAAATTAATGGACAAAAGACATGTACAGATAGTTCCCAAAGAGGAAAGCTGATTAATATACATGTTAAAAGGTAGTCAACCATCCAAGTCATCTATGAGATGCCTAAATACCACAAGAAACAATTTCACACCCATCACATTGGCAAAAAATTTAAAGGTCTGACAATATCAGGTGTTGGCAAGGAATTGGGACAACGGGGCCCTCATACACTACTGGTAGTGTGTAATTTTATGTAAGCGCTTTAGGAAGCAATTTGGCAATAGCCAGTAAAGTTAAAGATGCATCTATTTTGTGACCCAACAATTTCACTCACAGATCTATAACCTAAATAGTGCTCTGAAATCATTTTTTGGTCATGAGTCACAGTATGCATTAATTTTAAGTTGTAATCCAATGTGTATTTATAATGGAAGCAAAAGTTTTCTTGAGGATTTTTTATCCTGCATGCAAAGCCCTCTCATACTTTTATTTTATTCTATTTAATTTTTTAATGTTCAGCACAGTTAATAGAATTGATTTCAAGATCCAGTAAAGCAGTGGTTCTCAATCTTGTCAATATTACAGTTATCTTTTTGGCTTTTAAATCTCAATTACCCAGGCCACTACCCAAACAAGTTAAATTAGAATATTTGGAAACACCTAAATGGCCATCAGTAGGAAAATGGATAAATGCACTGTGCTGTATTCATACAATGGAATAATATGCAGTAGTTAAAATAAATGAACTAAATAAAGTGCATATATCCTCATGGATGGGGTCTCAAGAACAGCTAATGAGCCAAGCAAGTTTCAGAAGAGTCATTTGCAGCATGATACCATTTTGTGAGGCTGAAAACCATGTGTGGTGTGTTAAGATGTGTGTTAGTAGCTCAGTCGCGTCCAACTCTGTAACCCCATGGACTGTAGCCACAACTGTAGCTGGGGCAAGGAGCAAGGAGAAGCATCTCATGAATTCTGAGCCCTTGGTGCTGGCATTTCATTAGTGACTCAAAGAGGAGTAAACTCAGATGACAGCCCAGATCCTTTGACCCCACTTTAGAGCTTGTCTCCTTGTTGGTATTCTCTTGGAGTAGAACTGAGACTAAAACACAGAGCCCTAGGAATAAGGTCAATATATGCAAATACTATCGTCATCAGTCACAAACATTTCTCTAGTACAGTCAAAGTCTGCGACAGGAGTAAGAAAAAGAGAAGTGGCATACCTTAGCCTCTGAATAGGAACCAGCCCCTACTCGACTGTGAGTCATCAGGCATTTGCCATGATCACTCTTGGGTGTAATCACCCTGCTGACTTCCACTGTCTAGCTGATGTCACTCAGCATCCCACTGACAGAATGAATGATGGAGGAGGTGAAGGAGGTGATTTTGGATCTAGGACTACTTTGAGGAGATGGCAGTAGCAAAAGGGTCGTGGGTACCTGAGGCCAGTGCAAAGGTATTGAATACCCAGGGTTCTCAAGAAGAGAATAAAGAAAGGTTGTTTTTGTTCAGCTACTAAGTCATGTCTGACTCTTTTGTGGCCCCATGGACTGTAGCCTGCCAGGCTCCTCTGTCCACGGAATTCTCCAGGCAGGAATATTGGAGTGAGTAGCCATTCCCTTCTCCAGGGGATTTTCCTGACCCAGGGATCGAACCCGTGTCTCTTGCATTGGCAGTCAGTTTCTTTACCACTGAACCACCTGGGAAGCTCATAAAGAAAGGTGAGAGTCACTGAAGACAAACCCTATCTACTTTCTAATTTAGGCTCAGTCCTGGCTCCCACACTTTACCCCAGAGAACAGTGGGAAATACCTTCCAAGGATGAAGGTGTATTTTGGCTCATTCTCTAGCTTCCCCTGGTGAAGTTCCAGGGTCTGAGGGGTGAAGAGGTACAGTGTGCCAACATCATCCTTTCTGCTTCCATGACATAAAGCAGAGCTTCTCCCCTGCCTGTTGGCCCAGACCTCCCATCAAGAAAGGGAAAGGGATTCCTGACATCTGTTGCCAAGATACAGAAGCTTGAGGTGACCCACTCATGAATGGGGGTCATCGCGGGGATCCTCCACAGCAAACTTGAATCCCAGATGGGTATCTCCTTGTTCACCCAACAACACTCAATTACTGAAGAGACAGTAATTACTGAGGGGAGGGAGGGTAGAAGAGACTCAGAAGATTGTGTTTATAAGCTTTGACCAGTGATATGGGGATGCAAAGGGAGAGTTATTGAGGATGGGAGTTGAAGAAGTTGTAGAACTTGGCCAGTCAGTGGGTCCTCCTCCCTGAGATGCTGGGGAGAGGCAGGGAAGCTAATCTGGGTGAGATGAGATGATGGTAATTTTCCTTGTTCACTTGCTCTACAGGATGAATTTCAGGATTTCAGGGTATAACTGAGTGGAGGTGTCCAAGGTGCATGTGGCTCACCAGGTTTGGAATTCAGAGGAGGGTCTAGGCTACAGAAACATGTTGCTTCCCTGTGACAGTTCCTTGAGGGGGAAAAAGGCAAAAACCTTTGCAGAAAGGTGCCACAACTCCAGTAGGAAATCAATGCATTTGATTTAATTTCCAATCCGACATCATTGCCACCCCAACTGCTCTGCAATTTGCACAAATTCAGGCAGTGGAATTAAACTGGAAAGGATTTTCAAGGAAGACACTGTACGTTGATGAAATAAATTGTGTTCCCTAAACCACCCTGAACAGCTCTTTATCTCATTTTTCAAGACCAATCTTTTTAGACAAAAACTTATTTTGGTCAAGTCTTTAGACGCTGGATTGGAAAAGGCCCCTTAACTGATGGAGTTGGAGAGCATAATCAGACAGCAATTTGCTCCATACTAGTTGAAAAATCATGATGAGCTGAGTAGGATGCTTTGACCAACTACGTACAGAGCATAATTTTATGTCTAGCTGCCAACGACAGTACATATTTCCCATAATAGGCACTCTAACTGCACAAAATTATGAACTGAGAGGAGGTGAGAGGCTGATAATGGGCTGAGTAAAACTTTAGCAATAGCCAAGTGACACTGATTAGGGAGCATTGAGAATCCATGTGACTGAGTCTTTAGCATACTAAATTCCTTCAACTAGCCCCTCTATCTCAGCACAGAATTTTACTTCCCTTTGTCAGTGACAAGACTATATGAAGAGGGGGGTTGTGTGAATCAGACAAGTGACCCCCTCCCAGTGACTAGTCCCTGAGCGGAGAACACTTGATGCACTCCCTGTTCCAAAAAGCTGCTTTGAGCCCTTTGATGAAGAAGCCCTTTGACACCAGTCTTCTGTCTCCTTCCACTTCTAGAACCTGCCCGTTAGGAAGAGACAGGCATGATCAAGGGGATGAAGGCTTCTTGTGCAGTGTCACACTCTCCCTGGAGCTCAATAACACAGCCTGCTGGTGGGGGGATCCTGAGAGATGAGGTGAAAGGACTTCAGTAACTCGGAACAGCCGAGTGTTGTATATCACAATGACAACATCCAGGGAAGGGAATTTGGGGAAAATATGCTTTACCTGCTGTATTAGTTTTCTAGGGGTATTGTTAATACACACACACACACACACACACACACACACATCTCACAAACTAAAAGGCTTAAAATAAAAGTCACTCAGCTGTGTCCAACTCTTCGTGACCTAGAATTCTCTAGGCCAGAATAATGGATTGGGTAGCCATTCCCTTCTCCAGGGGATCTTCCCAACCCAGGTCTCCCGCATTGCAGGTGGATTCTTTACCAGCTGAGCCACCAGGGAAGCCCTTGAAAATTTTTTGTCTCGGTTCTGGAGGCTTGAAGTCTGAGATCAAAGTGTGGGCAGGCTTGGTTCCTTCTGAGTCTGTGAGGGTACGCTCTGTTCCAGGCCTGTCTCCTGGGCTTGCCGATGGCTGTCTGCTCCGAGCGTCTCCTTGTGTGCTTGTCTGTGTCTGTGTCCAATTTTCCCCCTTTATTAGATTAGGGCCCACACTAATGAATTCATTTTAACTTCATTATGTCTATAAAAACATTACCTCCTTATAAGGTCACATTCTGCTGTACTAGGGGTTTGGATTTCAACATATCATATTTGAAGTGAAAAGTGAAAGTGTTAGTTGCTCAGTCATGTTTGACTCTTGGCGACCCCATGGACTGCAGCCCACCAGGCTCCTCTGTCCATGAAATTTTCCAGGCAAGAATACTGGAGTGGGTTGCCATGCCCTCCTCCAGGGGAGCTTCCTAACCCAGGGACTGAACCTGGGTCTTCTTCATTGCAGGCAGATTCTTTACCATCTGAGCCATGACAATTCAACCTATGACACTTGTCAAGCCTATCATGTGGTCCCTGGGGAAAAGGACTGTTCCCATGTTGTGGAGTTTATTGCTGGTAAGAGATTTTGAGACTTGGACCCACAGACAAAGCTACAGGGTACCCCTAGACACCATACTAAATTCGTAAGTTAGTGGCTCAGTTGAGGCCACAGCTCAGTTTCTGGAAAGTGAAAGAAGCCTTGGGCAGAGGCCCTAGCGAAGATAGCAAGAGGAGTTCCCTTCCCCTAGGACTCACCCACAGACCTTATTGTGATGGCGACTGGTGACTCACAGCCACTGTCGCAGTGGTTTTCTGTCCTCCGCCATGGCCTCTTCCCTGCCCTCATCCCTTCCAGGTGTCCATGAGGCCTGACAGTGAGTTCAACTGAAATGGGTTCTTTCACCGCTCCAAGAACAGTTTAATTCATTTCCAAAGTGAAAGAGCAAAGACAGAAGGAGGAAATAAAGGTGACTCAGTTGGTTATAAAATGAGATTGAAAATCACAGTAACTTGGACATACGCTAAGTTTTCTCTTTTAATAATAAAATGAAGGATCAAATTTATTGCTCAGTCGTCATGCAGTCTCTCTTTCTGAGGTCTACAGACCATATGTTATCTCTTTTCTTCGTTTTTGTTTTTGTTTTTTTCAAAAAATTGTGGTAAAACATCTACAACATTAAAATTTACCACATTTCAGTGTGAAGTTCGCTGACATTAAGTACATTCATATTGTTGGGCAGCCATCAGCACCACCCATCTCCATAACTTTTTTCATCTCCCCAACTGAAAATCCCTATCAATTGAACAACTCCCATTCCCCTCCCCATATCCCATGGTAGCCACCATCCTGCTTCCTATATCTGTGAATTTACTACTCCAGGTCCCTCATATAAGAGGAATTATACATTATTTGTCCTTTTGTGACTGGCTGATTTCACTGAGCATAGCATCGTCAAGGGTCATGTATGTTTTAGCAGGTGTCAGCATGTCCTTCATTTTACTTCTCTAAAGAGAGGTCTTCCTTCGAAAACTTAGCCAATGGATCATTTTCAACTGAGAGAGGCCACTAGGAAGTGATTATGGATGGATAAACAAGGTACTACTGCATAGCACAGGGAACTATATTCAATACCCTGTGGTAAACCATAATGGAAAAGAATGTGAAAAAGACTGTCTATGTGTATCACTGAATCACTTTGCTGTGCAGTGGAAAGTAACACAACACTGTAAATCAGCTATCAGTTCAGTTCAAGNGTTTAATCATTCTTCTATTTTTCTATTGATAATTCTAGTTTTTTTTTTAAACCATTAAAATTGGTGAGCTTAGAGGATTCTCATGTGTCTCTTGATTCACAAGTGCAGACATTTTTGATAGTCTTTGTTGGGCACCCGTTTTTTCAATTTTAGAGGATTATAAAATTGTGTTATAAAATTGCTGTCTGAAATTATACACTTTCCAGGGCTGTATGAATTTACATAATGCTCTACACTCTTGACAATACTTGATGTTATAAGACATTTTAAATTTAAGGATTCTGATGAATGTATAATTGATAGGTTGCAGTTTGAATTTACATTTAAGAACTGAAGGGCTTCTTTGGTTCTCTAAGATTTAGTATGCTTAATATTTAAAAAATTTTATGTGTTTTATCATCAATTGAAGTTCTCTTTTCTGAAATAGTGCTCTTTCAAATTTCCTGTGATTTTTTTTTTCCTATTCTGTTCTCTTTTTTCTTAATTTTTTGTAGTAATGTTTTATATATTCCAGATGCATATCTTCTGTTGATGATATGTGTGGTAATTGCCACTGTGTGTTTTAGGTTTTCACACTGTTTTGTATGTCATTGATGAAGAGAAGTTCTTAATTTTAATATAATCCAATACATCAATCTTTTCCATATGGTTAGTGCTTTTGGGGGGTTCTGTTTGCAATTTCCTTGTCTTTCCCTGTATTAGATAATATCAATAAGGTGACCAGATGGTTTTAGATTTTTATTTGTCAAAAAGTTTTAATTATGTCTTTGAAATGACATATAAACTATTGAATTTATTTAAGACTAATAAGCTATTCAGATTTTTAATTTCTTCCTAGGTCTCTTTTACTCTTTGACTTCAATTTTTTTCTTTATTGTGCCAATTTTACAGTGATTGCTGAAGTTATTATTTTTCATTTATCATGTTGGGCATCCCAGAAATTTCTAATACTCTTCAAATGTGGCTTCTTCTCCATTCTCTCTGTCTTCTGCTTTCAGAACCAGTAGTACTGTAGATGTTATTTCTTTTTCATATTTTCCACTCTCTCCTGACCTATTTTCAGTTTACTGTCTTTTTTCCCCACTATGTATAGTTTGCTATTAATCTCATCCATCCAGTTCTTAATTTTGGTTATTGTATATTCATTTTCTAGTTTTTCAGACTGAATTCTAATTCTTCTCCTATTATAGTTTCTAGTTGCCTTTTATAGTTTCCAAAATTTAGACAGTTTTTTATTCTTGCCTGTTGTCTTCTCCAATTTAATAGTTATTTTAAAGCCAGTGGCTTTTTCGAAATTCCCATGGCTCTATTTCCATTATCCTTAGTTTCTCCTGGTTCCTGTTCTTGTTTTCTTGTCTATTTCTGTCTGTGCCTGGTTATTTTTTATTGATGCCATATTGGCAAAATATGTTTGTAGAAAATTTGAAACCATTGCTTAAAGCATAAGACAATTTAATTCTGCTATGTGCCTGAGAATAGTAGTATCTTCATGATTTTCTGTGATAAGGATGGGTCAAAGGAGATTTGGGCTTCATAGGTGGCACTAGTGGTAAAGAATTCTCCTGTCAATACAGGAGACATAATAGACGCAATGAACCCTGTGTCAGGAACATCCCCTGGAGGAGGTAATGGCAACCCACTCCAGTATTCTTGCCTGGAGAATCCCATGGACAAAGGAGCCTGGCAGACTACCGTCCATAGGGTCACAAAGAGTAGGTAACGACTGAAGCCATTTAGCATGCAAAGTAGATTTGCAGTCACTGGAAGGCCTCTTAATGCCTTTAATCCTAAAATTACACTTTTGAGTTACGTTTACCAGTCTTTGGTGTGCCTGGGCTCCAATCCTTTTCTGTGATATGCTGTTCCCATTCATAACTGGAGACAAAGGGACCCCTGAAATGGTTCAGCATCCTGGGATTCTATCCTTCTCTGCATCTTGGCCTGGTAATTTTTCACCCCTTTGCTCTCCAATATTTTTAAGTATTAAAAAAAAAAACCTACTCTTTTTAGTAATATTTAATTACCTGGCTAGTTGTATTTATTATTACTGGACTCTCAAGTCCATAAATAGCATTACAGTTTTAGAACCTGTACCTCTTCTACTATTTCAGGATTTACCATACATTCATGTCTGAATTTTTACTGTCTGTTTATGATACATTGTCTTAGAAGTATGATATCAGTATTGATACTGTGATATTACTTAATATAATCTTTTTGTTTATATGATATTTATGAGTCCTTTTAGAGGAAAAGCAAAACAAAAGCAAATGTGTCCTTGTGTATAATTTTCATAATTTTTACAAAAACATAAATTTATTTATCAGATTCTCAGTTGTTTTAAATATTATGTTTTGATATTTCAAATTATAGCAATTCGATTTAACCCTTCTTTAGCTTCTGAGCAGAAAAATTGTATCTTACAGTAAGATGTATATATATATATATATATATATATATATAAGTATTTACATCAGTAGGAACAAAATGAAAGGTGATATTTTAACACTAGAAAATATGGGATTATTTTACATTTTGTTCTTTCGAAATGATATTTATGATTTAATATCATCACATAAATAAATGGTAACCATTATTTAGGTGTCATGTAATGATACTATTTACCCTTTCAAAGTCCCTAATGAATGTTTCAGCCTAAGCCTGTTTTATAAAAAGGTCTGGCTGTTTGCTTAGTGGGAATAGAGGATGATTATCTCTTTGCTTAGACTCAGAAATACTTTGAAGTTATGTTTTTAATTAAGCCAGGCAGAAGACTTCTGAAGGCTTTTAATGTTTGTTTCTAATCTTATACAGAAAGATTCTGAATTTTAAAAACATTACTTAGCTTACATAACAGAAT
Source organism: Neotragus pygmaeus (assembly GCA_006410875.1). NCBI lineage: Eukaryota > Metazoa > Chordata > Mammalia > Artiodactyla > Bovidae > Neotragus > Neotragus pygmaeus. The sequence goes on along the minus strand of SJYV01011173.1, from coordinate 18,941 downwards.
TATTATTAATGTAATCTGTATAGTACCATACTAATTGGTTTGAAGAATTATTTATGTGTATACTTTTCCATTCATATTCTCTTTACCCCTTATAATCTGAGTTTGACCTCAGTCAAATACTTTTAGCTTCTCAAATTATTTATTATGTGAATTAAATTGTACATACTCATATCTCAAATAATTGTATCAAAATATCTTATTATAAAAACTTTCTGTATAACAAAAATATTATTGTGGACAGATCCTTAGGTGACTACTGATAATTTCTGCCTGCTGGTCTTCACACACTGTTGTATAATCCCCTTTCCTGGAGTATGAGCAGGGCATGTGACTTACTTCTAAACCAGAAAATTTAGCCAAGATGATGGATAGCACTTCTATAATTATGTTTAGTGTTTTGTGTGTGTGCGTGGTGTGAGGATTGAATCTGATTTTACATTTTTCCAAATGGTTATCCAGTTGTCTCAAGAACTATGTAAGAGGATGACTATCTTTTTACCCCAGTCATTTAAAACACTACTTTTATTATACACTAGGATTTTAGTAAATAGTAGCTGTACCTATTTCTGGAATTTCTGTTCTGTACCATTTATCTTTATATTGATGTACAAATACCATATTGTTTTGATTATCTACATGTTGCATATATTTCAATGTCTTTTCCGTATAGGTCCCCTCAAAACCCTTCCTTTCGTTGTTGCTTTTAGCTTTTCTTGTATGTTTATCCCTGCATGTGAACATTAAGATCAGCTTTTCTAGCTCCTTTAAAGCTCATTAGAATTTTTCTTAGATCAAATTAACCATTATCTTTGAAATTAAGTGCCAACTTGATGATCTTGAGATAGCCTAATGAAAAACAAGGAACGTCTTTCAGTTTATTTATGTCTACTTTTGTGTTTTTCCAGCTGAATTTTATGTCTGCAATTTCATTATGTTTCCTTTGCAACTATTTATTTTCTCAGTTGTTTGCAAACAATGGTGAGTCTTTAAATGAAATCTGAAATTAAAATGCCAGCAACTGGTGTTTATACTCAGCTCATATTTTGAAAGTAATTTTAATCATTCAAAAATTTTCAATAATGATTAATATAAAATCTTTTAGACAATGTTGTTTCTAATTTTTTTTTTTGAGTTCAAAAATGTAAAGAGAAGGTCATTTTTATATTGAATACCTTCAAGAACTCCTTAAAGCCTTTGAGTTTTATTCTTATCAAGGACGTGTTAATTTCTTATTTCTCTTAAAATTCTAACTTTGGGTAATGAAAGCCAGCAGAAGTTATTTCCTAAACAGAAACATATAATTTCATCCTTCTGAGAAAATTTGTGGTTNAAAGAGAAGGTCATTTTTATATTGAATACCTTCAAGAACTCCTTAAAGCCTTTGAGTTTTATTCTTATCAAGGACGTGTTAATTTCTTATTTCTCTTAAAATTCTAACTTTGGGTAATGAAAGCCAGCAGAAGTTATTTCCTAAACAGAAACATATAATTTCATCCTTCTGAGAAAATTTGTGGTTTAGAGAAAATAAAATTTTAAGTATTCCTTGTCAAAATTATGTTGAAGGTATACCTGTTATAATTATATTGATTATTTGAAAAAATGAATTATTAATAACAAACATGAAAACTTCATAACTTCCATATTGGAAAATAGGTTTGAGTTGGAGCTTTTAAAGTTAACTCATTGATAAATTAAAAAGTGTTTGAAATCCCTTGTCGTTTGTCATGTTAAATTGCTATGGGAACTTGAAAGTCCTCTACTCAATATTTAGGCAATAAGATATGCCAGGAATATCATGAATAAAAATGCAGGGAGTATTATGTTGAATGTTTTCCTATTCTGAAAATGTGACCCAATGGACTGTAGCCCGCCAGGCTCCTCTGTCCATGGGATTCTCATGGCAAGAATACTGGAGTGGGTTGCCATTCCTTTCTCCAGGAGATCTTCCCAACTCATGGATCAAACCCTGGTCCTTGTGCATTGCAGGCAAATTCTTTACCATCTGAGCCACCAGGGAAGTGCAGTATTGAGTTATCCGTTTGCAACAAGTCAAGTTTACTTTTTGTGAAAGAGGAGGAATTATAGCAGTATTGTAAATCAGTCCTTTAGCATATGTATATATTTGGTATAAAGTGGTAGGATTTAAGGAGCTAAGTCTAAAGAAAGGAACTATAATATAGAAATAGTATGGATTCTGAAGTGCTTAACCCAGCTGTAATGGCTTTCATCATTTTCTAAAGCTAGAAAACTACTATATATCACACATTTAAAAAGTACCTTTTGGAGAAGTCACCTATACCCTGAAGAAAACCTATATGGCAAAGTTTCTTTTTTCCAGAGAATAAAGTTAGTGGTATAAAGGGCTATATAATAATTTTATAGTTAATGTAGAAAAATATTTACTCTTCACTTCATTTTTTTTCATCAATAAAAAATATTAGCATGACTGAAAAATGCATTCAGAACGTAACTGATGATTTATTATTCTCAACTGTTTGGACCTTCGTTGATTAAAATATATATGTATTTCTTGGTTCTAATTGACTCTACTAAAACTAAAGACGTTCTTGGAAGAACCTTCTTGCTTCTTAAAATTCTACATATAATTTAATATTGAGGCACTTTATTCAGTTACCCATGTGTATATATTTTATAATAATTAAATTTGGAGGACATTCCAAGAAGTAGCATTATGCAAAACCAAGCTATATCTCTTTTAGGCATTAATTGTCATTTTAACTGAATTCTGGAAACAGGGATTGGAAAAATACAAACTTCAGAAATTTTCAAAATACTTACGATTTTCTCCTACTGTTGTAGTTAACTATACTTTTGAAGAATTTAACTTAGAATTCTTGAGCCTGAATGCTCACATGTTCTTCCATTTCATTATAATCTGCTTACAAGACTTCAAAGTTTGAACTCCTGAATTTAATCTTGATGATTTAAAGAAAGCTTTTCTCCATGATACAATTGAGGATGTCTTTTAAAAATACAGATTAATTGGCTTAGAAACTGGGGAAAATATATTAATTTTGATTACCAGAAGTAAGAAAATGATATTATTTATGAATTCCCACACTTTCCCATACAAAATGTCTTTAAATCTTTATCCAGACTTGAAAATTCTTCCTCATTTTGTTAAGGAAGAATACATATCCCTAAATTCATAATTTTATCCCATCCTCTATATTCCTTTTGTGTGTTTTTTTCCACTTACTGTCTCACTCATGTCTGTGTATAGGCTTTCTACATTAATTCTTTTGAAGATTTACTTTTAAAACTTTAATTAATAGCATAGTTTTTTTTTCTTTTTAAAATTTTTACTTTATTCTACTTTACAATACTGTATTGGTTTTGCCATACATCGACATGAATCCNTACAGATTTCTCAAGAGGCAGATCAGGTGGTCTGGTATTCCCATCTCTTTCAGAATTTTCCACAGTTTGCCACTCTCAAATCGACCCACCGTGCAGAAGTTCTCACGTCCACTGTGCCGCTCTCCTCTGTCCCTCGGAGTCTCCTCCCAGGTTTCCCTTCTCAGGCTCCTCTGGAACTTCTGCTTTTAGTACTCTTCCTAACTACCAAGCAGAAGGACCAGCCTCTACAGCCCAAATCACCATCACTTCCTGCTCTCTACAGAGGACCAAGTTGGTGGGGAAAGCATTCTCCCCACCTTCAACAAAAGTGTCACACTCACTACACACATGAAGAGGTGCTGGCTACAAGAGAACACAAGTCAATTTACAGCCACTTCCATGAACTCAAAGCAAGAAGGGAAAATCCTCTCGTGCCAGAAATAAAACAAAATTCAAAGCCAGAGCAGTGAGCAGGAGTTAACAGGAAATGGCCCACAGGGGTATCAGAACTGGATGAAATTGTTCATGTTTCAATACCCATGAGGGATAAACAGCTGAGGCACAAGGCTCTGTGCACAAAAGAGCTGAGGAATGATCTTTCTGCTTAGAGCCAAGAAGCTTAGGAGAGCTGTCCCTTCAGTAAATGAAAAAAGAAAACCACCACCTACACCTTCCCCAAAGTGGGTGCACCTCCCCAGGGCCATCAGTGAGAAGGGAGACCCCAGGGGCAAGTCAGAACTCTAAGTCTGCTCCAATTGCAATGTAGGGCCCCAAAGCCGCACCACTCACCAGGTATGAGACCCCAAGGGAATCATTTACGACAGAGCCTACCCAAGTCGAGGCAAATCCCTAGGGCTGGAGTGGAGGTGATCATGAAACCAGAACCTCCCAGATGGGAAGCAGCACTTTCTGGAGATAAGCTCTGAGTAAAATACAAGAAAGCAGGTGAGGCAAGTGGAGCCTGAGCCCAGTGTCTCCCACCTGTCTAACAGGGGTAATAGAGGAGAAGGAAAGAGGATGAAGGAAGTAAAAGTCGCTCAGTCATGTCCAACTCTTTGTGAACTCGTAGACTGTAGCCCGCCAGGCTCCTCTGTTCATAGAATTCTCCAGGCAAGAATACTGGAGTGGGTTGCTATTCCCTTCTCTAAGGGATCTTCCTGACCTAGGGATCGAGCCTACATCTCCGGCACTGCAGGCAGATTCTTTACCATCTGAGCCACCAGGGAAGCCCAGAGAGGATGAAGAGAGACAACATTTGAAGAGGTATCAGCTGATGGCCTTCCAGAACTGAAGATAAAGGGTTTTACATTAAAAATACAGAGTAAGATCAAAGCAGGATACATAGAAACACATACTCACATTTGAAGAAGAGGATCAACGCATCTGAAGCTAATAAATCAAGCAATTGATGTAGAAGGATATTATGTAAAGTATAAAGGAACTAATAATAGTAATATATACTGAAAGATGACATGGGAGAAAGTGAAACAGAGGAAAGAAACGAAGCTACCTGTTTTTTTTTTTTTTTATGGTGGGAAAACCTCTTAAGTTATAATTCAAGAAATAAGACATAAAAGAATATTGTGCATAGCTACAAAGCAACCACTGAAGGAAATAAAAATTATCCATAAACCTTCCAAATTATAAAAGGGGAAAGTAATACACAAAGCAAACCATGGAAACACAGAGCATGAAGGAAAAGACTTTTACAGGATGCATTAAAATCAGAAAGCATAATATAAAATAATATGACAGAACTGAGACCAAGTGTACCTATAATATCACTAAATATAACGGGACAAACTCACCTGTTACTTATTTGTAAAACTCTAATTTTTGAATCAAAGATGGAAATGACGAATATAAGCTTGTGGAAGATACCTCTGATTCTCCAACTCAAATGTTCGCAGCCTCTCGCCCGCTTTTAGCCATGTCAGGGTAGACAATTCCACGGGGCTTGGGCTGACTTCAAGCTGGCAGAATTTGGATGCAGCAGACATGTGCCTATTGGCCCTCTGTCCATAGGTCCTCCAGTGTAAGTGGGGGCTCTCTGGGTTCATGCATAAGTGAAGCTTGAAAGTGCAGGAAAATCAACACCTTCAGGGAAACACCCACCCAATGTTAAATGAAGCCCATCTGTGAAAAGGTGTTCAGCTCCATCAAGCTATGAGGAAAATGAAAATTAGGCCCCAAGATGTGGTATCATTGTGTACTCATTTTAGGGCCAAAATCACAGTTTATCAGTTCAAGGGGATGGAGAGAATATAGAGCAACAAAGCCTTTTATATGTCACTAATGGGTATGTAAATATGTAGAATCACAGTAGAAAACAACTGGCATTATCTTATAAAATTGAATATTCCCACAGCAAGTCCATGCCTAGGTATGTTTCCAAGAGAAATTCTGGCAAATTTACCCTAAGAGACATTGATAAGTATGATCATGGCAACACCTTTCATAATAGCAAAACCATGGAAATAATCAAATTATCCAAAGATAGAATAATGGCTAAATTGTGTCATATTTACACAATGAAATAATATATAGACACTTACTCCTTGGAAGAAAAGTTATGACCAACCTAGATAGTATATTCAAAAGCAGAGACATTANCTGGGTCAAGCACTAGCTCATTCATTCCATCACTCCTCCTCTTCCTAAGCCCTATAGGTGGGCATTCAGTAAACATTCATGATGTGTCTGTTGCGTGCTAGGTGCTATGTTTCCAAGTGCTGATAAGTTCTAGATAAAATAAAAAGTGATTGTCTACACATGTGTTTTCTTGTTCAGGATGTTGTTTCAACACAAGATACCCCATCATCCTGCCACACCTTACTACCCAGCCTGACCTTGCACTGTCTCACGGTTCAGATTGGCTGGGTTCCCTATTATTCCTTCAATATGCCAGGACCATGCACCTGTCTCTTATACACATCTTACATTCCACCATAAAATTACTGTTGTTTATTATGGAAGCAGAAAAAGCAATAATATCTTTTTGAGCATATTTCCCTCACTCATAATAAGGAGATTAATAAAATATTAAGGAATAATGGGGGTCATTATTCTATTATGAATCATTCTTTTATTTACTATCAGTAAGATAAAATGTTAGACTTTGAAAAATAAGCAACTTTTGTAGCTACTTTCTATTATCTGGTGGCTGTTATGTATCCTGACCTGGAAAAAAGTGTTTTCTGTAGATACAGAAATGGGGGACTTCTTTTCAAGCTGGCTTGAGCGGTGGCCAGTGGATATGATAAAAGCAAAGTTTCTGCTCACCATTTGAGTGTTGAAGCTGGTAATGCATTCTGACTTGGATTTGTCTGTCTGAGGGCCCGCAGGTAATTAATGTTGTTAGCAAAGAGCTCAGGAGGTAATTGTGCTGTGGCTGGAAGCCACATGAAATAGGTGCAGACTCCACAGTGGTTCTATTAGAGGCTCATATTTTTAAATTGCAGTTATTTTCTGCAGAATGTAGCCTTTCAGTGACATCTGTGGTTTTACAAAGTGGTCCATGCTTGTCATAGGAGGGGATTTTCATTTTGTTTGGGTACAGTTTCCAAAATTGATTTCAAAACAAGCACTAGTCACCAGAAAATAGGAGTCATAATCTCAATAAGGGCACCCTGAACTCGCCCCCACAGCAAACCCACCTACATGGGTGCCACAGGCCAGTCTGTCTCTGCTCACCCTGAGGTCATTAAGGCCCAGAGTAATTATGGGAAGTAGATAAAGTATCCCCTGAAACGTGTGATATGCATTCCCCAATGTGTATCACGTTAAGCTCATCCATGAGGCATGCCTCTAAAAATGGAAAAAATAAACGTGGGCCCAAATCATCTCCATGTCCCTTCAGTTCCTGGGGGCTACCTGGCCTTGTGTTGCTAAAAATCAAGGAGAAATAGACTCTAAGTAGGGCTCTGTGGATGCCTCTTGCTTTCTGAAACAAATCGAGCCACCCATGCCCACCCCTATCAATCACCTAGCCACCCTCTCTGAGGGTCCTCCTTCCATTTCTATCAGTGAAATTCACTATAGCCAAGAGCAAAATAGGTCTCAATAAAAAGCAAGAAAATGAACTGATTGTGTTTCTGCTGTTGGTGTGAGAACCCAATGTGTGCATTGGTGGGCAGATGGGAGGGCTTTGGGGGCGGCAGGACAGTTAGGAGGGACATGGCAGTATATCTCAGTGGACTTGCTTTACTGACTTTTGGGAAAAACAGACAGAAAACCCAGAAAGGGTGCTTGGACAGTCTCTCAACACCCACTGCCACCAGAAGAAGCACAAGGTGAAATAAATGCCTACTTCACCCATCACTGAAAAAACACAGATTTGTAGCAAAGCCACAATGTTCAGATAGAACACAGGCTCCAAGTTCCCCTCAGTTCCAAGCCAGCCTTTAAAAGTCCACATAGGAGCATTGATAATCCCTTCCACTGCTCTGCCATCCATCATGCTGGGTCAAGCACTAGCTCATTCATTCCATCACTCCTCCTCTTCCTAAGCCCTATAGGTGGGCATTCAGTAAACATTCATGATGTGTCTGTTGCGTGCTAGGTGCTATGTTTCCAAGTGCTGATAAGTTCTAGATAAAATAAAAAGTGATTGTCTACACATGTGTTTTCTTGTTCAGGATGTTGTTTCAACACAAGATACCCCATCATCCTGCCACACCTTACTACCCAGCCTGACCTTGCACTGTCTCACGGTTCAGATTGGCTGGGTTCCCTATTATTCCTTCAATATGCCAGGACCATGCACTGTTAACAAGAAAATCCTTTACCCATCCCATCACCACCACCACCAAGCAGCCATGACTACATCCATGTTTCAAGAAGCTCACTGCCACCCAAAGCAGATGGTACCAACACTGGGAATCTTGGCAGATCAGAAAATGTTTCCTCATATTGGGCCAAAATCTACCTTCCCTGATCCATTTACATAACCCAGGACATGCAGATGCTGGCTATCAGTACTGTTATTAATAAGAATGTTTGATACTGAGGGAGCTTTCTCCCAGGTAGCTCCACCTCCAGGAAAACTTGCCAAAAAGGTAAGCCAGGGAAAGTTTTCTTTGTTTGTGTGTTTGTTTTCCTTGTTCTTTCTTTCTTTTCCTTTCTATATAACTCACATTTAAATTACTTACTGGGGGAGGAATATAAATGAGCCTCAGTCGGACCTCATGAGTCATCGTTTCAGTAGGAAACAAAGCAGCTTTGCTTCAAAAAGCAATTTAATTAATTTTGTTATGTGCTGTGGAAATAAGCTTTTAGAGATGATTCAACACTTACATGAAATTGTCTAAAAATAAGTGAACAACACAATTACTGTCTGCTTTTTGTGATGTAGAAATATTAAAATAATAAGAGGAGATTTTAAAATGTAAAATAACATAAAGTTTGCATGTAATATTAAAAGAGGAGAAAACCAAAATGGATTCTTAGCTGGGTGCACGTCAAAGGTAAAGAAAAGCAAACATATTGCCCATGAAAGACAAAGCTCAGTTTTAACTGCCCTCTGCTGACCTAGGAAGAGAGGACACACCTTCTATTCCAGCCTTTGGACTTACACTCTCTGCATCCCAGTTTCTACTCCTGGAATATGAGAATGGATCCTGTTGGACCAACTTCCAGAGGTGACAGTCAGTCAGCTTGAAAAGTGAATGTGAAAGCACTTCGTAAACTGAAAAATGGTGCACCTATATATGACATGGTTCCACTTACTCATGAATGACTTTGAACCTGTGGGTAACCATTAGTCAAATCCATTTCACTGGCCTTCACTAAACAAGGTCATTTTAATTGTGGCTACAAGACCTGCAGGTCCTCCAAGTGGCAGGTAGCCTAAATAATATGTTTGCCTACATTGTTTTCCAGGAACTTGGAGTCAGCCATATCTAATTGGAGCTGAGTGAGTTAAAACTAGATAGGACCACTGACCCTCCAACTGGGACTTTTGACGTTATAGGGCCAAAAACTCCACCCTCAAATCCTGCTAAGTGCCTCCATTTTTGAACATGCAGAGGCCTGGAGCTTAGTTATACCTGCCCTGAAGAGCTTTTTTTTCCCATACTTTTTCCCCCAATCACCTTGTCCATTGCTTCCCATTCTTAGATTACACTGCTTCTTTATTCTGTATCCCATAAATGCCCCGAGCCCGTGGCCTTCAGGGAGGCAGACCTTAGACTTGTTCTCCCATCTCCTTGCTTGGCTGCTTCTCGAATAAACCCTCTGTTGCAAACCTTGGTGTCAGTGTTTTGGCTTGCTGCATGTCTGGGCAAAATGAATCTGTTTTGGTAACAACTATTTCTTCACAGTAGAAAAATATCACTCTGAGTTACAGCTCTTTTAAGCAAAAACACTGCCTCGGCTTTATTTTCTCACCTCTATTACCTGAAAATATGGTGAAACAGGACATCGAGACGCTTCTCATCCCTACACCAAACTGCATTTGCCCCATTTCCTGGAATAACTCTTAGTTGTCCCAGACAGAAACCTTGAGGTCCTCCTTGATTCAATGATTTCCCTAACACCCAGTCCATTGACTCATCCTTCCAAATATGTCCAGAATACAACTGTCTTCACATACATGTGTGTGTGTGTGTGTATGTATATAAATATCCTATTTTCAACTTCCTTTTTCCCCCTCAATATTATCCATGTTTATATAAATACATATCAAGTTGGTTCATTCACTCTTGCCATTCTGTGACTAAGTCACAGTTTATCCAGCAGTTCCCCAGCTTGGCGGGGATGTTGGTCATTCATCTATAATTTCCCTCACACTCAAGGAGACTTACATGGTGAGATCAAGAGGGACCATAGAGAAGAATTTTTAAAATATCTTCATTTACCTGCTTTGAGTCCCAGCCCTTATATGCTGCGACCACTTGGAAAAGCAATGTTTCTAAATATACTACAGGCATCTCAAACAGATGGCACAGAATATCATTTAACACTCTCTTGAACACTCACTGTTATCCCCAGAGACTCTGATTGAGAGGGACTACTGCGATCCCAAGGGGCTGGTCTGGGAGCTGGGGAACTGAGTGTTGTCTCACCTTTTCCATGATTTGCTGTGTGACCTTCAGCAAGCAATTATACTTCCCCCCTTTTAGGCCTCAACTGCACAATGAAGAGGGAGACCAGATGATCACAGGATGGTTGCTTCTAGTTGTGTGAGGTATTTACCAAGTTTTCAAGTATGTGCAATTTTCTGTTGGAGGAATAGAACCAGTTATGCCCAATGGCCTTCTAGAATTTGGTAGGCTAGAGAAGTGTGGATTAAATTAAACACAAGTGATAATTATTATACTTGTTAAACATTGCCATGACATATAATTGAATAAGACCAGGGTACATTGACATAATAAGCAAACTGTGTCTAATTACAAGGTCTTATTTTTAATACCCAAACTCCTAATGTGCTCATTTGGTAACTGAAAATACAATAATTTCAACACTCTTTGTCATCAAGTATCCACTTCTACAAGTACAGACACACAATATACATTCATAAATGGATTTATCTCCACAAACTGTGTATGAAAACTAGTCTAGAGTGCAAAACAAGCCCCATAAGGCCCTTCAAATTACAGAGGTGATGACAATTAACAACTGATTTGGTGAAAAATTACTTTGTGCTTTCAAAGCCTAAATGACAGCCAGAAGAGGAGAGCATCAACAAAGTAATATGGTTAGACTAGACTGAATCCACAGGACATATTATAAAAGAGGCCCTTAACTAGCTGGGCAAAGGATGGGCTTACTCACCAGGTGAAGTTAATATAAGACCCTGTGACCAAGATTTCCATGACAAAGCTCTGCTAATTTTCTCAAGAAGAATCTGTTCCAGTGGTGAGTCATTGCCCTTTTACTGGCATTATTCTAATATGAGATAGAAGAAAAGGTCACAATTCATATCAATGCTATCCTTGGATAACAGAGTCGGTGAGTCACCAAATGAAATTAATGCCAGACTATATTCACTGTATATGCTCTCCCCTGATACACTCTACATACAACACATTCAATGAGAGGAGAGCTGGTTGCTAGGTTTCAGCCTCATTCTAAGCTCTTCATTTCAGTATAGAACTAAATTACGAAAAATTTCAAGATGATAATATAAACTTTACCATCAGGCAATCAAGGGGCTCAGATATATCTCTGTATTGATGGGGCCGCTAGAGTGATTGACGAAAAACACAAAAATAAAAGAAAGCTATAGTTGATTCTTAGCTATTACCCTTACTTTATAGAAGACAGAGATTAAGAAAGGGAAGTGACCTACCCAAGATGAAACATTTGGTAGCAAGAAGGAACCAGAATTTACAACTTCTGTCTCCTTGCCCAATGCACTTCTCCCAAATTGAGCATTCTTAATTTAAACAGTTGATCCTTGAATGACATAGCTTCGAAATGCACAGGTCCACTTACACACAAATATTCTTTAGTAGTAAATAGTACAATACTGCATGGTCCACAGATTAATCCTCATGTTGTTAGCACCAGCTGTATATTTAGTTGCTGGACTTTAAATTTAACAAAATGTTTCTTATCAATGGTAATGGGAAGTAACAGCCAAATGAACAGGAAGACTTCTAAAAAGGGTTTGAAAAGTTTGTCAGATTTTTTTCTCTTTATTAAAGCATTTATTATAAAGATATGTTTTAACACCTCATGGAAGAAGATATACAAATGGAAAATAAACACATGAAAATCTCAGTATCATACATCATTAGGGAACTGCAAAGTAAAACCACGAGATACCACTGGACACTTATTCAGTTCAGTTCAGTCGCTCAGTCGTGTCTGACTCTTTGTGACCCCATGAATCGCAGCATGCCAGGCCTCCCTGTCCATCACCAACTCCCGGAGTTCACCCAGACTCACGTCCATCGAGTCAGTGATGTCATCCAGCCAGCTCATCCCCTGTCGTCCCCTTCTCCTCCTGCCCCCAATCCCTCTCAGCATCAGAGTCTTCTCCAATGAGTTAACTCTTCACATGAGGTGGCCAAAGTACTGGAGTTTCAGCTTTAGCATCATTCCTTCCAAAGAAATTGCAGGGCTGATCTCCTTCAGAATGGACTGGTTGGATCTCCTTGCAGTGCAAGGGANTAAGATAATAAAATTCTTCCCAGAATAATACATAATTAATTTCACATACTTATTTATAACCAATTTAGCTTTTCCAAATTCTCATTTGCAAATGAGAGACTCAGACAATTAAAACTGATGATACAAGGCATTGTTTTAGAAGGACCCAAATTTACACTGGTCAAATGTGACTCCTCAAAATTGATTTTAACAAGTTCTTTCAATTTTATTAAAATCAGCAATATCCCAGATCGATTTACCATTTTAAAAAATCAATTTAACACTATCAAAAGGTAATGTTCACTTTAATCCTGTTTGCCTTCACGCCACTGCCGTGAGCCTTCATTCCAGGCCACATAAACAAAGAGGGCCAGCACCACGTGGACGGCGACCACTGCAACAATAGCAGCATAAAAATAGCTGTCCCTATTGGACATCCCAAAGGCGCCTATCAAGAGAAAAAAGTTTCCATTTTATTCCAAAATATATAAAAATCAAAACAGTATTTTTATTAGCTATATATTTATTGAACTAGTCAGACAATTAAAAAGGAATACTTTGTGTGGTGATAAATCAAGTATTCATGTAAAGATGTGAATACCTTCTACACATGAAGAACGTTATTTTCAATGAAAACCACAATATCACTTCATCTAAGGACTCTCACATAATAAAGAGGGCTTTACTTTCTCTTCCTTCCAATGTCTGCCAGCAAGGGTACATTCCCCCAATGTCCTCCTCCCATGTCAACCATCTCTCACTCTCCAGGGGCTGTTAAAAGAAAGGATCTGCAAGCTATTGCACAGAAAACCATAAACCAATATGATGTCAAATAACTGAGTGATGAAAAATTCATTTCATGAAGATTCATTATGAGCAATGAGATTTTTGAAAAGCAAAATAGAAGCAAGTCAAATTAATATCCAGTTTACAGATATAAAGAGATCGTAAGAGCATGGAATCTCATATATAGTTAAGGGTGAAAATATCTTGTTTTATGTCTAGGATTACCTTCAAAAACGTAAGATTTAGTTGTGAAATATAACCCAATAGGTACAGTGATCATTAAAGCTGTGAAGAACAGGAGCGTCTTCAGAGTGGATGCTAATGAACTTTCATTTCTGGAAAAAAGTAAACAAAGAGAAAATCAGAGCCTGCAAAGCCATTTCGAACTATTCTTTTGTTCGTAAATGCTATAAATACCCACAGAAAAGATGCTGGGAACCTTGCCCTTGCCTAGAAAACAGTGGCCAGAAGAAGAGCAGCGCCAGGGACTCAAAATTCGAATAGCCTAGAGATCCAGTGGCAGACTCAGTGTGAAAAGAAGTGTAAAGTGCAAAAGTGGTTTGGAATCTTCCAAGTGCTATGCAAATATACATGATTTACAGAATTCACAATGGAAGTAGCAAAGCAGAAGATATACAGAAAACAACGAATGAAGTTCCTTCACAAAGCATCCTATCAGCGGCTAGCTGAATACAGTACAGACAAGGTATGAGACTCTCCAAAGAAAAAGGAGCCCAGAGCAATCTGGATGCAGCTGAAGGAAACTTTGCTCAAATTTCTTTGTAATTAAATAGCGAGAGTACAATTTAAATGGTCTTCACACAGCATGGATGCATTAAAAGTTTGATATCAAAACACTTTATGTTTCATGCATTCTATCGCTCATAGACTTTTAAAATCAATAGAAATATTCCAATGGCAAAGTTTTGTTCCAGAATACAATAAAATGATTCTGAAGAGTGCAATCAAGTTTCTAAAATCATACTATTAAAGAAAAACAAGTTAGATAAATGGCTATTTAAAACAGTAACAATGGGTAACATAAAAATGTCCAATAAAGGAGAAATGATTTCACAAATGATGCTTATCAATTGGGAACCATTAAAATTAATTTTGACAATTATTCAGTAAATATCTATGTGAAAAATCAACAAGGCAGATTACACTGTTTTTATGTATATCAGCGGTCTGCCAAATAAGCCCTGAAAGGCCCCTTGCCTATTTCTGTAAATAAAGTGTAACTGGCATACAGCCACACCCACTTGTTTATGCATCACCTAAGACTCCAGGGAGATACAGAGAGATTATTAGTGGTGCCAGACCACATGACCCTCAAAATCTAAAATATTTACTATCTGGTCCTTTCCAGAAAAATCTCTGCCAACAGTATAGATGTATACTATTCCAATTATATTCAAAAGGTGTGCACATGAAAAAGGACTCCAGATTAATACACAATAATAAAGTAACTTTCCCACTTTCAAATATTCCTTAATGTTGTTTTACCCACTTTTCAATAAGTAGATATATGTCAGCATTGGCCCCATGCATCATCACAAATGATAACACTACTGACAGTGAAGCTGTAGTAAGCTTCCAGCAATCCTGGACCCACACACATACACACACACCCCCCTCATTCATATCACTGTAACCGTTATGTTTAAAAGCAGTAAGCTTTTATCCCATGGGCTTTTACCCTGTAGATTAAAGGTCCCTTTTCCCTTAAATCTAATCACTCTCACACTACCTTGTCAGGGATAAAGAAATTTTCCTCTACTGTCTAGGTTCTTTGTGGCTGGTCTAAGAATTAAATGGACATGAGACAGATTAACAGGAGAAAATCAAACAAAGTTTAATAACATATATACACGGAAGAGACCCAGGAGAACTGAGTAACTTGCCAAATGGCCAAAACGCTCACCTTAAATATTGTCTTCAGGTAAAGACAAAAGAAGATCCTGTAGGTAGGGGTTTGGGACTTCAAACGGGAAGAAGACAATACACATGGAGATGGAAAAGCAGATGTTTGGTCAACAAGTGTTTCCTAGGCCATGTAGAGTCTATGGGACCCAGAGTTGTCTCTGGTTTCTATGCCCTGCCCCTGACCCCACCACACCTAGCCCATATTCTTTGCAAATATCTCTGGTGACAGCTCTCTTCCAGGAACAGGCCCTCTGTCTAAATTTTTTCAGGCAATTAAGGGGAAAGTTAAAGTTTCTTCCTAAGTCTCTGGGGCCTTGATGGTTTTCAGTTTGAAATAATCTGCACATCAAAGAGACATTTTGGGGCAGCAAGTGCTGCTCCTCTATAACCTTAACACATGTCTAATTTTATGTTCACAGTCAACACCTGAACTTAATTCTTCCTGGTAATCCTCAGCAAGAGGTTACAGTTTTTATCTACATCTCTATGAAGAATACAGCCCAGCCATCAGGGTCTTTTCAAAATAAGCTGCCTTCCTCCAGGCAGCTTTCCTGATTATGCCAGCTGGAACGATTCACTGCTCTGGGACTCAACCACACTTACTTCATGCCTGTTATTACAGCACTTACCATGACAGCTTGTGTCCCAGGCAGTGCTGCACATTGCTTTGCACCTCTAGAAAATCCAGGCAAAGCAATTCTTATAACTGTGTATACCATTACAGGGGGGACGCTTCTGGCAGCCCAGAAAGAAAGGAAACATCTTAAGTTTACACCAATGGTCTACAAACTTTTTTGACTGTGTGATCCATCACTAAAGTTTTGAGCACATACCCCCATATAGGCATAATGATTTTTTAATAAATTATCTATACACATATTAGTCGTGGAGTCTTTAAAATATAAAAACAAGGAAAAACAGATAATAAAAATGTTAAAGTTAAAAAAAAAATTATGTAGAAATCTGTTTTCTTTCCATACTTCAAGGAAACATCTTTTAATACATCTCACTTTAGTGATCACTGAGATATACAATTCTCATCTAATATACCTAAGCTTCCTTACACTGTTTTCTAATAGAAAATTTTTAGAAAATTTATATTCATCAATAATGAGTGTCTGCAGTTCTATAAAAATACAGAAAAATCATGTCCACAGAAAACAAAAAACACTAATTTGAAAAGATACATGCACTCTAGTGTTCACAACAGGATTATTTACAATTGCCAAGATACAGAAGCAACCCAAGTGTCCATCAATAGATGATCAAAGGAGATGCAATACACACACACATGCATAATACATACAATAGAATACTACTCAGTCATAAAAAAGAATAAATGCGCCATTTCCAGCAACATGGACAGACTTAAAGGGCAAAGTGAAATAAGCCAGGCAGAGAAAGGCAAATACTGTATGATATCGTTTATATGTGGAATCTAAAAAATACAACAAACCAGGGAATGTAACAAAAAGAAGCAGAATAACAGATAAAGAGAACAAACAGTGATTACCAGTAGGGAGGGTTGGGAGGGGCAATATAGGGGAAGGGGAGTGTGAGGTACAAAATATTGTGGAGACAGGCCACAAGGATGTATTGTACAATACAGGGAATATAGCCAAAATTTTGCAGTAACTATAAATGGAGTGTAACCTTTAAAAATTGTGTAAAAAAAATTAAAAATACATACATACATACAAGAAGTCAGTATTTGGCCAATTCTTTTGTGGACCGACCCCCTAAAAATCTTCGGCCTTCACAGTGTTTGTGTTTTTGGTGTGCAAAGTTTAGATCATCTAATCTGATAAAGAAACAAAGCTTGAGAATCTAGAGAAAGGGAAGGTTAACCAGTTCGTCTGTTCTTTAGATTATCTCTTGAATATCAATTATCTGGCCTGACTTTGAGAAAAGTTTATTACAGAAAAGAGAATATAATATCATGAGAATGTTTTAAAGCACACAAAATCACTTAGGATCCCACCAGCCAAACACAATCTTTTCTGCATGTTAATTTCTAACCCCATACATTCTACATAGAGCATATCTCAACAACTTGCTGTTTGTCTTCAATTCCTTCTTACCTCTCTATCTTAAGCCCCCCAAATTTGACTTTCAGTCTCTCAAATACAGGACTAAGGACAAAGTTAAGCATACAAACTTTTGAAAACTAGTTTTCAAACTTCCTCCAGTGTTTATATGACATTTTCTCCTTGGCTTCCAGCCACAGCCCACTACAGCTGGTAGTTCTGCCAGCACAAGCCAGCTTGGGTGTTACCTGGTGAGGTATTCCAAAACAAAGCAACTGAGGTCATTGAACTAATTTCTCCTACATGTCTCTGATTGAGCCTTCTTAGGAAGAATTCGAACATTTAGAGTTAGAACTAGCCTCACACAAATAATTGAGGATTGTGCCCCCACTCTGAGAATCATCTAGAGTTTACCCACTTCAGATAAACTTCTGCAGGAAACACTAAGCAGATGAAGCTTACTATGTTCCCCTTTATGGCAAGGCCTATACTGCAAGTAGATTTCACTGCAAATCCATGCAGAAACACTAAAATCAGTCTAGGAGGGGTACACTGTATTTTAAGTATACTTAATATAAATATTTGTTGGAGGCCTCACTAATAAACAGTAATTAAAAAAAAAACCACGTACATCGCCATTGTGTGAGTGAAAAAGATCACGGGGGCTCCAAAGATAGGACAACTGCTAGCTTTCAACACTTACTAATTGTGCGAGGTAATCCTGTGATCTTGCGCAAGCCAATATCCTGAGTCAACTTCATTGTTTTTAAATAAGTAGCAAACTAAGCACTTTAAAAATTCTGATAATGTCTGTAACAAAGCGGGTAAAGAACCTGCCTGCAAGGCAGGAGACACAGGAGACGTGGGATCCTTGGGTAGGGAAGATCTCCTAGAGAAAGGAAATGGCAACCCACTCCAGTACTTCTTGCCTGGAAAATCCCATGGACAGAGGAGCATGACAGGCCACAGTCCATGGGTCGCAAAGAGTCAGACACGACTGAGTGACTCACACACAGGCATGTAACAAAGCACCTAAGCTGGCCCTGGTGCACACACACTGAATGGTAGCTAAATTCCTTCCCACCCTCTGACCTCCAGAGGTATCATGGGCCAGGCTAGTCCACCAGGACCACCTGCTCTTTCCTCAGGTTCCTTCTACTCAGCCACCAGCCCCCATCCTACTGACTCCCTGACTGAAGTAGACTCAAACCCGGGGCGGCCCTTTGTCCCTTCCATTCGTTCACTCATGCAGCAAACATTTATCAAGCCCTGATGATGTGGGCCCTGCAGGGGACCCGGAGATGAAGAAGGCCCGCTTCCTGTCCTCAGGGAGCTCACCCTGCAGTGGGGAGAAATGCTGCAGACAGCAAGATCGCAATACAGACAACAGAGAAAGAAGTGCTAGACCAGAAACAAGAGCTGAATAACCCGCCCACCTAGCCACCATGACCCTGGGTCCCTCGTTCCCGAGGGAAGGGTAGGGGCCCGGCGTGCAGACGATGCAGGCCCCAACCTGCTTCCCCCTCCTCCTCTAGCCCGCAGACCCAGCCCCGAGGGCCCAGACCTCATGCCAGATGTGTATAAGAGACAGACCTAAGCTTCCTTACACTGTTTTCTAATAGAAAATTTTTAGAAAATTTATATTCATCAATAATGAGTGTCTGCAGTTCTATAAAAATACAGAAAAATCATGTCCACAGAAAACAAAAAACACTAATTTGAAAAGATACATGCACTCTAGTG
>SJYV01011171.1:0-15424 GCA_006410875.1 Neotragus pygmaeus | reverse complement strand
TCTTCATTAATTTTGGTGGTAAAGTCAATAAAAGGCCCTTTTTGTTCTGGTAGGTCACAAAATACTTCAGACCAAATTTGCAATATCTATCCTCTTTAAATATTATTTTTTAAACTATCAAGGCTTATTCAAGATGTCTAATAACACATTGGCTATAACTTAATTTGCTATAAGCAGATGACAATGATTCACTTCCTTTCAAAAAAATAATCAAATTAAGGCTAGATAATTAAAAATTAGATAACAGAGCACATACCAACAAACATGAGCAGATCACTTCAACATCCTGTGGAAATAATGCAGAATAAGTATCAAAATTTTTTTGTTTGTTTTCTTGCAAATAAATCATAGACTATGTAAGAGGTAAAGCATTTTGCTATTTGCAACTGGATCACCCTGGGACCTCTTGAGAACAGTATGAAATGGATCTAATAAATCCCCAGGCTACAACTTCCAATTGCATTTCCTAATTAAACAAGATGAGATGCAGGGATGCTGTGTCATGTGGATTTTGGTCTTGTGATGAGTTTTACATGCATGGACCATCTGAGTAAACCTCCCATTCTCTCTCAGGGACTAAGAGGACTATGACTCCAAGAATCTAAGTTTTATTGTTGTTGGAATATATGTATTGTTATCTTTTTCCAAATTCTTCCAATAAGCAAGCTCCAGAATTGGACGTAAAATTAAGTTCTGCTGACTCCAGCTCTGCATGTTTCGCTGAGTCTATGTTTGCTGTAAATTGGAGACAGTTACGATGCTGTCTGAGGACAACAAAGGTGCTCGGCTGTGTCACTTCTCTCAAAAACTGTTTTAGAAAATTATTAGCACATTGGTAATGCACTAATAAGAATACTTTTATTAAGATAATAATTTTAATAAGAGTAATTTATCTTATTCTATCTTAATAAAAGGAAAAGCAAATCACTTGTGATTTTTCATGTAGCCAGTGAGTACTCTGTTTTGCTTCCTAGCAGGTCTGAACCAGAAAGAGCAGTTCCCTTGCAGCCATGGGTGCCTTTCCTGCAACGCCTCTTTCAAATGCCAGCCAAGGCCCTGCAGGCTTCCACACCAGTGTTCGCAAAAGAACAGAGACACTTGCTTCCACTCAGAACATGCCTACCTGACGAAACTTCCACTGTGGTTAGTGAGGATGGAGTCCTCACTGCACCCTGAGAGAAACATGCCAAAATTTTCATTCTAGGGAAAGCATCTGACTGAGTTAAGCTGAGTTATAAGCCCCAACCTCCGCTCTTTGTGAAATAAACTCGAGAGCCTGTAAGCTTTTCCGAAAGGGTCACCCTTGACCAGCTCTCCCCAAGAAGAGAGTCCCTACGATGGAAGAAACTAAATGCAGGGACCTTCTCAGAAATGAAGAGGGACCTTCAGAATCAAGAAATCACAGCTCAATACATTCGCTGTTTTGACTTTTGAAGTGTACGGGCAGGTGACATGCCAACTGAAATGAAGATGCAAACACTCTTAGCATGAAGTTCTTCCAATCAAAAGGTCAGTGTAAGCTGTTCACTGATTCAGAGGAACCAGAACAAATTATTAGTGGGAGAAAAAATAAAGAGAACAAAAATGTATTGAATGTCACTGTACATAATTTTACAGAGAAGGCAATGGCAACCCACTCCAGTACTCTTGCCTGGCAAATCCCATGGACGGAGGAGCCTGGTGGGCTGCAGTCCATGGGCTCTCTAGGAGTCAGACACGACTGAGCAACTTCACTTTCACTTTTCACTTTCATGCATTGGAGAAGGAAATGGCAACCCACTCTAGTGTTCTTGCCTGGAGAGTCCCAGGGACGGGGGAGCCTGGTGGGCTGCTGTCTATGGGGTCACACAGAGTCGGACACGGCTGAAGTGACAGCAACAGCAGCAGCAGCAGCAGCAGCAATGCATAATTTCATCATTTAATCCTCATAACACCCCTGTGAGGTTGATATTGTTTTCTCCATTCTGCCGTTGAGCATAAACAGACTCAGAAAGGTTAAGTAATTTTCTCAAATTCACAGATCTGATAAGTGACAGATAAAATAGCGAAACAACTCTACAGGTTTGTCATTGTCAAGCATCTGTTACTATGCTAGACACTGTACTTACACAACCCTAAGCTGTCTTGTTCCTTATTTGGCAGGTGGGTAAGTTAACCTTTGGGTTTTCCAGGTGGCTCAGTGGTAAAGAATCCACCTGCCAACGCAGGAGACATGTTGGGAAAATACCCTGGAGAAGGAAATGGCAACCCACTCCAATATTCTTGCCTGGAGAATTCCGTGGACAGAGGAGCCTGGTTGGGCTAGAGCCCATGGGGTCACTAAAGAGCTGGATGTGACTTGGCAACTAAACAACAAAGTTAAGCCGCAGACGGGGTAAGTGATTGCCCTGTGTCCCATGAGGACCAGGTCAGGACTCCGAGAGATGCTCGGCCTGACCGCAGTGTTTGCTGTCACCCCGTCAGGTCCTGCTGCGTTCTGTCTGCATGGTTTCTAGGCACACCGACTGCCTCTACATCACTGCCTCCCAGCAGCAAATACGCATAATCAAGACATCCAGTGCAGAGACTGTGATCTCTGGAAACCAACTCAGTCTCTTCAGAAACAGTTTGAGAAGTTTGNCATTTTTGTAGAGAGAAAGTTGAGGAAAGGAAAGATAAGGGGAAATTGAAGAAGGTAGAAATAAAAATTAAGAAACAAGAGCAAAATAAGAATTTTGAGAGGCAATTAGAAAAAAGCCTGGAAGGGGGGTTCAGGATGGGGAACACATGTACACCCGTGGTGGATTCATGTTGATGTATGGCAAAGCCAATATAATATTATAAAGTAATTAGCCTCCAATTAAAATAAATAAATTTATATTTTAAAAAGCCTTTGAAATATTAAATAAGCTTCCGCAATGGCTCAGCAGGTAAAGAATCCGCCTGCAGATTCATGTTGATGTATGGCAAAACCAATACAGTATTGTAAAATAAAGTAAAAGAAAGAAAAAAGAATCTGCCTGCAGTGCAGGAGATACAGGAGGCACAGATTTGATCTTTGGGTCAGAAAGATCCTCTGCAGGAGGGCATGGCAACCCACTCCAATATTCTTGCCTGAAAAATCTCATGTACAGAGGAGCCTGGTGGGCTACAGTCCCAAGGGTCTCAAAGAGTCAGCTAAGACTGAGTGACTAAGCACACACACAATTTAAAAGAGAAAAGAGACCTTTGACATTTGTTTTCACTAACTTGGAAATACAGTTTTCTAGATTGTAGGTACACAGTCTGCTCAAAAGTAAGTTCAAATTATATTCAATGGCTTTTTAAATACTGTTTTATACCCTGCAGAGGGTCATGAAAATTTTCCATGTGCTTTTGAAGAATTCTTCTTGAGAGATTCTTTTCTAATCATTGATGAGAAATTAATTTTAAATGACTTCTGAATCCCTTTGAGGAAAAGCTGCATATATTCTTTAGCACAGGTCAATTGCATTAGAACATTAGCACAGAGATTTTTGGCAGAGTAAAAATCTAGTGTATTTTGACTACTTCAGTGTTAAAAGTTTTTGGGTGAGGTTTCATTTTGTTCTACAAAGTCTGCCAAACTCCAACTAAAACAAAGCAAATAGGCCAGCAGTATAAAATTAGATTCTAGTTATATATCTATTTTCATGAAACCTNAAATCTAGTGTATTTTGACTACTTCAGTGTTAAAAGTTTTTGGGTGAGGTTTCATTTTGTTCTACAAAGTCTGCCAAACTCCAACTAAAACAAAGCAAATAGGCCAGCAGTATAAAATTAGATTCTAGTTATATATCTATTTTCATGAAACCTACTATAAGTAGATAATTGTATAAGAAAATTACAGAGTTGTAGTGTTGATAAGAAATTTAAAACTATGTAACTAACTTTCTGAAATGCATCAGAACCAAAAATCCAGAAAGAGTTCAGCTTCATAGTTCAAAGCAAACAATAACCAAAAGATCTAAAAGTTAATTCACTTATTACATTATGTTTTGGAGAGTTACTGAATTTTCTGAAGATTAAAGATACTGAAACAAGTATTTCAGGCGCTGTCTTGTGATGTTATGTCGTTCGAAGCAAGATGTGATTAGGAGGGATTTTTTTTTTCACTAATAGGAAACAGAGACAGGAATATCTAGAAACACATTAGAATTATTGCAAACTGGCAACTTATTCCTGCATTGATTATTAATATTGAGGATAAAAATATTTGATAGTGTAATCTTATACTAAGGTGAAAATGAAATGTTGCTCATAGTGGGAGATTTTAGATTTTGACATTTTGTAACTTGTGTGCATTTAAACAAGACTGTTTCACCATAAGTATTGAGCTGTTGAGGACTTATTTTAGGCAGTCAGCCAGGACAGGAAATAAAAGATTAGAGTCATGTCAACGTCAAATGCCTACAGGGGCCAGGCAGAGGACACAGTAAATGAGGGTGATGTGGTGTGAGAACAAGGGGAACTCTGGAGAGGGACCACCTCGGAGTGCGGGTTTCATCTGCAGGAGGCAGCTGTTGACATCTGGGAAAGCGGGTGACAGGATCTTCAAAATTTTTTAAATGATTTTAGATATTTGGATTTTATGTGACATCACTTGATATTTAACTCAGCAAATAATGTCATCGATAATCAAGCCCCTGGGTAGCAAAATGTAAAATAGGAAAAACGAACAACTCAAGGGGTAGATGGACCACAAATGACCTAGCATATATCTGTTGTTTAATAATAAGGGAGCGGGGATCAAGCATGAAACTGGTCATTTAACCAAACACAAACCTGCAGAAGATTGTGTGAGTAAAGTCATGTTTTTACTTAGGCTTCCTTGAGCAATTTGAACATGGAGCGAAATCTCAGCATTTGTGAATTTGATTTCCTGTTTCAAATACTTGGGTTTTAGGAGATGGCTCCAGCCTCTTTCTCTGAGTTATGATCCTGCATTTCCACTCACAGTAGAAGAGAGGGGAATGGACCTACAGAGATACTGTGACTCACTGCAGGAACATCCTCTCACAGCGCCTTTGAATACAAAGTTACAAAGGGGAAAGTTTTCAAGGACCTCTAGCTGAGTTGTTAAATACAGCACTTGAAATATACAGTAGGGATGCTCTAATCGTGGGCTTCCCGGGTGGTGCTAGTGGTAGAGAAACTGCCTGCCAATACAAGGCATAGACTGATCTCTGGGTCAGGAAGATCCCCTGGAGGAGGGCGTGGCAACCCACCCCAGTATTCCTGCCTGGAGAATTCCATGGACAGAGGAGCCTGGCGGGCTACAGCCCAGAGGGTTGCAGAGTTGGACACTACTGAAGGGAGTTAGCACACATACGGTAGCCATAACATTGCATTAAGAAGTTGAGTTCTTTGCACTTTCTGAATTTTAAACATATATTATTCTAAAATCAGAAATAAATGCTTATTTTTAAAATGTAATCAGTAGACATANCCATCTGCTAATCCCAAACTCCCAACCATTCCCCTCACTTTGTCAACCAAAAGTCCCTTCTCTATGTCTGTGAGTCTGTTTCTGTGTTGTAGGTACGTTCTTTTGTGTCATATTTTAGATTCCACATGTAAGTGATATATGGTATTCAACTTTCACTTTTTTATTAACTTCACTTATTATGATCCCTAGGTCCATCCGTGTTGCTGTAAATGGCATTATTTCATTCTATTTTATGGTTAAGTAGTATTCCATTGTGTATACATGCTCATCTTTATCCATTCATCTGCTAATGGACATTTAGGTGGCCTCCAAGATTTGGCTATTATAAATAGTGCTGCTATGAACAATAAGATACATATATCTTCTTAAATTAGCATTTTCTCCAGATATTTGTCCATAAGTAGAATTACTGGATCATATGGTTACTTTATTTTTATTTTTTTTTAAGGAACCTTCATACTGTTTTGCATAGTGGCTACACCAATTTACATTCGCACCAACAGTGTAAGAGAGTTCCTTTCCCCCCACATCCTGTCCTGCATTTACTAATTGTATTTCTCTAATAATTAGTAATTTGAACCTTTTTGCCTGTGCCTATTGGCCACTTACATATCATCTTTGGAGAAAGGTCTATTTAGGTCTTCTACCCATGTTTTGATTGGACTATTTGTTCTTTAGGTATTAAGTTGTCTGAGTTGTTTCTGTAATTAGGAAATTAATCCCTTATCAGTTGCATTGTTCACAAATATTTTATTCCATTCTGTAGACTGTCTTTTTGTTTTGTTTGTAGTTTCCTTTTCTGTGCAAAACCTTTTAGGTTTAATTAGGTCCCACTTGTTTCTTTTTATTTCCAAAACATTAGGCTATGGAGGAAAAAAATAGTGCTACAATTTATGTTAGAGAGTGTTCTGCCTATGTTTTACTCTAGGAATTTTCAGTATACTTTCTTACATTCAGTTCTTTAACTCACTGNAATTAGGTCCCACTTGTTTCTTTTTATTTCCAAAACATTAGGCTATGGAGGAAAAAAATAGTGCTACAATTTATGTTAGAGAGTGTTCTGCCTATGTTTTACTCTAGGAATTTTCAGTATACTTTCTTACATTCAGTTCTTTAACTCACTGTGAGTTTATTTTTGTGTATGGTGTTAGAGAATGTTCTAATTTCATTCTTTTACATGTAGTTGTCCAGTTTTCCTAGCACCACTTATTGAAAAAACTGTATTTTCTCCATTGTCTTCCCTCTTTTGTCGTAGACTAACTGACCATAGGTGTATGGGTTTATTTCTGAGCTTTCTATTCTGTATCATTGGTCTGTGTCTGTTTTTGTGCCAATATCATACTGCTTTGATTACTATAGTGTTATAGTATAGTCTGAAATCAAGGAGTCTAATTCCTCCAGCTCCAGTTTTCTTTCTCAAGGTTATTTTGGCTATTCAGAGTCTTTTGTGTCTCCATACAAAATTTAAAAAAAAAAATTGTTCTAGTTCTATTTTTAAAAATGCCATTGGTAATTTGGTAGGTATTGCATTGAATCTGTAGATTGTCTTGGGTAGTAAAGACATTTAGACAATATTTATTCTTCCGATCTAAGAACACAGTATATCCTTCCATCTGTTCCTGTTAACTTTGATTTCTTTCATCAGAATCTTATAGATTTTGGAGTACAGGTCTTTTCCCTTCTTAGGTAGGTTTGTGTGTGTGTTGCTTGCTCACTTGTTTCTGACTCTTTGTGACCCCATGGACTGTATAGCCTGCCAGGTTCCTCTGTCCACAAAATTCTCTAGAAAAGCATACTGCAGGGGCTGCCATTTCCTAGTCCAGGGCTATTCCTGACCCAGGGAACGAACCTGGGTCTCGCACATTGCGGGCAGATTCTTTACCATCTAAGCCACCAGGGAATTCCTGGTAGGTTTATTCCTAGGTATTTTATTACTTCGATGTAAGGGTAAATGGCATTATTTCCTTAATTTTTTTCTTTCTGATATTTGTTGTTAGTGTATACAAATGCAGGAGATGTCTGTGTATTAATTTTGTATCCTGCAAATTTACAGAAATCATTGATGACCTCTAGTAGCTTTCTGCTAACATCTTTAGGATTTTCTATGTACAATATCATATCATTTGCAAGCAGGGACAGTTTTACTTCTTTTTTTCCAATTTGGATTCCTTCCCTTTTTCTTCTCTGTTATGACTAAGTCTTAACGAAAAAATGTCGAATAAAAATGGTAAGAATGGGCATCCTTGCCTTGTTCCGGATCTTAGAGGAAATGCTTTCAGCTTTTCACCATTGAATATGATGTTAGTTGTGTGTTTGTCATAGATGGCCTTTTTTATGATGAGGTATGTGCCCTCTATGCCCACTTTCTGGAGAATTTCTATATAAATGGATCTTGAATTTTATCAAAAGCTTTTTCTGCATCTACTGAGATGATCATATGATTCGTATTCTTCAATTTGTTAATGTGGTATATGACACTGATTGATTTGCAGATATTGAAAGCCCTAGGGTAAATCCCACTTGATCATGGTGTGTGATCCTTTTAATGGATTGCTAGAATTGGTTTGCTAGTATTTTGCTGAGGATTTTTGCACCTATAGTCAGCAGTGATATTGGCCTGTAATTTTATTCTTTTGCAATACTTTTGTCTAGTTTTGGTATAGTGTGATGGTAGCCTCATAGAATAGGTTCAAAAGTGTTCATTCCTCTGCAATTTTTTGGAGTAGTTTCAGAAAGATAGGTGTTAACTATTCCCTAAATGTTTGATAGAATTCACCTGTGAAGTCACATGGTCCTGGACTTTTGTGTGTTGGGAGGTTTTAAATTACTGACTCAACTTTAATACTGATAATTGGTATGTTCATATTTTTTTAATTTCTTTCTGATTCAGTCTTGGGAGATTGTATCTTTCAAAGAATATGCCCATTGCTTCTAGGTTGTANAAAAAAAAAAAAAGAAACTCTAAGTAGGAGATAAGTTCAAGCAATGGATTCTGTTGTATGGTAATTCATATATTACGAAGAGAAACTGACATTTTGTGCTAAAAGAAGTGTCCGGTAATGCATGACATATAAGATTTTGTGTCAGACTTAGATCCAAAACCTAGTTCTACACCTAAGCATAGTTACTAACTGCTCAAGTCTTAACATTTCTTCATCTAAAAATATAAAATCAATTCTTTTACCAGGTTGAAAGGATCCATGGGCTATTGAGTATAAAATCTTAGAGAATAGCACGTGCTCAGGGTTCTTACCAACACTTGCTGTAAATGAGGATCATAAAATGAGAGACAGCTGCAGGGCAGATGCTTAAGAGCCTGGCTATTACAAAAGCACATTGCGATTTTTACGTCAGTTATTTTTCACCCCTTGAAAGAGGAAAGGATAACTCTGGGATGTAACTCACGTAAGCCTGAGAGGTAATGATGATATTTTCCATTAGGAATATTACCTACTCTGTTCCCATGGGCGACGTTCTGAATTCTTTCATTGCATGAAACAATAATGCTTTGAGCAGGACATGACCTGACCTGAGATGTAAATGAATCCGTGTGGAAGTATGCCTCTTGTATGGGCCTTCGTGGATCACTTCCTATGCCCTGGACCCAGACCCTGAGGATCTTCCCCCAAAGAAAAGCAAAAATAAGGGTAGAACAATTCA
Source organism: Neotragus pygmaeus (assembly GCA_006410875.1). Classification (NCBI taxonomy): domain Eukaryota; kingdom Metazoa; phylum Chordata; class Mammalia; order Artiodactyla; family Bovidae; genus Neotragus; species Neotragus pygmaeus. Next base: position 6,318 of record SJYV01011171.1, on the reverse strand, counting down.
GGCCAGTTTTTAACTGAAAATAGAAGTTCTCTCTTTGATTTTTAGGGCTGTATCATCTGTATCTGGTATGTACACTATTGTATAGTTTTCTGGAATACAATATCTCACCCTAAGACAAATAATCCAACTTGTTATTTTTTCTTGAGACTTCACTTTCTGTTTTCAAACATAGTCCCAAGAAGAGTGTCAGAAAAACGTGAACCTCGATTGTTCAGGTAAGCATGGCACTGGTGGCTGATATAGAATCTAGTCCTCAAATCCGAAGCTTTCAGATCCCAAAGTTGCTGAATTTAATTTCAGAATTGTTACTGTCCTGGTTCTGATTCCTTTAGTTTACATCATTTAACTTTTCTGTTCTCTAACTCCCTTGAAGTCACTTGAATTGAATCGAATCACTTAAATCACTCACACTCCCTTAAAGCTGTTTTTTCTTTATATCATTCCCACATAACCCACTTAGAAAAGCAATTAATGTGTCATTCTATGAGGCACCAGAGGAATGCAGACCACAGCGTTTTGAGGAACTTTGCATGAACCTTCCTCCTTGAACAATGTACAGCGCTTGCTAAACTCTTGTCACCCAGAACCAGAGTTCATTGCCCAAGCCAAACTCATATTGAGTGCTTTTTTTTTTTTTTNATTGTAAATATATATGAATCCAATATATGAACACCTAAATACATAAAGCAAATTATTAGCAGGCACAAATGGAGAAACTGATGGTAACACAATGCAAGTGGTAGACTTTAACAGCCCACTTACATCAATGCAGATTATATGGACAGAAAATCAATAAGAAAACCCTGGCCATAAATGACATGTTATACCAGAGGAGCTATATATATATATATATATATATATATATATATATATATACAGAACATTTACATGCTTTTCAAATGCTCATGAACAATTCTCCAGGACAGATTACATAGCAGGTCACAGAAGAAGCCTTGGTAAATTTAAGCAACTGAAATCATATCAAGTGTCTTTCTAAAGACAATATTGTGAGGCTAGAAATCAACTACAAGTAAAAATTACCAGAAAACCAAAACAAAATGCAAGCATGTTGATGCAGAACAATATATTACTGAACAACCAATAGATCTCTGAAGAAATCAAAGAATTCAAAAGGTACTTGGAGAGAGGCCATCATCATTAAAAAGTCTATAAGTAACAAATGCTGGAGAAGTTTTGGAGAAAAGCGGACCCTCCTGCATTATTGGTGGGAATGTAAATTTGTGCAACCACTATGGAAAACAGTATGAAGGCTCTTTAAAAAAGCTAAAGTAGACTTGTCATATGATCTAGCAAATCCACTCCCAGACATACATCTGGTGAAAAACTATAATTTGAAAAAACATGCATCTGATCATTTATAACAACATTATTAATAATAGCCAAGACCTGGAAGCAGCTTAAATGTCCATTAAGAGATGAACGGATAAAGAAAATGTGGTACATATACAGAGTGGAATATTATTAATATTCAGCCATAAAAAATAATGAAATAATGCCATTTGCAGTGACATGGATGGACCTAGATATTATAATACTAACTAAAGTAAGTCAGAAAGACAAAGATAAATATCACTTTTATGTGGAATCTAAAATACAATATAAATAAACCTTTATAAACTAGAAAAAGACTCACAGACATAGAAAATAAATTTATGATTACCAAAAGGAAAATGGATTGTGAGAGGAACAAATCAGAAATTTAGAATTAGCAGATAACAAAGTACTATATATAAAATAGGTGAACAACAAAGTCCTATGTGTAGCACAGGAAACTACAATGTATTTAATATTCTACAATAATCACTAATGGAAAAGAATATGGAAAACACAACTGAATTACTATACTGTATACCAGAAACTATTATGACTTTGTAAGACAGAGAGGCATGGTATGCTCTGGTCCTTGGGGTTGCAGAGTCAGACATGACTGAGCTACTGAACTGAACTGAACTGAAGTGAATAAAAAAAATTTTCATAAAGCATCCATTGAAAGCCACAAAAACCAACTATCCAAAATCTATGAGATGTAGCAAAGCAGTGCTAAGAGGGAAGTTTACAGGAAACAAACAAACAAAAAATTCTCAAACAACCTAATCTTACACATCCAAGGTCAAACGATCCCTTAGTATAAGAAAAGAAATAATAAAGTTCAGAGCAGAAATAAATGAAATAGAAATTAAAGATCAATATAAAAAAGCCAAAGAAACTAATGGTTGATTCTTTGTAAATGTAAAACTGATAGGCTGTTAGCCAGACTCGTAAAGGAAAAAAGAAATATGATACAAATCAATAAAAACAGAAATTAAAATGGAGACGTTATAACCTACACCATGGAAATATGAAGGATCATAAGAGATAACTACAAACAGTTGTTTGTATACAGTAAAGGGGCAGCTAGAATAAATAGATAAATTCCTATAAATGTATAATCTCTCAAGACTAAAGCAAGGAGGCGGTCCTAAGATGGCAGAGGAATAGGATGGAGAGACCACTTTCTCCCCCACAAATTCATCAAAAGAACATTTAAATGCTGAGTAAATGCCACAAAACAACTTCTGAATGCCGGCAGAGGACATCAGGCACCCAGAAAAGCAGCCCACTGTCTTTGAAAAGAGGCAGGAAAAAATATAAAAGACAAAAGAGGTAGGGATGGAGCTCCATCCCGGGAAGGGAGCCTTAAATGAGACCTTTCCCAAACACCAGGAAACACTCTTACTGCTGAGTCTGTGGCGAGCCTTGGAAATGCAGTGGGCAACATAACAGGGAGGAAAATTAAATAAATAATTAAGACCCACAGATTACGAGCCCAGCGGTAACTCCCCCAGTGGAGAAGCAGTCCAGGCGCCTGCATCCACCGCTAGCAAGCGGGGGCTGGGCAGGGAGGCACAGGCTGCATTGCTTAGAGGAAGGGTTGGGCCCGAATGCCTCGAGTGTAATCAGAGCGAACTAACTTGGGCTAGAAAACCAGAGTGTGGGATAGTTACCACGTGAGAAATTCTAACATAAGACACCGCCAAGACCGCGCAGAGAACGAAGGACGGAACAGAATTAGCCGGCTGCAGACCATATCCCTCTGGTGACAGGCAGCCAGAGCCAGAAGGGCCGGAAGGGGGTAATCGCAGCCCCAGAGAGACATTATCAACCAAACTTCAAGCAGGCTCTTTTTCTAACTAAGACTTTTTGGGGTTCTAGACAGTCATCATCTGCCTGAGACAGTGCGACAGCTGTACACCCAGAAAACTGAGCAGTAGGGATGGGAGAGGTGATATGTTACAGCGACCGTGCTCGCCAAACACCTGAGCTACTCGGACCTGGGAAAGGCACAAAACTCAGGCCCAACCGAGTCTGCACCTCTGATGACAACCTGAGTGTCTGAACCTGAGCAGCTTAGACCTGGGAGGTGCATACAGCCCAGGGCTGGCCTTGGACAGTTCCCGGCAGAGCAACCTAGAGCCTGAGCTGTGTGCGCTGAGAGTGGGGACAGGCCCAGTGTGGCTGAAATATTGCAAGCACACGTCAGTGTTATTTGTTTGCAGCGTCCCTCCCTCCCCACAGTGCGACTGAACAAGTGAACCTAAAAAANATAGCCTACCAGGCTCCTCTCTCCATGGATTCCCCAGGCAAGAATACTGGAGTGGGTTGCCATTTCCTTCTCCCCGTTTGATCCCTGGGTGAGGAAGATCCCCTGCAGGAAGGCACGGCAACCCACTCCAGTATCCTAGCCTGGAGAATTCCCATGGACAGAGGAGCCTGGTGGGCTACAGTCTATAGGGTTGCAAAGAGCCGGACACGACTGCAGCAACTGAGCATACTCTTATATTCATGAATACACAGAACTGTCTGTGTAAAAATGCTACTTCATCTATGTTGCATTTAAACATCTAGAGAACTCAACTGTGGATAACTTTTTGAGTTTGGGTGTTTCTTGGTCACACAAACTTGATTCGGTTAGAGATGTATATATACTGCACACTGAAAGAAGGGAGGATATTTGAACTATGATATTTTCCTACACAGAAAATGTTTAATCTATTTTCTAGCAGTTCCCTCAAATCTTAGTATTTTTTTCTGTTTACCAAAGTAAAGCATAAAGAATTTCCAGGATAAGATAAAAATAAGAATGAGGAAGGCGTCATGGATGACAGCAAGTGTCTGTGGTATCCATTACATTGAAACAAGTCATCTAACCTTTTTAAGAGAGAAAGGTTACTACCACCATGTCAGAGACCATGAGTCCAAAGGATGATGTGAAATCCTTTATTCTGACCTAAATCCTCTACTTCAGAATAGTGAAGACATTCTTCCTCTCTTATATCCCCTTTTGCATGTTTTATTCAATTGCTTTATTGATGTCTCTAATGGAGTGGAATAAATAAATTATGCCCTTGCTCCAAGAAATGTTCCGATGACTGACTTTAGTTACCCTACTACAAAGAAATATATACATACAAGCAGTCTACTACGTTACGAAAGAAACTACTTATCAGATTAGGACTACCTTGTTCAGTAGTATATCTTAAGAAGATAGTCCTAATTCAATTAATTGCCTAAGTGAAAACACTGTTAGTGCATGCATGAATGGATTACAGAAAAATTTATCTTTGAGTTATTATAGAGTCCAATAAGCATATCCATTGTCTGGAATGGAAAAGATTTCTTCTGAATGAAGGATTTGGTGTCTTACCTTTAGGGAGTTCTTTGTATATCAACTAGTTTTGATTTCTTCTTGGGCTTCATGCCCCCATTGAGTGTATGTATGCATTTGTGTTTTACTCAAAGTGTTAGTATCTGTTATGTCTGACTCTTTGCAACCCCATGCACTGCAGCCTCCCAGGCTGCTCTGTCCATGCAGTTCTCCAGGCAAGAATACTGGAGTGAGTATTCCCTTCTTCAGGGAATCTCATCCACCCAGGGACTGAACCTGGGTGTCCTGCATAACAGGCAGATTCTTTACTGTCTGAGCCATCAGGGAAGCACATACATAATTAATCCAAACATACCATGGAGGATTCACATATGTACGAATATACATCCACATTATTTCAAAGTAAAGTTGTTACATTAAAGTATATACAAGAGAAATAGGAGGAAATGAAACCTCAATACTTTGGCCACCTGATGTGAAGAACTGACTCCTTGGAAAAGATCCTGATGCTGGGAAAGACTGAAGGCAGGAGGAGAAGTGGATGACAGAGGATGAGATGGTTGGATGGCATCACCGACTTGATGGACTTGAGTTTGAACAAGCTCCAGGAGTTGGTGATGGATAAGAAAGCCTGGAGTGCTGCAGTCATGTCCATGGGGTCTTGAAGAGTCGGACATGACTGAATGACTGAACTGAAACCTCAAGAGACAATGTACAAGGTTATAAATCAAGACTGAGATCACAAATCCCATATACTAGGCCTACCTGCTGCTGCTGCTAAGTCATGTCAGTCATGTCCAACTCTGTGCAACCCCATAGACGGCAGCCCACCAGGCTCCTCTGTCCCTGGGATTCTCCAGGCAAGAACACTGGAGTGGGCTGCCATTTCCTTCTCCAATGCATGAAAGTGAAAAGTGAAAGTGAAGTCGCTCAGTTCTGTCTGACTCTTCACAATCCCATGAACTGCAGCCCACCAGGCTCCTCCATCCACAGGAGTTTCCAGGCAAGAGTACAGGAGTGGGTCGCCAGTACCTTCTCTGATACTAGGCCTAACGAAGCCATTATAGAACCAAAAAAATGAAAATTAGATAATTGAGAAAATCGTGAATCTGCATAAAATACAAAGCCCTGTCACTTCACATGGAGCTTCTTAACCCATGAATGTATTACTTTATATTTTTGAGCTCTTCTTAAATGCCAGTCACTGTTCTGGTCATTAGGGATGACCAGACGCACAAGATGAACCAAGTCCCTGCTCTAAAGAGGTTAACAGCCAAGCAGCACAGACAGATGAAATGGGTAAACAAATAACTATGTAATTTCAGATCATCATAATTTCTTTAAAGAAAAATAAAGCAGAGTGAGAGAATTCAGACTGATTCTGCGGTAGGAGAGAGAGTAATGCTATTTGAGCAGAGATCTCAATGAAATTACTTAACCATGCAGATGTATGAGGGGGGAGCATACCAGGAGGGGAGAAAAACAAATGCAGATGCTTTAAGGCAGGAAAAGCATGATGCATTCAAGAAACATCAATGCCAGGGTGGCTGGAAGAGAGTGAGAGGAAGAGAGAAAAGTAAAGAAATCAGAGAATTAGGCAGGAACTGGATGGTATCCTCTTAGAAGAGGAGGAGGAAGGGTCAGGAAAGTAG
>SJYV01011165.1:0-10980 GCA_006410875.1 Neotragus pygmaeus | reverse complement strand
GACATGACTGAACGACTGAACAACAATTAAGAGTCACAAGTGGATATGATGTACAGCACAAGTCTCTAGCTGATGGTAGATAAAAAAGCTTCTTCCTTTTTAATTAATGCTAACAGGTAAGGTTCCCCCCCCCACCCCCCACCAAGGAATAAAGGAAAAGGGTAGTCAGAAAGATATATCCAAAAAGAAGAAATGGCTGAGGGACTATTGGAAGGTGGGGTGGAGTGGGAGTGAAGAGGGCTCAAAAATTTAATACGCCTCAGGGTCCCACACAGTCTCTCAATTTTGCTGATGGCTGTGCTTGTGTTTTAAAAATAAAATATCTGCTGAGTGGATTAAAGGAGTGAATTGAATTCCCGAGGCTCTGATTACCTTTCCCTTTGCCAGTTTTTATCAGCAACGATCAGTAAGACTGTCAGATCTGATGTAAACTTTTTGCCTCTTGCACTCTCTCTTAGCTTTGGAGCATATAAAGTACAAGATTAATTTTTTTTTTCTTCTTCTAAACAGTTGAGCCCAGGAGGAGAATGTGCTAGAAAAACACCTCATAACCAGAAAACCAGTCTAGAAGGGGCATTTCTGTGTGTGGGGGGGCGCTGTCCCTAGAGCCTTTGAAGGCACTTCACTCCATGAATCCCAAGGTCCCCAAATGCCCTGCTGTCTATCACTAGCTCCACCCTGACTCACCCTGAGAAGCAGGAAGCAGGATGGCGAGTACCTGGAGAGCCAGGTGTGAATTGACACCGCTGATGTGCCCTTAGGAGTCCTAGCCCCGCAGTCAAATGGGATGGACCACTTCACACACACCCTCTCCTTGGAACACTGCCCCTCTGATGAGGCAGCTGCCTACCAGCTCCTGGTTAGGGCTGTTTCCTTCTGTGTGCACCACATCTTCTCAAGGGTTCAACACTCTACCTCCATGCAGCAAATGTAAACGGGGCACGCACCAGGGACTGGGCACTGCCAGAGCCTGCATGTGAGGACCTTCGTGCTCACAGACAAGTCAGAAAAAGGAGGCAGCTGAAGACTGAGTTCTCTCTGAGGAGGAGGAGCAAAGCCTGGGGCTGGGAAGAGGGTATCATTCATGCGTGCTGCTCAGCTAACATGACCTGACAGGTTCTTCCGAGGTTAAACCCTGTGAGAAGAGGTGGCAAATGTTAGAGCAGGATCTCTGTGTCCTTCCAAGATGAACACAAATATAAGCACATGGTAAGGATTCAATACGTGCATGATGAACTGGACCAAATGGAACTGGGATGTCTGGGGAGTAGGAGCAGATGTGAATGCTTTGCTGGGCCTCAGGTATGCCTAAGCCTACTGCTAAGCATCTTAGAGGTTTGGCAAAGAAAGATTTTCTGTCTCCATAAAAGAGAAGTGATGACTATCAAAACAATCAAATCTTGACAAAAACAATAGTGAGAAGAAAGAAGTGGATGGCAACAGAACCCAGCTAGCTACATGGAGCAGGAGTTCTGGCTGGTGACGAAGCACACATTATCTTTGGTGTCACACTAAAGGATGGCATTGTTCCCAACACCTTGATTGCCTAACTCACGGCCAAATTGCACTTTAACAGGCACTTGTGTACCTTAGGCTACAATCATTTACTGGATTCTGAACATCAGGAAAAAAAGACAGGTAATTGACTAAAACTAGCTTCTGGTTAACTTAACTCCCTCTCAGACCTCCCAGGCCTTTAAGGAGGACTTAAGAGCAGAGACATCAGATTGTCTTTTAATTTATTTGTTTGTTACATTTTGTGTTTTTAACAAATCATTGGTCCCTAGGTCAATATGAGAGTGCTCAAAACATATAAACTTATTTTGTATGAAATTCACTTTGGGCAGGGGCTTTAAGCCACAACAGATGTTGCTATTCCCTTCTCTTAGAAAGAATGCTTTTGTCAAAGAAGACTCCATTAAGAGTTTTGCTTGCTCCCTAATCTCCATTTCAAACACCAGAGTCAGAAAATGCTAGGGATTTTTGTTTTGTTTTTAATGAGAAAGGATGTATTTCAGAAAGAATTGATTAAATTTCAGTCTTTTGAGTTATGAACATTTAGAAAAGGAAATGTTATCTAAGAGTTATCCTGCATTCACTAAGGTATTGTATAAATTTTCTTATAGGATTAGTAGACTCAGTGATCTACGTTTTCAATTATCTGAAGGGCTATCCTTATGGTAAAAATCTGGGGTGGAAGCGAGTTCGTGGAGTCAATTATGAGGAGGCAGTTGAAAAGCTCTACTGAGAAAGGACTGCTTAGTGGAGTATTTTCAGCCTAAAAGGCTAACAGACTATGGCCCTTGGCAACAACCTGTGCAATAATTTTAGTGATAAATTTGAGTAAAGGCATATAAGATTTATTTATTAAATTTAAGCACAACAGAAACCTGAGGCTGCTGTTACTACCACTGATGACAAAGTCAGAATCCAACATTTTCCTGATAAGCAGGAAATCAAATCCACGCAATTTAAGAGCAACAAATATTTTTCACTTAAGATTCTAAATTATTGGCTTTATCATTAGCATGAGAAAAAACAAAGACCTAAGGACTTTAATTTATCAAAAACCAATGGAATTAGAAATTTGATCAGATTCGTAGAAAAAAATAACAGCAACGACCAAAAATTGTGGGCTGGATTAGAAGCAGGAGAATGTCCAATCAAATGCAGATCACTGTGCTATCAATGTACCATCAATGGAGATAGAATTAACTGGAATTACCCTTTATACACAGGGTAGCTCCTCTCGGCCATTCCTGCGCTGTGGCAGCCTGGCACTCTAGACTGCTGCCCCTGACCTCGGACGTGGGGTATGTCCTCTTGGCCGCGCTTAGTGCACCGGCCCAGCTCTCACAGCTGCCTGCGCTTAGAAAAGTAATGCTCAGAATTCTCCAAGCCAGGCTTCAGCAATACGTGAACCATGAACTCCCTGATGTTCAANCAGTTCCAAAGAAAGGCAATGCCAAAGAATGTTCAAACTACTGCACAATAGCACTCATCTCACATGCTAGTAAAATAATGCTCAAAATTCTCCAAGCCAGGCTTCAGCAATACGTGAACCGTGAACTCCCTGATGTTCAAGCTGGTTTTAGAAAAGGCAGAGGAACCAGAGATCAAATTGCCAACATCCGCTGGATCATGGAGAAAGCAAGAGAGTTCCAGAAAAACATCTATTTCTGCTTTATTGACTATGCCAAAGCCTTTGACTGTGTGGATCACAATAAACTGTGGAAAATTCTGAAAGAGATGGGAATACCAGACCACCTGACCTGCCTCTTGAGAAATCTGTATGCAGGACATGGAACAAGACTGGTTCCAAATAGGAAAAGGAGTGTCAAGGCTGTATATTGTCACCCTGCTGCTCCTTTATAGTCACACTCATTCCTCTCCCCATCATCCTTAGCCCTTTGCAACTAATAATGTGTCCTTCACCTCCATATTTTTGACATTTTGAGAATGTTATATAAATGGAAGCATATAGTATGTCACTTTTTGCGTTTTTTCCTCACAGAATCATGCCCTTGAGATCCATCTAGGTTGTCGCGTATACCAGTAGTTTAATTTTTTGAGTAGTAATCCAAGTTTGGATTACCACAGGTTGTTCAGTCATTCACTTAGTATAGGACATTTTGATTGTTTCCAGTTTTTGCTACTATAAATAAGACTGCAATGAATGATTGTTGACAAGTTTTGGGGTGAGCATAACTATTTCTCTGAGGTAAATGCCTAGGAAAGCAATCGCTTTGTTGTATGGTAACGGTATACACTGTGCTGTGCTTGGTCGCTCAGTCATGTACGACTTTTTGCGACCTCATGGACTGTAGCCCACCAGACTTCTCTGTCCATGGGGCTTCTCCAGAAAAGAATACTGGAGGTGCTAAGTGTACTTCATTTTTTATGAAACTGCCAAAAACTGTTTTTCGGAATAGCTCAACTTTATATTCCCACTAGCAGTATGCAAGAGATTCAGGTTCTCCACATCCTCCTGAGTATTTGGGGTTGTAACTAATTTTTATTTTAGCTGTTCTGGTAAGTGTGTAATGATAGCTCATCATGGTCTTAGTTTTCAGTTCTCTACAGGCTAATGATGCTAACAATCTTGCCATGTGCTTATTTGCTGTAATGTATATCCTCTTTGGTGAAATGTCTTTCATGTATTTTGCTATTTTCTAATTGGATTGTTTGTTATTTTTATTTTTATTACTTGGAGCATAATTGTTTAGAATATGTTTGTTATTGTTAAGTGTTGAGTTTTGGGCATTTTAAAACAAATTCTGATGTGTGTCCTTAGTAACATCCTATCCAGAGAAAAAGTTGTTAATCTTGATGAAGTCTAGTTTGTTGATTTTATGGATTGTGGTTTGGTGGCATGTCTAAGAACTCTTTGGTTATCCTCCCTAGGTCCTGACGATTTTCTTCTCTAAAATTTTTGTAGTTCTACATTTAAATCTGTGATCCATTTTGAGTTACTCTTTTGTGTAGAGTGTGAAGTTCAGGTCTAGGTTCATACTTTTGCCCACGGATATCCCATTGCTCTATCATCATTTGTTGAAAAGACTCCACCGAAAACCTTCTGAATCTTTGTCAAAGATCCCCTGGATCATGGAGAAAGCAAGAGAGTTCCAGAAAAACATCTATTTCTGCTTTATTGACTATGCCAAAGCCTTTGACTGTGTGGATCTCCCCTGGAGGTGCTTCTTTTTGGCTTCTAAACATTGATCTATGTGTCTGTCTATCTCTCTACTAATAAGATATTGTCTTAATTATTGTAGCTATACAGTAGGCCTTAATATTGAGAACTGATTCTTCTCACTTTATTATTCTTTTTCAAGATTATTTTAAGGATAATCTTGTCTACATAAAATACACCTTCCTGGGATTTTGATAGGAATTATATTAAACTTGTACATTAATTTGAGAAGAATAGACTTCTTTACTATAGTGAATTTTCCAATCCATGGACACATTATCTCTTTCTGTTTAGATTTTCTTGATTTCCATTTTAATCAATGTTTTGTAGTTTCTAGAATACAAGTGTTGTACATGTCTTTTAAAATTTATGTGTAATATCTCATTTATTTTGAGCAGCTATAGATGATATTGTGTTTTTTTCAGCTTTACTAAAGTCTATTGACAAATAAAAATGGTATGTATTTAGGTTGTATAACATTTTTTTAAAGGAGTACAAATATGATATTTTGTGTATATATATATATTTACATATAAATATATATATTAATTATATATATATACATATACATATATATACACATTATAACATAATTACCACAATCAACTTAATGAATACATCCATCACCTCATGTAGTTTCTGTTTTCTTTGTGTGTGGTGGGGGGAACATTTAGAATATTCCCTCAGCAGATTTCAAATATATGATACAGTATTACTAACTATAATCACCACGCTCTAAATTAGATTCCCAGAACTGGTTAAACTTGTTACTGAAAGTTTGTATCCTTTGACCAACATCTACCCAAATTGCCTATCCCTACCACCCTAGCCCTGACAAACACCATTCTACTCTCTGGTTCTGTGAGTGACTTTATAAAACTCTACCTGTAAGTGAGATAGAACAGTATTTGTCTTTCTCTGTCTGGCTTATTTCACTTAGTATAAGTAGTAGTGTTAGTTGCTCAGTCGTGTCCAACTCTTTGTGACCCCATGGACTGTAGCCCACCAGACTCCTCTGTCCATGGGATTCNAAAGACACTTGATCGTTGGAAGAGAAGGTAGGACAAACCTAGACAGCATATTAAAAAACAGAGACATTACTTTGCCAACAAAGGTCTGTATAATCAAAGCTATGGTTCTTCCCGTAGTCATGTATGGATGTGAGAGTTGCAAAATAAAGAAAGCTGAGCCCCGAAGAATAGATGCTTTTGAACTGTGGTGTTGGAGTAGACTCTTGAGAGTCACTTGGACTACAAGGAGATGCAATCAGTCAATCTTAAAGGAAATCCTGAATATTCATTGAAAGTGGACATTCATTCACTGATGCTGAAGCTGAAACTCCAGTACTTTGGCCACCTGATGCTAAGAACTGACTCACTGGCAAAGACTCCAATGTAGGAAAAGATTGAAGGCAGAAGGAGAAGGAGATGACAGAGGGTGAGATGGTTGGATGACATCACCGACTCAAGGGACATGAGTTTGAGCAAGCTCCAGGAGTTGGTGATGGACAGGGAAGCCTGACATGGTGCAGTTCATGGGGTTGTGGGAGTTGGACATGACTGGGCGACTGAACTGATTATTGACTAAGGCCCTATGCTACATAGTTAGACTATNTTTGAGCAAGCTCCAGGAGTTGGTGATGGACAGGGAAGCCTGACATGGTGCAGTTCATGGGGTTGTGGGAGTTGGACATGACTGGGCGACTGAACTGATTATTGACTAAGGCCCTATGCTACATAGTTAGACTATAAAAACAGAAAAACAAAACAAAAAGGCCTCAATGTAGCTTGGAAAGCAGAGACAGTACAGATAAATACCCTATAAAAGTATCATTTCAAAAGCTAAAACAATGCAAAGATCTGCATCTATCTGAAGGATCAGCAGATGGATGAATGGAGAAAGTGCTCCAGACCTATTGGCTATCAACTGCTGAAGAGTTCCAATTTAGGCCTATGTCAGGGATGTACCCCAGGGCTCTACTGACGGGACCAGCCCCTGGTGAGTCTGGAATGCTAGGACCTAGAAGCAGAGTGAGGAGAAACACTGAAGGAGCTTGAACAAAAGCAGCATTCCCATCTAGACTTCTTTACCAGTGAGGAACCGAAATCTAACTCAAGTAGGATGTATTAGCTCTATTAGCTCAGGTGAAAGAGCCAGAGATGCTATCTTAGTGAGGATGACAGGGNGAGGAGAAACACTGAAGGAGCTTGAACAAAAGCAGCATTCCCATCTAGACTTCTTTACCAGTGAGGAACCGAAATCTAACTCAAGTAGGATGTATTAGCTCTATTAGCTCAGGTGAAAGAGCCAGAGATGCTATCTTAGTGAGGATGACAGGGAATGCTTCTTTCAGAACTGACATCTGAGCTGGGACCAGAATGAAGTACAGGGCAAACCAGGTGGCTGTCTGAGGAAAGTCCAGGTCAGGTAAAGGAGACGACAGACACACAGGCTCAGAGGTGAGAAGTGGAATTCAGTGAGTGAAGGAGAAAATGGCAAGACGTGAGGTCAGGGAGAGCCTGAGGCCAGAGCACCCTGGACTTTATATCCTGCGGTAAGGACCGTGCTACCTACTGAATAGACAAACCAAGGTCTCATACTCAGGCCTAAAGTCTCCTCCATCCAAACCTCATGGACTGAGAGTAAGGAAGGGGTGGATTTCACGGAAAATCAGAGAGTACCAGGAAGTAGATTAAAGGATGTTGCATAGAAAAGAAAGGTGGGGGAGAGAGTGAAGCACAACATCTATTATCAGAAAACCACAGACTGCTGATAATAAACCAACTTCATCTGGAACAAGTCCCACTTTCCCAATCACATCACATTTTACAATTGAACAGCCGGGTGATGATTTGAGGGGCTTGGAATCATAACGGTAACACAGCTTTCCCTCTGGAATACAAATCTGAATGAAACAACTCCAATGCCCTAAATGGAAAACACATAGACACACAGTCTGACAAAAATGACTTGATGAAAGAGACATTAATAAGACCACACAGTGATTCTCTCACAGCTTTGTTCTTGCATGCTTGTAATTACTTTGCAACCCCTTTACAAAGGACTAGGAAGCAACACATATTTATGTCTATTTCAATTTAGGCACTGTTATGAAATGATCTGATCATGGCCAGGCTTCACATTAGAGACTGGAAATTAACAAGTGATTTTGTTTGTGATCTGAGCCTGAGGCATCAAAGAGGAATAGGTTGGTTGGTCAACAGTCATATTAGCTCAGTGTTTACAATGTAGCCAGGATGTATAGGAACCTTAAGCAAGTTCTGAGGCCAAGGTGGCCTGTGCCGAGGATATCGTGCAGGTGAGGGTCAGGAGACCCCTAACTTTTATGGAGCTTCAATCAGCCACAGCCCAGAAGTAAATTCTTAAAGCAGAGGGAGGTGCTATTTATTCATTCAAAGTAGACTTAATTCTCGCAATGGAGAGCTGACAGTTCTATAAGGTACTGAAGCAAAGGGTGCCAAGTCCGCTTTCAGGGGGTTACAGCCCAGATGGATACCAAAAGGGAAGGTGGGTGGCAGTGCCTCAATGCAGAAACATCTAAGTCCAAAAGAGGTGCCCTGCGGTAAAACTATAGAATGGGCTCGGGTTTTTGGTTTTTTAAATGAGTGGTGTGTAAGACACACTTGGGACAGATATAGCAAACTGGCTCAACTTTTAAAAAAAACCGGGAGGAGAGAGAACTAATTGGCACATAAAAGTAAAATGCACAGCCTAATGCCAGCTGTAGCCACAGTAGCATTCAGAGTATCAACCTTATCACCATATACCTCCATGTCTGTATGTGTGAGCCTGAACGCATGGCCTGAATCACTGATGGGCTTTGTTCTCAGCAAGCACTCCCCTTATGGAGCTAAGGGAACATAGCTGTGGCATCTCCACAGTATATCCCAGCAGCTGAACTACACGAGCTGAGCTACACTTATTTTTCTGAAAAAAGTCCCTAGTGGGGTTTCTTTGGGCTGACCCAAGTCAAGCACTCATCCTGAGATAAACGACTGTCAGGGAGAGAANCAGAGACATTACTTTGCCGACTAAGGTCTGTCTAGTCAAGGCTATGGTTTTTCCTGTGGTCACGTATGGATGTGAGAGTGGACTGTGAAGAAGGCTGAGCACTGAAGGAATGATGCTAAAGCTGAAACTCCAGTACTTTGGCCACCTCATGCCAAGAGTTGACTGATTGGAAAAGACTTTGATGCTGGGAGCGATTGGGGCAGGAGGAGAAGGGGACGACAGAGGATGGGATAGCTGGATGGCATCACGAACTCTACGGATGCCAGTCTGAGTGAACTCCGGGAGATGGTGTTAAACAGGGAGGCCTGGCGTGCTGCAATTCATGGGGTCGCAAAGAGTCGGATATGACTGAGTGATTGAACTGAACTGAACTGAACTAACTACTATAAGATGTACAGATTTTAACAATACAATTTAGTTAGTTTTATGAAATGTATATACCATGAAACTATGTGACAACTGAGATATAAGTTGTATTCATGAAATATATTTTCATGTTTCACTCATCTTAAGCTATAATTTTTTGTTATTGGGTTTTAGAGATTCTTTATGTATTTTAAGCATAAAGACTTTGGAAGATATATTTATTATAAATATTTCCTATAGTCTATATTGTGTTTTGCTTTTTATCTTGCTTAAAGCTACCTTTTCAACTGTAGAAGATTTTAATTGTGATGAGATCCAATTCATTATGCTTTATTTTATACCTAACAAGAAATATTTATCCATCTCATGGTAGCTACGATATTTTCTAGTGTTTTGTTCTGGAGTCTTTATAGCTTCAGCTTTTATATTTATGATCCATTCTCCATTAATTTTTTCATGGGATCAATATTACACATTTATAACCTCAAACAGACACCTGGATGTTGCTTCACTTATTTTTGGAAAAGATAATTCCTTTCACTATGCATTCTTTTGGCTCATCTGTTAAAAATCAACTGACTATGAGCATTGATATTTTTCAGCTTCCTTTATTCTATACATTTGATGTATTTATTATTGTTCTGATCAATATATCTTCAGCTTCACATTGTTTAAAAATCAAGTAGTGCAAATCCTTCCTTAAATTTTGTTTTCAAAATTGTTATGGCCTTTTTAAAAGCTATTTTTTTCCAATAAATTTGACTCATTTTGTCAATTCCTAAGAAGCCAAAAACAAACAAACAAAAAATACAAAANTCAGCTTCACATTGTTTAAAAATCAAGTAGTGCAAATCCTTCCTTAAATTTTGTTTTCAAAATTGTTATGGCCTTTTTAAAAGCTATTTTTTCCAATAAATTTGACTCATTTTGTCAATTCCTAAGAAGCCAAAAACAAACAAACAAAAAATACAAAAAAAAAAAATCTCGGGGTTTTTATTGGAATTTAACTTATAAATCAATTGGAGGAGAATTGTTATTATAACAAGATTGAGTATTTTAATTAATAAACATGGTCTTTTTCTTCATTCACTTAATAGTCCCTTAATATCTCACTCTAATGTTTATATATTTCTAGTATAGAGTTTATATATCTTTTGTGAAATTAAATACCATATTATGTTAGATACAAATTTAAATGATAATTTGAAAATTTCCTTTTCAACTTGTTAATTGCTAGCATGGAGAAATGTGAATAATTTTTGTGTATTGGCCTTTTATCTGCCAGATTGATAAACTGACTTCACAATTTTAATAATTTTTAAAATATATTTTTTTAGGCTTTTCTACTTAAGAATTGGAGACAATTTTGCTTTTTGTTTTTTCCTCTCCAGCTGGGCTTCCAATACAAAGTTTAAGTGGAAGTTGGGAGAGTGGATATATTGACCTTTTTTTATCTTAAGAGTAAAGCGCTCAGTCTTTTAAAATTAAGGGAGGCCCAGTATAAAATGAAAATTTGAGGCCTTGGGTTAAAAAATGATTAAGTGTTTCAACACGATGGTAGCATTAAATCAAGTTCTGTAAGTTCTTATTTTGTGATATGATCATCCAATTTGGTTTTGTGGTAATGCTGTCCTCACAGAATGAATGGAGATGAGTTTCCTCTATTTTCTGAAAAAAAGTTTATGAAATTATTGGCATAATTTACACATGAAAATTTAATAGAGTTCACCAGCAAAGCTCTCTGAGCCTGGAGATTTCTTTGTGAAGAATGTTCTAAAACTGTTAGTGGTATGAATTTAATGTCTTTAATATGGCTATTCAAGTTTTCTATGTTATTGTTTCAGTTTATAAATTGTGTTTTTCAAGGACCATGTTCTCTTGCCCTTTCC
>SJYV01011162.1:0-10809 GCA_006410875.1 Neotragus pygmaeus | reverse complement strand
AAAAAAAAAAAATCAAAGCGAAACAAACACCAAAATCCCTTTGTCTGCAGGCCTGGTTCCTTCTGAAGACTCTAGGGGAAAACCCACCCCAGGCCCCCTCCCCTATCTTCTGACGTCAGCTGGCACCCTTAGGATTCCTCGGCTTGTATTTTCATCACTTCAGCCTCTGCCTGTGTTGTTGCGTGGCCTCCTTCTCGTGTCTGTCTTCACACAGCTGCCTTCTTTCAAGGACACTAATCATATGGGACTAGGGCCCCAGCCTACTCCAGGATGCCCTCATCTTAGCTAATCACATCTGCAAAGACCCTATTGCCAAGTAAGGTCACATTTTGAGGCCCTGGTAGTGAGGACATCCACATATATCTCTTGGGAAGGTTATAAGTCAACCCACAACACCTGCCTGGGGATAAATGGGCCCAGAGAACACAAGCGAGGCTGGAAAGGGACAGAGAGCCACTCTGCAGTTGAGGGGTCAGAAGCTCAGGGAGTCTTGAAGCAAACTGCCCCTGGCCTGGAGCAAAGCAGCAGTTGTGCAGGTGATGCCACTGCAAGTCTACACATGCTCACCTCTTCAGCTGCAGGCCTTGGAGGAACCATCTGCCCAAGGAAGGGTGGAAGGGTCATCTCTTCTGATTTGCAGCAGCTGCTCTGAGGGGCAGAATCTGCCCAGAGTTTCATCACTGTCCCACCTGTCAGCTGTCTCACAGAGACCCACGGAGCAACTGAGAGGGGACACATGCTTGGTGACAATCGTGACTCCCCAAAATACACCCACTAAGAGATGCTGTTAATATCAGCCCTGCCTGATGCACTCCTCGGTCACAGAGCCGGAGAGCTGGCGCAGACTGTGGCTTCTAAACTCCATTCTCCAAAGGAGCCAGAGCTCCCTGGAGAAGTGATGCCTGCAGGCACAGATGGAGAAATGAATATGATAAGAAATGAATACAGGATCGGAACATCCCAGATCACAAGGAAGCTGTCAAAGACTCTGAGCTCCAGGTCAAAATACTCAGAGGCCAACGGGTAGACACTCCCATTGGCCAAAGATGGGAGAACCTGAACAGCAGTAAGTCTGAATCCGTGAGTCATGTGATACTTATGCAAAACCCTCAGTGGTCGCTTATGGGGGATGCTGGGGAACAAAACTCATCGCTTGGAAAATGGAAAAATGAAGGCCAAGCATGGAGCAATTATTATGCCTTTTCTCTGTACAGTATATCCTGCAATTTATTTGAAGAGGGGGAATTTCTCTTTCTAGATTACTTCAGCTCACAGATGGAGATGGAATGAGTGTGGTTAGAATATCACCACGCTGCAGCCCCCAACACATTCATTCACGAGCAGCTACTGAAGACAACCAGTCAGAAGCTCCTGACGGAAGAACTCGCAGCTCAGCTGGTAAAGAATCCACCTGCAATGCCGGAGATCCCAGTCTGATTCCTGAGTTGGGAAGATCCCTTGGAGAAGGGATAAGCTACCCACTCCAGTATTCTTGGTCTTCCCTTGTGGCTTAGCTGGTAAAGAATCCNAGCTCAGCTGGTAAAGAATCCACCTGCAATGCCGGAGATCCCAGTCTGATTCCTGAGTTGGGAAGATCCCTTGGAGAAGGGATAAGCTACCCACTCCAGTATTCTTGGTCTTCCCTTGTGGCTTAGCTGGTAAAGAATCCACCTGCAGTGGGGGAGACCTGAGTTCCATCTCTGGGTTGGGAAGATCCCTTGGAGGAGGGCATGGCTACCCACTCCAGAATTCTGGCCTAGAGAATCTTCATGGACAGAGGAGCCTGGCAGGCTACACTCCATGGGGTTGCAAAGAGTTGGTCACAACTGAGCGGTTCTTCATCATTATCCCTGGTCCAAGAGAGTATGTCAAAGGCTTGGAGTCAGTTGGCTGACTGTTCCTTTGCACTTTGTAAAGTATTTTACTATCCTGAGGAGAGAGACATCTGTATTGCAATGCTAGGGAAAATGTGAGGATCCATTAACACCATCTGTGGCTGTTTCTGAGTCATTCTGAAAGCCTCCTTACTCCCGTAATGAGTGAGGAGTGAGTCATCGGCCATGGAACACCCAAGACTGAGCCCCTGTGTGAAGAGAATTTCCTTCAGGCTGGAGTAGGGCCAACCCCAGTCCATTCCCCTTGGATTCCAACCCAAAGTTATTGAGCCAGTCTTGATTAAGGAGATGTCATCAGCATCGCTTGCCAGAATATATGGCTGAGCCTTGCATCAACACCTGCTATTGCTGTTTAATCGCTCAGTCGTGTCCAACTCTGTTGCAACCCCATGGACTGTGTATCCTGCCAGGCTCCTCTGTCCCTGGGATTTCCCAGGCAGCAATACTGGAGCGGGTGGCCATTTCCGTCTCCAGGGGATCTTCTCAACCCAGGGATTGAACCCACATCGCAGGTGGATTCTTTAGCGCTAAGACACCAGGGAAGCCCGTTATCAATACCTGCCCATACTCTAATGAAGGTGAACACACACGCATGCACACACACACACCACTCCCTACTTAATCCAGAAATAGACAACTTAGAAAAATATGCCAAGTTGCTTATAGCAGAATCTCATTGCAGAAGCCTGTCACACCCATCTCAACACCTACTGACTCAGCATCTTTGGGAATGGAGGCCCTGAAGTTTTGATCCTTTGTTTGCTGAGTTCACTGGGGATGCTGATAAGAGCGGAGATCCCTTGGGAATGCAGGCCCAGTGACATGCGTCTGAGACCTGCTGCCTTCACCCTTCCTGGTCCAATCTCAGAAGTCCCAGCAGGTGGCAGAATTGGGACAAAGGTCAATTTAAGCCAAGTTCCCAGGGGTGTCCCTGGAGTCCAGCCAGTCCAGGCCGCCAGCATCTTTCACCCTGGCCCCTTCACCAGCCTCCTAACATCTCTCTGCTACTGCTCTTGCCCTACAGGCCACTTAACAGTCACTGGGAGCGTTCTCAAGGGTCAGTCAGATCATGCCTCTCCCCTGCTCAAATCCCTCCAAAGACTGCCCATCAAAGGACAGCAATTCCAATTTCCCATCACAATTTTCAAAGCCCCCCCCACCCCTCAACTCTTCCCTAACAAATCTCCANTTCTCCACTGATCTCCAGTAGCATATTGGGCACCTACCAACCTGGGGAATTCCTCTTTCAGTATCTTATCTTTTTGTCTTTTCATACTGTTCGTGGGGTTGTCAAGGCAAGAATACTGAAGTGGCTTGCCATTCCCTTCTCCAGTCAACCACATTCTGTCAGACCTCTCCACCATGACCCGTCTATCTTGCATGGCCCCACCATCCATGGCTTAGTTTCATTGAGTTAGAGAAGGCTGTGGCCCGTGTGGTCAGATTGGCCTATTGTCTGTGATTGTGGTTTTGGTCTGTCTGCCCTCTGATGCCCTCTCTCAGTGCCTATCATCTTACTTGGGATACTGTATAGGCACTAAAAATGATGAAATGGAGGTACGTATATTTAAAGGCCTATATTGTATTAAAGAATAAATTTAAAAGCATGAATGTCTAGAACTATATGTGTACAATAATCTCAATTAGGCGATACATACACACAACTCCAAAAAAGTCTCAAAGGGTAAAGTAAAATTTTTCTGAAGTGACTTGAAAAACTAGCCAAAGGAAATATTACATTTCACAAAATCTCACTCATTATGGCAGTTACTCTAAAACTCTTGACTGTCTCTCTCAAAACTCTCCGTTTTGCCAAATCACCCCTCCCTCCTAGTTCTCTCACATATTCTGTTTTCCAGGTGGCAGTGGACAGTGCCTCATAGGCCACCCGACCCCTAACCCCCACGCCTTTAATTCTGTAGCTCCACTTATCTCCTGGGAAGCCTAGAACCTCTAACACATTAGCCATCTTGCCTAGGAGGCAGGTGTACTTCCCTTTGGTTAAGGGAACTCCTAAGCTCATGAGTCTCTCCCCCTCTACAGAGGCCAGATTCTTGCTGTTCTATCCTCCCTTGCAGCTAGAGCACAGGCATGTGACCTTGGCTCAATCAACTACCCCAGCCCCAGACTGGGAATCTGAAAGCAGCAACTCAAATCATCTGGTGCCATATGGAATCCAATCTAGCAGTGGCAGCAGCAGATCTATCCAGGGTCTGGATGCAGCTCTGGCAGGGATCCTTGTGCTGGAACTCAGTATCCAGCAACCTGGCGTTAACAGGGCAGGCCACTTTACCCCCTCCAATCCTGGTTTTCTGTGATTGACCTAAGGTACTATCATAAATCCCTTACTCTTCTTAAATTAACTAAGTTTATTTTCCATTGTTTGCAATGAAAATCCTGCTTCACATGCATTTCCTTTGGGTGCTGCCATGTACGGAGAAGACAATGGCACCCCACTCCAGTACTCTTGCCTGGAAAATCCCATGGAAGGAGGCGCCTGGTAGGCTGCGGTCCATGGGGTCGCTAAGAGTCAGACATGACTGAGAGGCTTCGCTTTTACTTTTCATTTTCATGCATTGGAGAAGGAAATGGCAACCCACTCCAGTGTTCTTGCCTGGAGAATCCCAGGGACGGGGGAGCCTGGTGGGCTGCCATCTATGGGGTCGCACAGAGTCGGACACGACTGAAGCGACTTAGCAGCAGCAGCAGCAGCTGCCATGTATAGATTTTATGGAGAGATCCGATGTCAACGTTCATTATTTACTTAGGTCCATCAGAGAAAAACAAGCTGATAGGTCAAGTCAAGTTGTTACATTTGGGGCCAGCTTTAATTCATCTAAAGGTTCATAGTCTGATATAGTAGCTACCAGGCTCATGTGGTTTTTTAAATTTGAATCAATTAAAAGTAAATAAAATTAAAACTTAGTTTCTCGGTATCACTAACTACGTGTTAAGTGTTCAGTTGCCAAATATGACTAGTGGGTATTATATTGGGCAATGAGATCTAGAACATTTCCATGATCACCAACAAGGTCTATTGGGCTGTACAATCTAGAGAGATCTTACGATCTCACCAGCCCTCCTCACTGAACCATCAGCGAGAATCAGAGCACTCTGGAATAGATTCAGTGCAACATCTGACCATATCACCAATATCTTATGTTATTAGGTAGGTAATCTTGATACCTAGACTCGGGTGTATTATATTTGCACCATTTAAATTGTTCTTACTTGCTTGCTCTCTGCTTTCTGACCTCTCTTTCCCCCCCTCCCTTTCTTTGCCACACCTGTGTTGGTGAATCCATTCAAGTTACTTGGGCATATGCTCTAAGTCTTTGGAAATAGTATTTGGCCTGCCAGCTCCAAAGGGTTGCTGTGAGCATAATCGATGATCTGTAATGAACCCTGAGATGAGATGATTTTATGATGCTAGCCAGTTGACTGAGAAATTACTCCATCTTTCTAGATTCCAGTTTCCTCACCAGTCAATTGAAGAAGTGGAATGAGAGCACTGCCAAATTCTTGTCCATTATCAACATTCAAAACTTCTATTATTCCGAATGGAATCCCAAAGACTTTATTTATTTTCTCTTCAAGGGAGCTGAGACTAGAGTTCTGATGCTGGGGGGAAATGGTCTGGAGATGAGCAGAGAATAATCTACAATGAGTCTTTATTTCAAGATTTGATGTGCTGTAGCCCACTTTATTGGTGGCAAAGCACAGGATGTGAAAAGCAAATTGAGAAGCAACAATCTCTTTATCAAATTACCCGNAAAAAAAAAAAAAACAAGACTCTTCTATCTTCTCTGTGCTGTTTATAAGAAACTCACTTCAGAGCTAAAGTCACATAAAGAATGATAGTAAAAGAATGGAAAAGATATTTCATGCATATGGAAAGTAAAAGAAATAAGAGATATGGAGAACATTATCTTAGGAGGAAAAATAGACTTTAAAACAAAGGCTAAAACTTGGTGTTTGTGCTTGGCTGAAGAGCCAATGGGCGAAGCTACTATCTGTGGGATTATGATTGAATGCCTCTAAATCAGAATCCAGCCCGGGCTGAAGGATTCAGCAGCGCCAGGAGCCTCGGATAGCCGGTCCCCTGCTGTCCCCACCGATCGGCCACAGCCCACGACCCTTGGGGCGTGAAATGGCATGCCCTGCCCTGCTACCAGACCACAGTCTAGTGCAGAGAACCCTTTGTCCTGGGACATGGTGAACTTCCCCTGCCTGTCATGCACTGCACATTCATGCGGAACCTGGTGCTAAACAATTCCTAGTCAATCTGCTTCTGCAGATATAGGACTCTGTCACCACCACAAATTAATGCTTTGAAGATCCAAAGGACCTAATCAAGACAGGTTCCTCAGTCTCAGATTTTTGAGAAAATGTGGACTCATAGTAGTATAAGGTACTAGGAGATCATACCTCTAGATGGCATAAGGGTTCATGGAGAAGGATTGATATTAATAGTATTCACCTGATTTGTGACCTAGTCTCTTGGGAACAGAGAATTATTAAGAGGAACTTCTGTCTAGACCAGTGCACTGAAGGAAATCACATGCTTGAGGCTGGAGTAACAAGAGGGAAACGTCATCAATGCAAGAATATTATATAATGTATTTATTTTTAGTTTTGGCTTTGTTTTCCTTTTATTTTTTAAAATTTCTATTTTTTTTTAGACTTAGCAATACAGATATCATTCTTGACAATTAAGTGATGAGAATGGAATTAAGTGGGTAAAACTCAATTTGGAGACATAAAGTGGTTCCAATAAAATTAGAACATATTCAGTTCAGTTGCTCACTTGAGTCTGAATCTTTGTGACCCCATGGACTATAGTACACCAGGCCTCCCAGTCCATCACAAATTCCTGGAGTTTACTCAAACTCATTTCCATCGAGTTGGTGATGCCATCCTTTGTTGTCCCCTTCTCCTCCTACCTTCAATCTTGCCCAGCATCAGGGTCTTTTCTAGTGAGTCAGTTCTTCGAATTAAGTGGTCAAAGTATTGGAGTTTCAGCTTCAGCATCAATCCTTCCAATGAATATTCAGGACTGATTTCTTTTAGGANCTCCTACCTTCAATCTTGCCCAGCATCAGGGTCTTTTCTAGTGAGTCAGTTCTTCGAATTAAGTGGTCAAAGTATTGGAGTTTCAGCTTCAGCATCAATCCTTCCAATGAATATTCAGGACTGATTTCTTTTAGGATTGACAGGTTTGATCACCCCTACTGTCCAAGGGACTCTCAAGAGTCTTCTCCTTCACCACAATCATAATAGCTGCAGTGAAGTGAGCAACTGTTTTCTGCCAGGTGATTTTCTATAAGCTCTGAAATATTAAAAACTTCTCGACCTACTCCTTAGGAGGATTTTCCCTAGTCTTGTAAGAGGAAACTGCAGAAGGAAATAGCACAAAATCCCATGGACAGAGGAACCCGACAGGCCACAGTCTGTGGGGTCACAAAAGAGTCGGACAAGACTGAGTGGCTAAAAAACAACAACAATATAAGAGGAAACAAGGCCTAAAAGATTTATCATCTGTTCAGAGGGAAATACTCCAGAGATGTGTGCAAATTTGTTAAGGGAGAAGCAGAATGGCATTTGACCACCACATTTGATATTGGTCCAGCATTTGATCACCTTACATCAGACATGATGTGAGAAGGAAAATTCTTGATGGAGAATAACTAAAACACCTATGCACATGTGGATGCATGCTGTATCGCTTCAGTCATGTCTGACTCTTTGGGACCCCCTGGACTGAGCCCACTAGGCTCCTCTGTCTGTGGGATTCTGCAGGCAAGAATACTGGAGAGGGTTGCCATGCCCTCCTCCAGGGGATCTTCCTGAGCCAGGAATCAAATCCATGTGTCTTATGTCTCCTGCACTGACAGGCATGTTGTTTACCACTCGCACCATCCGGGAAAATACTTCCATCTGATTTTAACACTGGACAACAGTCCTGATACTCAAAGATTCTTCCAAAGAACAAGACCTGTATCATCAACAACATCTGGGAGATTGTTACAAATGCAGAATCTTTGGGACACTCTGCTGCTGCTACTGCTGCTAAGTTGCTTCAGTCGTGTCCAACTCTGTGCGACACCACAGACAGCAGCCCACCAGGCTCCCCTGTCCCTTGGATTCTCAAGGCAAGAACACTGGAGTGGGTTGCCATTTCCTTCTCCAATGCGTGAAAGTGAAGAGTGAAAGTGAAGTCGCTCAGTCGTGTCTGACTCTTAGCGACCCCATGGACTGCAGCCTACCAGGATCCTGCATCCATGGGATTTTCCAGGCAAGAGTACTGGAGTGGAGTGCTAGTCCTGCTAAGTCAGAATCTTTATTTAGTAAGATACCCTAGTGATTCATATACACACTGATTTTGGGAGAAATGTCTTGTGAAGAACAGTGTTTTTCAACCTCACCACTGTTGACATTGCAATGGATACTTCCTTGTGGTGGGGGCTGTCCTATTCTTTGTAGTTTGCTGACCTGCATCCTTGGATTCAACCCACCATGTCCAGGAACACTTCCCTTTGTGGGAAAATCAGCTATTTCTCCCTATATCCCCAAGGGTCCTCTGGAGACAAAATCATCTGTGATTGAGACCACTGGCCTGGTGCAAGACAATTAAGAAGTATTTTGTATTGTAAGCTAAGTGCATCCCTTACTCAGTTCATAACTTTGGAACAACCATGTAACATTTCTGAACCACAATTCTGCAAATTTAGAATGAAGCTCATAATTGTTCCATCCCCATTGGTCGGACTTTTGCAAAAAAATGAATGAGACAATACATATAAGTTTCTAAGCTCACCTCATAGTGCATTAAAAGATCTAACTGTACCTTTTATGATTATCAATTTTTTAATAAGTAGAGGAGTTTATTTGCAATACAGAAAGTAAACGGCTAATAAATCCCAAAATATATCCCATATCCCAGGCAATAAAATCATTGAAAAGGAAAACCTTTACCATCTGCCTGTCTGCATAGTAAATGCAATTCAAATGCCAAATTTTCATTTATATTAAAAGCATGAAACTCTTAACTGATGTATCAAAAACATCTTTTCTTAAAAAAATTTATTTAATAATTTTTTTTNCCCCCGAACACCTCCAACTTATGTGTCCTAAATGGGGTTCTGGCTACTTAGAATGGGAACGCACTTTCCCAGCATTTCACTTTGAAAACATCAGAACTGGTCATTACAAACACAAACAGACCTGTATAGCCAAAGATATCTTGAAGACTGGATCTCTTCCACAGGCGGTTTTTGATTGAGGGGATAATTATGATCAAACCTACCATGTCAGCCCTTTAGCAGAGGAGACTGAATGTAATTCTGCTGCCAGTGCAGTATGACAGACCTCAGCTTAAGCTGGGGATTAATTAGAAGCACCTGCATTGTGGCTATTCTGCCAAAAACACAAGAAAGCAAATTTTCGCAGAATGCAAGGTAGTCCTTCGGCTAGAGTCCGACATTCTTGGAGGACATGTTATCCGTTCTGTGCACTTAGGCTACCAGGAAATGTACTTCTGCCTCCAGAGGACCATGTGTTTCCTAAAAGAGAGGAACTTGTATTGTGAAAATTTGTGAGTGAGAATGCTATGATTTGGTCTTAAATTATATTAAGGTTGATTTTCTTCCAAATTAATAAAAGAGCATGGACTCTGTCTTGCTCACTGCTGAGTTCCTAGGGTTTAGCACAGTGATTGCATACAGCAGGCATTCAATAATTATCTCTTGGATGAATAAATGCACTATAGTGGGAAGCAAATGCCTTGAGGAAACAGAAACCAGACAGTCTCCAGAGGAGAGTTCTGGAAATGGGTATCAAAGATTGAGTAGGAGGTCTTGGTCAAAGAAGGGAGGAGGGAATGGAGGAAAAGGGATTACAGTCAATGAGAACAACAGCATGAGC
This sequence comes from Neotragus pygmaeus, assembly GCA_006410875.1. Classification (NCBI taxonomy): domain Eukaryota; kingdom Metazoa; phylum Chordata; class Mammalia; order Artiodactyla; family Bovidae; genus Neotragus; species Neotragus pygmaeus. Next base: position 991 of record SJYV01011162.1, on the reverse strand, counting down.
AAAGGAATGGAGACATTAATTTCAGCCGTCTAATAATTTGTGAAAGTGTGGAATCCGTGAATAAAATCTTGCATAAGGTAATAAATGACAAACCTTCACCATCAAAGTGCAAATAAAACCCCAGTTCATAAATGTCCTGCTGTGGACATTGGCCAGAAGTTGGACTTTAGCTACAACGTAAGCATTATATTAGGCCAATTATCTTTGTGAGGTGATGAACCATTTCTAGAAGTTGGCAGGTTCCTCCCTGCCAGTTTTTAATAAGGCTGTTGCATAATGTTGACTTATTCTAGAATGTTGCCTGGGACTGCACTACCAGGAGTAATTCCTCTACAGCTGGTCTTTGACTAACTGCCGTGTTTTTGCCAGTAGGGTACTTCTGAGACTTTGAATTTGGCTTAAGGAATCTAAGACAATTTTAGAAATCACCGTTTCTTAAAAAACAGCTATTGCCTTTTCAGAGAGTTGGTATATGTATACAAAGATTCCTTAAGGAATAATAATCACCCTTTACCCCGGGATGCTTCACAAAACGGAATAGGGAACCAATGCATTACATGTATGGCTGAGTCCCTTTGCTGTCCACCTGAAACTAGGAACGTATTGTTAACTGACTATCCTCCAGTACAAAATAAAAAGGTTAAAAAAGAGAGAATGGAGACATAGTCATTTCCGAAGGTCAGTCTACTGGGTTCATTAGATCATATACCCTACTTATGCAAAGACAGCGGTGTCCGCGGTCTTTCTAACCAACTGCATATTTGACTAGTGCTCATTTACCAGTGGAAAAAAAGGTGTAGCTTTCCTAGGGCTAATTAACAAACCATCTGGCATAGATTTAGCTAGCTATTCGTGAAGTGCTTGCCTATGATTTCCAGCAGTGTAAGTAAGTAAGTGTTAGTCACTCAGTCATGCCCGACTCTGCGACCCCATGGACTGCAGCCCACCAGGCTCCTCTGTCCATGAGATTTTCCAGGCAAGGATACTGGAG
>SJYV01011154.1:0-63780 GCA_006410875.1 Neotragus pygmaeus | reverse complement strand
ATCAATTCTTCTGTGCTCAGCTTTCTTTATAGTCCAACTCTCACATATATAACTACTGGAAAAACCATAGCTTTGAATATATGGATCTTGTTGGGAAAAGGAGTCAATCTTAAACCCAGCACAACTCTAGACTAGATAAACCCCATGGACAGAAGAGCCTGGCAGGCTATAGATGGTGGGGTCAAAAGAGTCGGATACATTTTAATGACTAAACCACCACCAGCCCAAATCTTGAAACTGAAAGTCAAGTAGTAGAAAAGGCAAGCTTTTTTCTAAGAATAAAAACTATCTACCTCACTCTTTTTTTCCCCTAAATTTACTGAAGGATATTATATATAATTATATATTTAAAATATATGACACAGTGATTTGATATACATATACATTACAAAATGATTAACTTTACATTACTCTATCCATCTACAAAATATGACCCAATTTCAACACCAACAATAAAATTAATCAATCAGAAAGCATGAAAAAATGCACTGCCAATAGACAAAGAAATCAACATGATTGGATTCAAATACAGTACAGATGTTGAAACAAATCACAGAGTATTGAAAATAACTGCAAAATAATTTCTCTAAACAAGAAAATGAAAGTATGTAAGCCATCTGAGAATTTTCAATAGAAATATAGAAACTATAAGGAAGAATCAAATTAAATTCTGAAAGCAGGGCAGGAGCACAGTAATGGATAAAGAATGCATTCAAAGATTTCATCAAACTACAATCTTGATACAGTTGAGAAAAGTATTGGCAGACTGGAGGATAGGTCAATATAAATTTCCCAAACTGAAACACAAGGAAAGGGGGATACAGGGGAAAAACGAGGCATTCAAAAGATGTAGGACAATATCAAAGGTTCTAACATAACATGGATACAATTTGAATCCCAAAGCAAGAGAAAAAGAAGGCAGACTAAAAATTTATGGATTTAATGGTTGAGAATTTTCCAAAATTATTGACAGACAAGCAACAGATTTAAGCAACACCAAGCAAGATAAATATCAAGAAAAACAATCACCTAGTAATCCCATATTCAAACTGTGGAAAACGCTTAAAGGCAAAAGAAAACATGTGCACGTACATACTCTTTCACGCACTTTACATACAGAGTGGGTGAAGATACAGACTCTTCAACAGAAACCATGGAAGCCAAAAGGCGATAAGGCGACATTTCACAGTGAGGAAAGAAGAAGCAAAAGTAAGTCCAGAAATTTATAACTTTATATATATATATATATATATAAAATTTAAATGAAGAAACAACTTTTTCAGATAGACAGCACATTTGTGGCCATCAGACCTAAACTATAAGAAACACTGAAGTGGTAAAAGGAATTCTGTAGGCAAAAGGAATATGGGACCAAGCATAAACTTGGATGTACACAAAGACATGAAGAGCTCTAACAGGGAGCTAACTAAAAATATTAAGACTATAGTTTTCTTTCATCAACATCTCCCCCAGGCACATCAGTGCAAAAATTCCTTAAAGTGTTAGTGTATCAAATCCAACAATATCTAAAAAGGATAATACGTCACAATTGAGTGAGAATTATTCACAAGGTTGATCCAGTATTAAAAAATTTGTGTTCCTACGTGTCTGATAAAACCCATAGACATTACGGCACAAGTATTGAACCTCAAGGAATCTTTGATGTCCTTCAACTGAACAGGTAGACAGGAATCAGTCATACTATGGACTGCTATTCAGGAAATAAAGGAAAAAAATCATTGGTCTACGTGATTTGTATGAATCCCAAATGCATTTTGTTAAATGAAAGATTGAAAAATGTATATTATTTTATTTATATGACATTCCAGAAGACAAAACTGTAGGAACAGAGTGCAGACTAGTGATGGCCAGGAATTGGCCATGTGGGATTCGGTTGATTACAAAAGGGCAGAAGGACATTTCTTTGGATTCCAAAGTTTTCTGTCTTTAACTGGCGAATATACAAATCTATGAATCTGTCAAAATCCACAGAATTATATGCCACAAAATGAATTTTAATTGAACGCAAGCTTGTTTGTTTTTGTTAGCACATACACTATGATTGGAAAATCCTTGAACTCCTTCACAGATCTTAGAAACCACGACCAAATAATCTCTTTTTCTTTAATTGAAGAGCATATTTAAAGCAAATTCCATGTTCTCATTTGGTCACAGTGTCCAGTTATGTATGGTAAGGGATGAAAGTACTTACAGAGAAATCATTATTTCAGAAAACAGAAGGAATTCAGGGTCAAGATCTGTGGCTCCTCTAAGCACAGACTTTAAATGGGCTTGCATTTGTGAGTCTTTCCATGCTGGTCATGACCGTGTTTTGTGCTAGAACTGCACTCTGAGTAAATTCTGAGAATAAGTATGACTTCATTTTCTTTTAGTGCTGTACATGATAGTTCAACTGCCAATTATTTTAGACAAATCTCAGGGTAGAGTATATGTGAGTTGATTATATATGGGAAAATATCATTATCTTAAAAATAGCACTAGTGTTATTCCTGTTGCTTGTTCTTCTTTAATCTGTATTTATAATGATAAATATAATGGCAATGAAACTACAAAAATTTGTTTACTATATCCAAACTGTATACAATTTTTGAAAACAATGAAATCAACTTCCTATACCATAACATATAGTTTAAAAATCCAAGAGTATTTACTAGCACTGTGTGGCAGAGGAGATAATTAGGTGTTCCATTATAGCCAGTGGTTTTGGGTTTGTTTGTTTGGTTTTTTTTTTTTTGGTAAATTTTTACCATTATCATGGTAAGATAATGATCTTTCATTCTTCATATCCAAACAAAAGCAAACATGAAGGTGTAGGGTTATAGTTTGCTTAATTTTAATAGACTCATTTATGAACTCTATGAATAGAATAATAAAACACGGAAATGAACAAGCATCCTTTTAGAATAAGCCCCAGAAATTTAGAAATGCAATTACAAATAGTATAAATATTGATAAGCCTGACGATACTAAATCTAACTGTATGAAAATGGTGTCCATGAGAATGGGAATCTGTAAAGATCNTGGCAACCCACCCCAGTGTTCTTGCCTGGAGAATCCCAGGGATGACAGAGCCCAGTGGGCTGCCGTCTGTGGGGTCGCACACAGTCAGACACAACTGAAGTGACTTAGCAGCAGCAGCAGCAAACCTCAGAATTGATTATAATGCCTTCTCATTTCAAAAGTAATTTGCTTGGGCATTGCTACATATCCCTTTGATTGCTAAAATTTTCCACTTCCATTCTACAGAAATTGATCCCTCAAAGGTTGTGTTATTCTCTTCTGGAGAAATTGATTATTCTTCTTAAGCCCCATGATTTTTGATGTACTGTTCACAGTTGCAAAGCCTGAACAAACTTTTCTCTCTTGAAATGCTGTCCTCAATCTGCTTCTGTATCATGCAACCCTTTGAAATACTCTGTCTTTGATTTATTCTTTTTTTTTTGAAGTTTATAAGAGATACACTTTATTTTTTATTTATTTTTTACTTTACTTTACAATACTCTATTGGCTTTGCCATACATTGACATTAATCCACCACAGGTGTACACGAGCTCNGGGTTTTCTTGGCACTCGAGGCCTGCTCCTATGTCCTAGTCTGGAGCCTGAGGATTCCCTCCACTGCTTACTTGGACCATGAGGTTTCTCTGGGTTCTCCACATTGGAGTCAGGTGTCCTCCCGAGCTGTAGCCACAGGGTCAGTCTTCTCATCGAGGTGACACAGTAGTCTGGGTCTTCCCCTCGAGGCTTTCCCACAGGGTTGAAACATCTACCATCGTGGTGGGAGCCAATCTTCGGGGTGACAGTCGAGGCGGTGCAGGGCCACCAGATTCCTCTGGAATGGACAGAGACATCTGGGGGTATTGTGGATCACGTGGCTAATCCCAAAGATCCTATGGATATTTATGTGGCAAGCGACTCCACTTGACATGCTATGAGACCATCGGGAACCCTTCCCTGACGAGGCAGAGAAAGGAAGCCTGATCTCGAGCTGAGCAGGGGGACACGGGGGTCCTCTTGAGTTGTGGGGGGACCCTCGATGTTCCTCTTGAGTGGAGACATGTATGATGGGCTACCCTTGAGTCACTGCATGGGTGTGAAGGAATCCGTTGAGGTTCATGAGGGATGGAGTGTCTTCCCATGAGGTGCTGCAGAGGACAAGGGCCTCATCTCGCTTGATGGGGAGTTCCTCCTGGTTTTTCTCGAGAAGTGGCAGGTTCCTCTCGAGCTACGACGTGGAACCCAGGGACCAGCCCTTCAGGCCTCCGGAAAGGCCAGGCTCCAAGCGAGTTGACGGGGGCCTCTGGGGATTCCTTGGCAGTCGGTTCTGGCTCCTAAGTCCTCGTCTGGCACTTGAGGATTCCTCTCCACTGCAGAAGTGTACCGTGGGTTTCTTCTGTAGGCTCCCCAGGGGAGTCAGGTCTCCTCTTGAGTGGAGACGTGCACCTCTGCTTTCCTTCCGAGCTGTAGCTGCAGTGTCAGGCTTCCTGTCGAGGTGACACAGGAGTCTATGTGCTTCCCCTCGATGCTTTACCACAGGGTTGAAACATGTGCCACCAGGGTGGGAGCCAGTCTTCGGGGTGACTGTCTAGGGGGCTCTGGCCACCAGGTTCCGATGGAGTGGACAGAGACATCTTGGGGTATCGTGGATCACGTGGCTCGACCTCCAGAGTTCCTCTGTACATTCCTGTGGCAAGCGCCTCCTCTTGACATGCGACAGGACCATCGGGAACCATTCCCTGACAAGGCTGCGAAATGATGCCTGATCTCCAGCTGAGCAGGGGGACACGGGGGCCCACTTGAGTTTTGGCAGGACCTTCGGTATTCCTCTCGCGTGGAGACCTGTATGTCGGGATATTCTTGAGTGTTTGCAAGCCTGTGAAGGAACTAGTCGAGTTTTATGTGGGATGGGGTGACTTCCCGTGAGGTGCTGCAGAGAATAAAGGCTTCATTTCGCCTGGAGGGATATCCTCCTGGTTTTTCTCGAATTATGGCAGGTTCCTTTTGACTTACGACTGGGACCACAGGGAACCGCTCCGGGGTGCTCTGGAAAGGCCAGGGTCCACGCGAGTTTCCAGGGGCCTCTGGGGATTCCTTGGCAGTCGGTTCTGGCACCTAAGTCCTCGTCTGGCACCTGAGAATTCCTCTACACTGCATACGTGGACCGTGGGGTTCCTCTGTAGGCTCCACAGGGGAGTTACGACTCTTCTTGAGGGGAGACGTGCACCTCAGCTTTCCTTCCAAGCTCTAGCTGCAGGGTCAGGCTTCCCGTCGAGGTGACACAGGCGTCTGAGGCTTCCCCTCGAGGCTTTCCCACAAGCTTGAAACACATGCCAACGTGGTGGGAGCCAATTCTCGGAGTGACAGTCAAGGCGTCTAAGGGCCACCAGGTTCAGATGGAATGGACAGAGACATCTAGGGGTCTCGTGGAACAGGTGGCGCGACCCACAGTGTTACTCTGGACATTCCTGTGGAGTGTACGTCCTCTTGAGATGCGACGGGACGTTCGAGAATCCATCCCTGAAGAAGCAGGGAAAGGAAGCCGGATTTCGTGCGGAACAGGGGGACACGGGGTCCCTCTTGAATTGTGGGGGTCCCACGATATTACTCTTGAGTGGAGACGTATGACGGGTTATTCTTGAGTCATTGCATGGGTGTGAAGGAATCCGTCGAGGTTCATGATGGACTGGGTGACTTCCTGTGAGGTGCCACAGAGGACAAGGGCCTCATCTCACTTGATGGGGAGATCGTCCTGGTTTTTCTTGACTTGAGGCAGGTTCCTCTCGAGTTAAGAAGTGGACCCCAGGGACCCGCTCCTGAGGCCTCCAGAAAGGCCAGGCTCCAAGCGAGTTGACAGGGGCCTCTGGGGATTCTTTGGCAGTTGGTTCCGGATCCTAAATCCTCGTCTGGCACCTGAGGATTCCTCTGCACTGCAGACGTGGACCGTGGGCTTCCTCTGGAGGCTCCCCAGGGGATTTAGGACTCTTCTTGAGTGGAGACGTGCACTTCCGCTTTCCTTACGAGCTGAAGCTGCAGGTTCAGGCTTCCTGTCTAGGTGAGAAAGGGATCTATAGGCTTCCCCTCGAGGCTTTCCCACAGGGTTCAAACATGTGCCCCCGTGATGGGAGCCAGTCTTCGGGGTGACTCTCGATTCGCCTCAGGGCCGCCAGGTTCCAATGGAGTGGACAGAGACATCTGGGTGTCTCGTGGAACAGGTGGTGGGACCACGGGAGATCCTCTGGACACTCCTGTGCATAGCCCCTCCTCTTGATATGAAACAGGACTGGCGGGAATCCTTCCGTGAAGAATCAGTGAAAGGAACCCTGGTCTCGAACGGAGCAGGGGGACACTGGGCTCCTCTCGAGTTTTGGCGGGAACCTCGGTGTTCCTATCAAGTGGAGACTTGGATGTTGGGATATTCTGGAGTCACTGCAAGGGTGTGAAGGAACCCGTCGAGGTTCATGAGTGATGGGGTGACTTCCCATGAGATGCTGCAGAGGACAAGGGATTCCTTTAGCCTGGAGGGGAGATCTTTCTGGTGTTTCTCGAGTTGCAGCAGGTTTCTCTCAACTTATGACGGAGACCACAGGGACATGCCCCTGTGCCCTCTAGAGAGGCCAGGCTCCACGCAAGTTGCCACTGGCTTCGGGTGATTTCTTTGCAGTCAGGGCCTACTCCTAAGTCCTTGTCTGGAGCCTCAGGATTCCCTCCACTGCTTACTTGGACCGTAGGTTTTCTCTGGAGGCTCCCCAATGGAGTCAGGTCTCATCTTCAGTGGAGATGTGCAGGTCGGCTATCCTCCCGGGCTGTAGCCGCAGTGTCAATCTTACCGTCGAGGTGACCCAGGGGTCTGGGGCTTCCACTCGAGGCTTTCCCACAGGGTTGAAACACGTGCCTCCGTGGTGGAAACCAATCTTCGGGGTGACTGTGGAGGCGGTGCAGGGCCACCAGATTCCTCTGGAATGGACAGAGACATCTGGGAGTATCTTGGATCACGTGGCTCGACCACCAGTGTACCTCTGGACATTCCTGTGGCAAGGGCCTCCTCTTGACATGCGACGGGACCATTGGGAACCCTTCGCCAATGAAGCCGGGAAAAATCTTGGTGTCTCGTGGAACAGGTGGTTCAACCCCTGGAGTTCCTCTTGACACTCATGTGGAGAGTGCCTCCTCTTGAGATGCGATGGTACATGAGGGAATCCTTTCCTGACGAATCAGGGAAAGGAAAAATGGTCTCAGGGGGACATGGCGCTCCGGTTGAGTTGTGGCGGGACCCTCGGTGTTCCTCTCGCGTGGAGACATGCATTTCGGGATATTCTTGAGTCGCTGCAAGGTGTGAAGGAACCCGTCGAGGTTCATGAGGGATGGGGAGACTTCACGTGAGGTGCCGCAGAATCAAAGGGCCTCATCTCTCCTGTAGGGGAGATCCTCCTCGTTTTTCTCGAGTTACAGCAGGTTCCTCTCGACTTACGACGGGGACCTCAGGGACCTGCTCCTGGGCCCTCTGGAAAGGCCAGTCTCCACGCAAGTTGCCAGGCACCTCTGGGGATTCCTTGGCAGTTGGTTCCGGGTCCTAAGTCCTCGTCTGACACCTGAGGATTCCTCTACACTGCAGACGTGGACCGTTGGTTTCCTCTGGAGTCTCCCAATGGGAGTCAGGTCTCGTCTTGAGTGGAGACATGCACCTCCGCTTTCTGCCGGAGCTGTGGGTGCTGGGTCAGTCTTCCCGTCAAGGTGACAGAGGGTTCTATGGGCTTTCCCTCAAGGTTTTCCCACTGGGTTGAAACACGTGCCAACTTGGTGTGAGCCAATACTTGGGGTGACTGTCGAGGCAGCTCAGGGCCACCAAGTTCCAATGGAGTGGACAGAGACATCTGGGGGTCTCGTAGAAAAGGTGGTGTGACCCCCGGAGTTCCTATGGACCCTCCTGTGGGGAGCACCTCTTGAGATGTGGTGGTACGATTGGGAATCCATCCCTGAAGAAGCAGGAAATGGAAGCCTGATTTCGATTGGAATAGGGGAATACAGGGTTTCTCTTGAGTTGTGGGGGGAACCTCGATGTTCCTCTTGAGTGGAGACGTGTTTGGAGGGCTATTCTTGAGTCACTGACAGGGTGTGAAGGAACCCGTTGAGGTTCATGAGGGATGGCGTGACCTCGCGAGAGATGCCGCGGAGTACAAGGGCCTCATCTCGCTCAGAGGGGAAATCCTCCTGTTTATTATAGTGTTGCAGCAGATTCCTCTCGAGTTACGATATGGACCCCAGGGACCCATCACTGAGGCCTCCAGAAGGCCAAGCTTCACATGGGTTGCTAGGGTCCTCTGGGGATTCCTTGGAAATCGATTCTGGCTCCTAAGTCCTCATCTGGCACCTGAGGATTCCTCTCCACTGCAGAAGTGGACCATGTGCTTCCTCTGGAGGCTCCACAGGGGAGTCAGGTCTCATCTTATGTGGAGAAGTGCACCTCCGCTTTCTTGCCAAGCTATAGGTGCAGGGTCAGGCTTTCCGTCGAGGTGACACAGGGGTCTGGGGCTTCCCCTCGAGGCTTTCCCACAGGGTTGAAACACGTGCCACTGTGGTGGGAGCCAATCTTCGGGGTGACAGTCGAGGCAGTGCAGGGCCACCAGGTTACTCTGGAATGGACAGAGATATATTCAGGTATCATGGATCACCTGGCTTGAACCCCGGAGTTTCTCTGAACATTCCTGTGGCAAGTGCCTCCTCTTGACATGCGACGGGACCGTCGGGAACCCTCCCCCGTCGAAGCCGGGAAAGGAGGCCTGATCTTGAGCTGAGCAGGGGAACACTTCGTCCTCTAGAATTGTGGCGGGACCCTCGGTGTTCCTATCACCTGGAGACCTGTATGTTGGGATATTCTTGAGTCGCTGCAAGCATGTGAAGGAACCCGTCGAAGTTTATGAGGGATGGGGTGACTTTCCACGAGGTGTTGCAGGGGAAAAAGCCCTCATCTCGCCTGGAGGGGAGATCCTCCTGGTTTTTCTCAAGTTATGGCAGGTTCCTCTCGACTTATGACGGGGACCCCAGGGACTCGATCCCAGTCCCTCCAGAAAGGCCAGGCTCCACACGGTTTGCCAGGGGCCTCTGGGGATTCCTTGGCAGTCGTTTCCGGCTCCTAAGTCCTCCTCTGACACCTGAGGATTCCTCTCCACTGCAGACGTGGACCGCGGGGTTCCTCTGGAGGATCACCAGGGGACTCAGGTCTCATCTTAAGTGGAGACATGCACCTCCACTTTCCTCCTGAACTTTAGCTGCAGGGTCAGTCTTCCCTGTCGAGGTGACACAGAGGGCTGGAGCTTCCCCTCGAGGCATTCCCACAGGGTTGAAACACGTGCCAACGTGGTGGGAGCCAATCCTCGGTTGACAGTCGAGGAGGCTCTGGGCCACGAAGTTCTGATGGAGTGGACAGAGACAATTGCAGGCCTCATGGAACAGGTGGCACGACCCCCGGAGTTCCTCTAAACACTTTTGTGCAGAGCACCTCTTCTTGAGATGCTATGGGACTGTCGAGAATCCATCCCTGAAGAAGCAGGGAAAGGAAGCCTGATTTGGTGAGGAGCAGGGGGACACGGGGATCCTCTTGAGTTGTGGGGGCACCCTCGATGTTCCTCTTGAGTGGAGACGTGTATGTTTGGCTATCCTTGAGTCACTGCAAGGGTGTGAAGGAACCTGTCGATGTTCATGAGGGATGGGGTGACTTCCCATGAGGTGTCGCTGAGGACAAGGGCCTCATCTCGCTTTAAGGGGAGATTCTCCTGGTTTTTCTCGAGTTATTGCAGGTTTCTCTCAACTTACAATGGGGACCCCATGGACCCGCTCCTGAACCCACTGGAATGGCCAGGCTCCACGCGAGTTGACATGGGCCTCTGGGGATTCCATGGCAGTCGGATCCAGCTCCTAAGTCCTCGTTTGACACCTGAGGATTCCTCTCCACTGTAGACGTGGACCATGGGTTTCCTTTGGAGGATCCCCAGGGGAGTCAGGTCTCTTCTTGAGTGGAGAAGTGCACCTCCACTTTCCTCCCGAGCTGTAGCTGCAGGGTCAGGCTTTCCGTCAAGGTGACACAGGGGTCTATGCGCTTCCCCTCGAGGCTTTCCCACAGGGTTGAAACACGTGCCACCGTGGTGGGAGCCAATATTCGGGGTGACAGTCGAGGCGGTGCATGGCCACCAGGTTACTCTGGAATGGACAGAGACATATTGGGGTATCATGGATCACGTGGCTTGAATCCCGGAGTTTCTCTGGACATTCCTGTGGCAAGCGCCTCCTCTTGACATGCAACGGGACCGTCGGGAACCCTTCCCCAATGAAGCCGGGAAAGGAGGCCTGGTATCGAGCTGAGCAGGAGGACACGTGGTCCTCTAGAATTGTGGCGGACCCTCGGTGTTCCTCTCACGTGGAGACCTGTATGTCGGGATATTCTTGAGTCGCTGCAAGCATGTGAAGGAACCCATAGAGGTTTATGAGGGATGGGGTTACTTCCCGCCAGGTGCTGCAAAAAAAGCCCTCATCTCGCCTGGAGGGGAGATCCTCCTGGTTTTTCTCGAGTTACTGTAGGTTCCTCTCGATTTATGACAGGGACCCCAGGGACTGGTTCTCGGGCCCTCTGGAAAGGCCAGGCTCCATGCGAGTGGCCAGGGGCTTCTGGGGATTCCTTGGCAGTCAGTTCCGGCTCCTAAGTCCACGTCTGTCACTTGAGGATTCCTCTCCATTGCAGCCGTGGACCGTTGGGTTCCTCTCGAGGCTCTCCAGGATAGTCAGGTCTCGTTTTCAGTGGAGGTTTCACCTCCGCTTTCCTACTGAGCTGTAGCTGCAGGGTCAGTCTTCCCGTTGAGGTGAAACAGGGGTCGATGGGCTTCCCCTTGAGGCTTTCCCACAGGGTTGAAACATGTGCCACCGTGGTGGGAGCCAATCTTCGGGGTGACTGTCGAGGCGGCTCAGTGCCACCAGTTTCCGATGGAGTGGACAGAGACATCTGGGGGTCTCGTGGAACAGGTGGCCCAAACCCCGGTGTTCCTCTGGACACTCCTGTGGAGAGTGCCTCCTCTTGAGATGCCACAGGACTGGCGGGAGTCCTTCCCTGAGGAATCAGTGAAAGGATCCCTAGTCTCGAATGGAGCAGTGGGACACGAGCCTCCTCTAGAGTTGTGGTGGGAACCTCGCTGAACTTATCGAGTGTAGACCTGAATGTCAGAATATTCTGGAGTCACTTCAAGGGTGTGAAGGAACCCGTCGAGGATTATGAGGGATGGGGTGACGTCCCGTGAGGTGCCGCAGAGGACAAGGGCCTCATTTCGCCTGGAGGGGAGATCCACCTTGTTTTTCTCGAGTTGTGGCTGTTTTCTCTTGACTTACAATGGGGACCCAAGGGACCCGCCCCTGTACCCTCCAGAAAAGCCAGTCTCCACACGAGTTGCCAGGGGCATCTGGGGATTTCTTGGCAGTCGGGGCCTGCTCCTAACTCCTCATCTGGAGCCAGACGATTCCCTCCACTGCTTTCTTGGACCATGGGGTTTCTCTGAAGTCTCACCATTGAAGTCAGGTTTTGTCTCCAGTGGACACATGCACATCTGCTTTCCTCCCGAGCTGTAGCTGCAGGGTCAGGCTTCCTGTCGATGTGACACAGGGTTTATGGGCTTGCCCTCGAGGCTTTCCCACAGGGTTGAAACACTTGCCAACGTGGTGGGAGCCAATCTTCGGGGTGAGAGTCGATACGATGCAGGGTCACCAGGTTCTGATGGAGTGGACAGAGACATCTGGGGATCTGTGGAACAGGTGGCATGACCCCCGATGTTCCTCTGGACACTCCTGTGGAGAGCACCTGCTCTTGAGATGCGAGGAGACGGTCGGGAATCCATCCCTACAGAAGCAGGGAAAGGAGGCCTGATTTTGTGTGGAGCAGGGGGCCACGGGGTCCCTCTTGATTTGTGTGGGCCCTCGATGTTCCTTTTGAGTGAAGATGTGTTTGTCGGGCTATTCTTGACTCACTGCAAATGTGTGAAGGAACTCGTTGAGGTTCATGAGGGATGGGGTGACTTCCCGAGAGGTGCCACTGAGGACAAGGGCCACATCTGACTTGGAGGGGAGATCCTCTTGGTTTTACTCGAGTTGTGGTAGATTCCTCTCGAATTATGATGTGGACCCCAGGGACCCGCCCCTGAGGCCTCCGAAAAGGCCAGGCTCCAAGCTAGTTGACAGGGGCCTCTGGGGATTACTTGGCAGTCGGTTCTGGCTCCTAAGTCCTCGTCTGGCACCTGAGGATTCCTCTCCACTGCAGACGTGGACCGTGGTCTTCCACTGGAGGCTCCCCAGGGGAGTCAGGTCTCGTCTTGAGTGGAGATATGCACCTCCGCTTTCCTCCCGAGCTGTAGCTGCAGAGTCAGGCTTTCCATAGAGGTTACACAGGAGTCTATGGGCTTGCCCTCGAGGATCTCTTTGAGAGTTGAAACACGTGCCACCGTGGGGGGAGCCAATCTTCGAGGTGACTGTCGAGGCGGCTCAGGGCCACCAGGTTCCGATGGAGTGGACAGAGAAATCTGAGGGTCTCGTGGAACAGGTGGCGTGACACCCGGAGTTCCTCTGGACACTCCTGTGGAGAGTGCCTCCTCTTGAGATGCGTCAGGAATGGCGGGAATCCTTCCCTGAAGAATCAGTGATAGGAACCCTGGTCTCAAACAGAGCAGTGGGACACGGGGCTCCCCTTGAGTTGTGGTGGGAACCTCGGTGTTTCTCTAGAGTGGAGACCTGAACGTCGAGATATTCTGGAGTCACTTCAATGGTGTGAAGGAACCCGTCGAAGTTCATGAGTGATGGGGTGACTTTCCGTGAGGTGCCGAAGAGGACAAGGGCCTCATTTCGTCTGGAGGGAGATCCTCCTTATTTTTCTCGAGTTGTGGCAGGTTTCTCTCTACTAACGACGGGGACCCGAGGGACCCGCCCTTGTGCTCTCCGGAAAGGACAGGCTCTACGCGAGTTGCCAGGGGCCTGCTCCTAAGTCCTCGTCTGGAGCCTGAGGATTCCCTTCACTGCTTACTTGGACCGTTGGTTTTCTCTGGAGGCTCCCCAATGGAGTCAGGTCTCGTATCCAGTGGAGACTTACATTTCGGCTTTCCTTCAGAGCTGTAGCTGGAGTGTCAGGCTTCCCGTTGAGATGACACAGGCATCTATCGGCTTCCCCTGAGGCGTTCTCACAGGGTTGAATCACGTGCCACCGTGGTGGGAGCCAATCTTCAGTGTAACAGTCGAGGTGGTGCAGGGCCACCAGGTTCCTCTGGAATGAACAGAGACATCTGGGGGTATCGTAGATCACGTGGCTCGACCACCGGCATTCCTCTGGACATTCCTGTGGCAAGCGTCTAGTCTTGACTTGCGACGGGACTGTTGGAAACCCTTCTGCAACGAGGCCAGGACAGGAGGCCTGATCTCGAGCTGAGCAGAGGGAAACGGGGGTCCTCTTTAGTTGTGGTGGGACCCTCGGTGTTCCTCTAGCGTGGAGACCTGTATGTCGTGATATTCTTGAGTCGCTGCAAGCTTGTGAAGGAACCTGTCGAAGTTCATGAGAGATGGGGTGACTTCCCGCCAGGTGCTGCAGAGGAAAATGGCCTCATCTCGCCTGGAGGTGAGATCCTCCTGGTTTTTCTCGAGTTATGGTAGGTTCCTCTCGAGTTACAACGTGGACTCCACGGAACCGCCCCTAAGGCCTCTGGAAAGGCAAGGTACCAAGCGAGTTGCCCCGGTCCAGTGGGGATTCCTTGGCAGTAGGTTCCAGCTCCTAAGTCCTCGTCTGGCACCTGAGGATTCCTCTCCACTGAAGACGTGGACCGTGGGGTTCCTCTTGACGCTCGCCAGGGGAGTCAGTTCTCGTCTTGATTGGAGACGTGCACCTCCATTTTGCTCCCGAAATGTAGCTGCAGGGTCAGGCTTCCCGTCGAGGTGACACAGGGGTCTATGGTCTTCCCCTCGAGGCTTTCCCACAGGGTTGAAACACGTGCCACCATGTGGTAGCCAAAATTGGGGGTGACAGTTGAGGCCAATCAGGGCTCCTAGGTTCTGATGGATTAGACAGAGACATCTGGGGACTTCATAAAACAGGTGGCGCGAACCCCGGAGTTCCTCTTGAAACTCCTGTGGAGAGCACCTCCTGTTGAAATGCGATGGGGCGGTCTGGAATCCACCCCTGAATAAGCAGGGAATGGAAGCCTGATTTCGTGCAGAGCTGTGGGACATGGCATGCCTCTTGAGTTGTGGGAGGACCCACGATATACCTCTTGAATGGAGACGTGTATGTTGGGCTATCCTTGGGTCACTGCAAGGGTGTGAAAAACCCGTCATGGTTCATGATGGATGGGGAGATTTCCCGTGAGGTGCCGCAGTGGACAAGGTCCTCATCTCGCTTGGAGGGGTGATCCTCCTGGTTTTTCTCGAGTTGTGGCAGGTTCCTCTCGAGTTACGATGTGGAGCCCAGGGACCCGCCCCTGAGGCCTCCAGAAAGGCCAGCCTCCATTCGATTTGACAGGGGCCTCTGGGGATTCCTTGGCAGTCGATTCCGGCTCCTAACTCCTCATCTGGCACCTGTGGATTCCTCTTCACTGCAGAAGTGGGCGGTGGGGTATCTCTGGAGGCTCTCCAGGAGAGTTAGGTCTCGTCTTTAGTGGATACGTGAACCTCCGCTTTCCTCCCGAGCTCTAGCTGCAGGGTCAGGCTTCCCATCGAGGTGACACAGGGGTCTGGTATTTTCCCTCGAGTCTTTCCCACAGGGTTGAAACACGTGCCAACGTGGTGGGAGCCAATCCTCCAGGTGAGAGTCGAAACGGCGCAGGGCCACCATGTTCCGATGGAGTGGACAGAGACATCTGGGGGTCTTGTGGAACAGGTGGCACGACCCCCAGAGTTTCTCTGGACACTACTGTGGAGAGCACTTGCCCTTTAGATGCGATGGGACGGTCGGAAATCCATCCCTAAAGAAGCGGGGAAAGAAAGCCAGATTTCTTGCAGAGCACGGGGACATGGGGTTCATCTTCACTTGTGGGGGGATCCTTGATGTTCCTCTTGAGTGGAGACGTGTATGTCGGGCTATTGTTGAGTCACTGAAAGGGTGTGAAGGAACCCATCGATGTTCATGAGGGATGTGGTGACTTTTCGTGAGGTGCCGCAGAGGTTAAGGGCCTCATCTCGCCTGGAGGGGAGATCCTCCTTGTTTTTCTCCAGTTGTGGCAGGATTCTCTCCAGTTACGACGTGGATCCCAGGGATCCGCCCCTGAGCCTTCTGGAAAGGCTAAGCTCCAAGCGAGTTGCCAGGGGCCTCTAGGGATTCCTTGGCAGTCCGTTCCGGCTCCTAACTCCTCGTCTGGCACCTGAGGATTCCTCTCCACTGCAGGCGTGGACCGTGGGGTTCCTCTGGAGTCTCCCCAGGGTGTCACGTCTCTTCTTTAATGGAGACATGAACCTCCGCTTTCCTCCCTAGCTGTAGTTGCAGGGTCAGGCTTCCCGTCGAGGTGACACATGGGTCTATGGGCTTCCACTCGAGGCTTTCCCACAGGGTTGAAACACGTGCCACTGTCGTAAGAGCCAATCTTCAGCGTGACATTCGAGGCGGTGCAGGGCCACCAGGTTGCTCTGGAATGGACAGAGACATCTGGGTGTATCATGGATCACGTGGCTCGAACCCCAGAGTTCCTCTGGACAAACGTGCAGCAAGCGCCTCCTCTTGACATGCGACGGGACCGTCAGTAACCCTTCCCCGACGAGGCTGGGAAGGAAGCCTGATCTCGAGTTAAGCAGGGGGACACGGTGGTCCTCTTGAATTGTGGTGGGACACTTGGTGTTCCTCTCGTGTGGAAACCTGTATATCAGGATATTATTGAGTTGCTGCAAGCGTGTGATGGAACCCGTCGAGGTTCATGAGGGATGGGGTGACTTCCCGCGAGGTGCTGCAGAGGAAAAAGGCCTCATCTAGCCTGGAGGGGCATCCTCCTGGTTTTTCCCGAGTTACCACAGGTTCCCTCTCTGTTTAGGACGGGGACCCCAGGGACCCGCTCCTGGGCCCTCCGGAGAGGCCAAGCTCCATGCCAGTTGCCAGGGGCCTCTGGGGATTCCTTGGCAGTCGATTCCGGATCCTAAGTCCTTGTATAGCACCTGAGGATTTCTCTCCACTTCAGACGTGGAACCTGGTGTTCCTCTGGAGGCTCCCTGGGGAATCAGGTTACTTCTTGAGTGGAGACGTGCACCTCTGCTTTCTTCCCGAGCTGTAGCTGGAGGATAAGGCTTCTGGTCGAGGTGACACAGGGGTCTATGGGATTCCCCTCGAAGCTTTCCAACAGGGCTGAAACACGTGCCACCCTGGTGGGATCCAAACTTCAGGGTGACTATCGGGTGGCTCTCGGCCACCAGGTTCCAATCGAGTGGACAGAGACATCTGGGTGTCTCCTCGAACAGGTGGTGCCACCCCCAGAGTTCCTCTAGACACTCCTGTTGAGAGCGTCTCCTCATGATATGCCATACTACTGGCGAGAATCCTTCCCTGACGAATCAGTGAAAGGAACCCTGGTCTCGAACGGAGCAGGGGGACACGGGGCTCCTCTTGAGTTGTGGTGGGAACCTCGGTGTTGCTCTCGAGTGGAGACCTGAATGTTGGGATATTCTGGATTCACTGAAAGTGTGTGAAGGAACCCTTCGAGGTTCATGAGGGATAGGGTAACTTCCCATGAGGTGCTGCAGAGGAAAAAGGCCTCATCTCGCCTGGAGTGGAGATCCTCCTGGTTTTTCTCGAGTTATGACAGGTTCCACTCGACTTACGACGGGGACCCCAGAGTCACGCTCCTGGGCCCTCCAGAAAGGCCAGGCTCCACGCGAGTTGCCAGGGGCCTCTGGGGATGCCTTGGCAGTCAGTTCCGGCTCCTAAGTCCTCGTCTGGCACCTGAGAATTCCTCTCCACTACAGACGTGGACCGTGGGGTTCTTCTGGATGCTCCCAGGGAAACCATTTCTCGTGTTGAGTGGGGACGTGCACCTCCGCTTTCCTCCCGAGCTGTAGATGCAGACTCAGGCTTCCCGTCGAGGTGACACAGTGGTCTGGAACTTACCCTCGAGGATTTCCCACGGGGTTGAAACACGTGCCAACGTGATTCGAGCCAATCTTCAGGGTGACAGTCGAGGCGGCTCAGGGCCACCAGGTTACGATGGAGTGAACAGAGACTTCTGGGGATCTCATGGAACAGGTGGCGTGACACCCGAAGTTCCTCTGGACACTCTTTTCGAGAGCACCTCCTCTTGATATGCCACAGGATGGGTGGAAATCCTTCCCTGAGGAATCAGTGAAAGGAACCCTGGTCTCAGACAGGGCAGGGGGACACGGGGCTCCTCTTGAGTTGTGGTTGGAACCTTGGTGTTCCTCCCGAGGGGAGACCTGAATGCCGGGATATTCTGGAGTCACTGCAAGGGTGTGAAGGAACCCGTCGAGGTTCATGAAGGATGGGGTGACTTCCGTGAGGTGCTGCAGAGGACAAGGGCCTCATTTCCCCTGGAGGGGAAATCCTCTTGGTTTTTCTCAAGTTGCAACAGGTTTCTCTCAACTTACGGCGGAGACCCCAGGGATCCACCCCTGTGCCCTCTGGAAAGGCCAGGCTCCACGCGAGTTGCCAGGGGCCTCTGGGGATTTCTTGGGAGTTGGGGCCAGCTCCTAAGTCCTCGTTTGGAGCCTGAGGATTCCCTCCACTGCTTACTTGGACAGTGGGGTTTCTCTGGAGGCTCCCCAGGAGAGTCTGGTCTCATCTTGAGTGGAGACGTGCATGTCAGCTATTCTCCCAAGCTGTAGCCGAAGTGTCAGGCTTCAAGTCGAGGTGACAGAGGAGTCTGGGTCTTCCCCTCGAGACTTTCCCACAGGGTTGAAACAAGTGCCACCGTGGTGGGAGCTAATCCTCTGGGTGACAGTCGAGGTGGTGAAGGGCCACCATATTTCGATGGAGTGGACAGAGATATCTGGGTGTCTGTGGAACAGGTGCCATGACCCTCGGAGTTCCTCTGGACACTCCTGTGGAGAGCACGTCCTCTTGAGATCCGATGGGACGGTCGGGAAACCATCCCTGAAGAAGCAGGTAAAGGAAGCCTGATTTCGTGTGGAGCAGCGGGACACGGGGTTCCTCTTGAGTTGAGGGGGTACCCTCGATGTTCCTCTTTAGTGGAGATGTGTATGTCAGGCAATTCTTGAGTCAATAAAGGAGTGTGAAGGAACCCGTCGAGGTTCATGAGTGATGGGGTGAATTCCAATGAGGGACCACAAAGGACAGTGGTCTTATCTCACTTGGAGGGGAGATCCTCCTGGTTTTTCTCGAGTTTTGGCAGGTTTCTCTCGACTTACGACGGGGAAAATAGGGACCCGCCCCTGAATCCTCTGTACACTCCTGTGGAGAGTGCCTCCTCTTGATAAGACACTGACTGATGGGAATCCTTCCCTGACGAATCAGTGGAAGGAACCCTGGTCTCGAACAGACCAGGGGGACACAGGTCTCCTCTTGAGTTGTTCTGGGAACCTCGGTGTTCCTCTCGAGTGGAGACCTGAATGTCGGCATATTCTGGAGTCACTGCAAGGGTGTGAAGGAACCCGTCGAGGTTCATGAGGGATGGGGTGTCTTCCCGTCAGTTGTCCCAGAGTACAAGACCCTCTTTTCGCCTGGAGGGGAGATCCTCCTGGTTTTTCTCGAGTTGCGGCAGGTTTCTCTCTACTTATGATGGGGACCCCAGGGACCCGCCCCTGTACCCTCCAGAAAGGCCAGGCTCCACGTGAATTGCCATGGACCTCTGGGGATTTTTTGGCAGTCAGGACCTGCTCCTAATTCCCCTTCTGGAGCCTTAGGATTCCCTTCACTGCTTACTTGGAACGTGGGTTTTCTCTGGAGCCTCCTCAATGGAATCAGGTCTTGTCTCCAGTGGAGACGTGCAGGTCTTCTTTCCTCCAGAGCTGTAGCTGCAGGATCAGGCTTCCCATCGAGGAAACACAGGAGTCTGTGGCTTCCCATTGAGGCTTTCCCAAAGGTTTGAAACATGTGCCATCGTGGTGGGAGCCAGTATTCGGGATGACATTCGAGATGATGCAGGGCCACCAGGTCACTCTGGAATGGACAGAGACATCTGGGGTCTCGTGGAAGAGGGGGCTGAACCCCTGAATTCCTCTGGACACTCCTGTGGAGAGCACTTTCTCTTGAGATGCGATGGGAAGATTGGGAATCCATCCCTGAAGAAGCAGGAAAAGGAAGCCTGATTTCGTGTGGAGCAGGGGGAAGCAGGGTTCCTCTTGAGTTGTGGGGGGACACTCGATGTTCCTTTTGAGTGGAGACGTGTATGTCAGGCTATTCTTGAGTCACTGCAAGGGTGTGAAGGAACCCGTCGAGGTTCATGAGAGATGGGGTGACTTCCCATGAGGTGCCGCAGAGGACAAGGACCTCATCTTGCTTGGAGGTGAGATCCTCCTGGTTTTTCTCGAGTTGTGGCAGGTTCCACTCAACTTACGACATGGATACCAAGGACGCGTCTCTGAGGCCTCCGGAAAGGCCAGGCTCCAAGCGAGTTGCCAGAAGCCTCTGGGGAGTCCTTGTCAGTCGGTTCCAGCTCTTAAGTCCTCGTCTGACTCCTGAGGATTCCTCTCCACTGCAGACGTGGACCGTGGGGTCCCTCTGGATGCTCAACAGGGGAGTCAGTTCTCTTCTTGAGTGGAGGCATGCACCTCCACTTTCCTATCAAGCTGTAGCTGCAGGGTCAAGCTTCCTGTCAAGGTGACACAGGGGTCTGTGTCTTCCCTTTGAGGCTTTCTGAAAGGGTTGAAACACGTGCCAACATGGTGAGAGCCAATCATCGGGGTGACAGTCAAGGTGGGGCAATGTCACCAGGTTCCGATAGCGTGTACAGAGACATCTGGTGGTCTCAGGGAACAGGTGACACGGCACCCGGAGTTCCTCTGGACACACCTGTGGAGAGCGCCACCTTTTGATATGCCACTGGACTGGTGGGAATCCTTCCCTGACGAATCAGTGAAAGGAACCCTGGTCTCGAACGGAGCACGGGGACACGGTGATCCTCGTGAGTTGTGTTGGGATACTTGGTGTTGCTCTCGAGTGGAGACCTGAATGTTGGGATATTCTGGAGTCACTGCAAGGGTGTGAAGGAACCCTTTGAGGTTCATGAGGGATGGAGTGACTTCCCATGAGGTGCCGCAGAGGACAATGGACTCATTTCGCCTTGAGGGGAGATCCTCCTGGTTTTTCTCTATTTGCGGCAGGTTTCTCTCGACTTACGATGGGTACACCAGGGACCACAAGTGTGCCCTTGGAAAAGGCCAGGCTCCACTTGAGTTGCCAGTGGCCTCTGAGGATTTCTTGGCAGTCGGAGCCTGCTCCTAAGTCATCGTCTGGAGCCTAAGAATTCCGTCCACTGCTTACTTGGACCGTGGGTTTTCTCTGGAGGCTCCCCAGTTGAGTCAGGTCTTGCCTCCAGTGGAGACGTACACATCGGCTTTCCTCCCGAGCTGTAGCTGCAGTGTCACGCTTCCTGTCTAGGTGACACAGGCGTCTGGGACTTCACCTCGAGGCTTTCCCACAGGGTTGAAACACGTGCCACCGTCGTGGGAGCCAATATTCGCGGTGACATTCCAGGCGGTGCAGGGAAACCAGGTTCCTCTAGAATGGACAGAGACATCTAGGGGTATCGTAGATCACGTGGCACGACCCCCGGAGTTCCTCTGGACATTCCTGTGGCAAGCGCCTCCTCTTGACATCCAAAGGGATCGTCGGGAAACCATCACCAAAGCAGCCGAGAAAGGAAGCCTGATCTTGAGCTGAGCAGGGGGACATAGGTGTCCTCTTGAGTTGTGGTGGGACCCTCAGTGTTCCTATCGCATGGAGACCTGTATGTTGGGATATTCTTGAGTAGCTGCAAGCGTGTGAAGGAACCCGTTGAGGTTCATGAGGGATGGGGTGACTTCCCGTGAGGTGCCACAGAGGACAAGGGCCTCATCTCTCTTGGAGGGCAGATCCTCCTGGTTATTCTCGAATTGTGGCAGGTTCTTCTCGAGTTACGACGTGGACCCCAGGGACCCAACCCTGAAGCCTTCGGAAAGGCCAGGCTCCAAGCGAGTAGCCAGGGGCTTCTGTGGATTCCTTGGAAGACGTTTCCGGCCCCTAAGTACTCATCTAGCACCTGAGGATTCCTCTCCACTGCAGACATGCACCGCGGGGTTCCTCTGGAGGCTTCCCAGGGGATTCAGGTCTCATCCTAAATTTAGATGTGCAACTCTGCTTTCCTCCCGAGCTGTAGCTGCAGGGTCAGGCTTCCCGTCCAGGTGACATAGGTGTCTGGGGGCTTCCGCTCGATGCTTTCCACAGGGTTGAAACACATGCCACCATGGTGGGAGCCAATCCTCGGGGTGACAGTTGAGGCAGCTCAGGGCCACCAGGTTCCAATGGAGTTGACAGAGACAATGGGGGTCTGGTGGAACTGCTGGCGGAACCCCCGTTGTTTCTCTGGACACACTTGTAGAGAGCCCCTCTTCTTGATATGCCACAGGACTGGCTGGAATCCTTCCCTGGCGAATCAGTGAAAGGAATACTGGTCTCGAACGGAGCAGGGGGACACGGGGCTCCTCTTGAGTTGTGGTGGGAACCTCGGTGTTTCTCTCGAGTGAAGACGTGAATGTCGGGACATTCTGGAGTCACTGCAAGGGTGTGAAGGAACCCTTCGAAGTTCATGAAGTTCATGAGGGATGGGATGACTTCCCATGAGGTGCTGCAGAGGACAAGGGGTTCATTTCTCCTGGAGGNGAAGACGTGAATGTCGGGACATTCTGGAGTCACTGCAAGGGTGTGAAGGAACCCTTCGAAGTTCATGAAGTTCATGAGGGATGGGATGACTTCCCATGAGGTGCTGCAGAGGACAAGGGGTTCATTTCTCCTGGAGGGGAGATCCTCCTGGTTTTTCTCGAGTTGCGGCAGGTTCCTCTTGAGTTATGACCTGGACCCCAGGGAACCGCCCCTGAGATCTCTGGAAAGGCCAGGCTCCAAGTGATTTGCCAGGGGCCTCTGGGGATTCCTTGGCAGTCGGTTCCAGCTCCTACGTCCTTGTCTGGCACCTGAGGATTCCTCTCCACTGCAGACGTGGACCGTGGAGTTCCTCTTCAGGCTCCCCAGGGGAGTCAGGTCTCGTCTTGAGTTCAGATGTGCACCTCTGTTTTCCTCCGGAGCTGTAGCTGCAGGGTCAGGCTTCCTGTCGAGGTGACACTGGGATCTATGGGCTTCCCCTCGAGGCTTTCCCACAGGGTTCAAACCCGTGCGACCGTCGTGTGAGCCAGTCTTCAGGATGACTGTCGAGGAGGCTCAGGGCCACCAGGTTCTGTTGGAGTGGACAGAGACTTCTGTGGGGCTCGTGGAACAGGTGGCATAACCCCGGGAGTTCCTCTGGACACTTCTGTGGAGAGCACCTCCTCTTGAGATGCCACAGGACTGGTGGGAATCCTTCCCTGACGAATCAGTGATTGGAACTCTGGTCTCAAATGGAGCAGGGGGACACGGGGCTCCTCTTGAGTCTTGATGGGAACCTCGGTGTACCTCTAGAGTGGAGACATGAGTGTCGGGATATTCTGGAGTCACTGCAAGGGTGTGAAGGAACCTGTCGAGGTTCATGAGGGATGGGGTGACTTCCNGGGGGACACGGGGCTCCTCTTGAGTCTTGATGGGAACCTCGGTGTACCTCTAGAGTGGAGACATGAGTGTCGGGATATTCTGGAGTCACTGCAAGGGTGTGAAGGAACCTGTCGAGGTTCATGAGGGATGGGGTGACTTCCCGTGAGGTGCCAAAGAGGACAAGGGCCTCATTTCGCCTCGAGGGGAGATCCTCCTGGTTTTTCTCGAGTTGCGGCAGGGTACTCTCGACTTACCACGTGGACCACAGGGATCCGCACCTGTGCCCTCCGGAAAGGCCATGCTCCACGTTAGTTTCCAGGGGTCTCTGGGGATTTCTTGGCAGTCGGGGCCTTCTCCTAAGTCCTGGTCTGGAGCCTGAGTATTCCATCCACTACTTACTTGGACCGTGGGGTTTCTCTGGAGGCACCCCACTGGAGTCAGGTCTCATCTCCTGTGGAGACGTTCACGTCTGCTTTCCTCCTGAACTGTAGCCGCAAGTCAGGCTTACCGTCGAGGTGACACAGGGATCTGGGGCTTTCCCTCGAGGCTTTCCCACAGGGTTGAAACACGTGCCAACGCAGTGGGAACCAATCCTCGGGGTGACGGTCGAGGAGGAACAGGGCAACCAGGTTCCCATGGAGTGGACAGAGACATCTGGGGGTCTCTTGGAACAGGTGATTTGACCCCCGGAGTTCCTCTGAACACTCCTGTGGAGAGCACCTCCTCTTGAAATGCGATGGAACTGTCGACAATCCATCCCTGAAGAAGCAGGGAAAGGAAGCCTGATTTCGTGTGGAGCATGGGAAACGTCGATCCTATTGAGTTGTGTGGGGACTGTCAATGTTCCTCTCGAGTGGAGACGTGTATGGCGGGCTATTCTTGAGTCACTGAAAGAGTGTGAATGAACCCGTCGAGGTTCGTGAGGGATGGGGTGACTTCCCGTGAGGGAATGCGTGACTTCCTGTGAGGTGCCACAGAGGTCAACGGCCTCATCTCGACTGGAGGGGAGATCCTCCTGGTTTTTCTTGAGTTGCGGCAGGTTCCTCTCGAGTTCCGACATGGACACCAGGGACCCGCCCCTGAGGCCTATGGAAAGGCCAGGCTCCAAGCGAGTTGCCAGGGGCTTCTGGGGAATCCTTGGCAGTCAGTTCCAGCTCCTACGTCCTCGTCTGACACCTGCGGATTACTCTAGACTGCACACGTGGACCCTGGTATTCCTCTGGAGGCTCACCAGGGGAGTCAGGTCTTGTCTTGAGTGGAGACCTGCACCTCAACTTTTTTCCCAAGCTGTCGCTGTAGGGTCAGGCTTCCCGTCGAGGTGACACAGAGGTCTGGGGATTGCCCTTGAGGCTTTCACACTGGATTGAAACACGTGCCAACGCGGTGGGAGCCAACCCTCGGGGTGACAGTCGAAGGGGCACAGGGCCACCAGGTTCTGATGGAGTGGACAGAAACATTAGGGGTCTCGTGGATCACATGGCTCAACCCCCGGAGTTACTCTGGACATTCCTTTGGCAAGCGCCTGCTCTTGACATGGACGGAACCATCGGGAAACCTTCCCCCACGAAGCCGGGAAAGGAAGCCTGATATCGAGCTGAGCAGGGGGACACGGGCATCCTCTCGAGTTATGGCGGGACACTCGGGGTTCCTCTGGCATGGAGACCTGTATGTGGGGATATTCTTGAGTCGCTGCAACCGTGTCAGGAACCCGTCGAGGTTTATGAGGGATGGGGTGACTTCCCGCGAGGTGCTGCAGAGGAAAAAGGCCTCATCTCGCCTGGAGTGGAGATCCTCCTGGTTGTCCTCGAGTTACAACAGGTTCCTCTTGACTGACGACGGGGACCCCAGGGATCCACTCCAGCGCCCTCCGGAAAGGCCAGGGTCCCTGCGAGTTGACATTGGCCTCTGGGGATTCTTTGGCAGTTGGTTTCAGCTCCTAAGTCCTCGTCTGACACCTGAGGATTCCTCTCCGCTGCACACGTGGACCGTGGGGTTTCTCTGGAGTCTCCCCAGGGGAGTCAGGTCTCGTCTTGAATGGAGACGTGCACCTAAGCTTTCCTCCCGAGCCGTAGCTGTAGGGGCAGGCTTTCCATCGAGATGACACAGGGGTCTAAGGGCTGCCCCTCGAGGCTTTCCCACAGTGTTGAAACACGTGGCAACATGGTGGGAGCCAGTCTTCGGGGTGACTGTCGAGGCGGCAGAGGACCACCAGGTTTAGTTGGAGTGGACAGAGACATCTGGGGTTCTCGTTAGCAGGTGTCATGACCCCCGGAGTTCCTCTGGACACTCCTGTGGAGAGCAACTCCTCTTGAGATGTCATAGGACTGATTGAAATCCTTTCCTGACGAATCAGTGAAAGGAACCCTGGTCTCGAACGGAGCAGGGGGACACGGGGCTCCACTTCAGTTGTGGTCGGAACCTCGGTGTTCCTCTCGAGTGGAGATGTGAATATCGGGATATTCTGGAGTCACTGCAAGGGTGTGAAGGAACCCGTCGAGGTTCGTGAGGGATGGGGTGACTTCCCGTNCGGGGTTCCTCTTGAGTTGTGGGGGGACCCTCAATGTTCCTCTTGAGTGGAGACCTGTATGTCGGGCTATTCTGGAGTCACTGCAAGGGTGTGAAGGAACCCGTCGAGGTTCGTGAGGGATGGGGTGACTTCCCGTGAGGTGCCGCAGAGGACAAGGGCCTCATCTCACCTGGAGGGGAGATCCTCCTGGTGTTTCTCGAGTTGCGGCAGGTTCCTGTCGAGTTATGACATGGACCCAAGGGACTTGCACCTGAGGCCTCTGGAAATGGCAGGCTCTAAGCGAGTTGCCAGGGGCCTCTGGGGATTCCTTGGCAGTCGGTTCCGGCTTCTACGTCCTCGTCTGGCAACTGAGGATTCCTCTCCACTTCAGACGTGATCCGTGGAGTTCCTCTGGAGGCTCCCCAGGAGAGTCAAGTCTCTTCTTGAGTGGAGACGTGCACCTCCGCTTTCCTCCCGAGCTGTAGCTGCAGGGTCAGGCTTCGTGTCAAGGTAACACAGGGGTCTATCGTTTGCTCCCCGAGGCTTTCCCACAGGTTTGAAACTCGTTCCACCAAGGTGTGAGCCAGTCTTCGGGGTGACTGTTGAGGCGGCTCAGGGCCACCAGGTTCAGATGGAGTGAACAGAGACATCTGGGGCGCTCGTGGAACAGGTGGCGCGACCACCAGAGTTCCTCTGGACACTCCTGTGGAGAGCGCCTCCTCTTGAGATGACACAGGACTGGCGGGAATCCTTCCCTGACGAATCAGTGAGTGGAACCCTGATCTCAAACGGAGCAGGGGAACACGGGTCTCCTCTTGAATTGTGGTGGGAACCTCGATGTTCCTCTCGAGTGGAAACGTGAATGTCGGGATATTCTGGAGTCACGACAAGGGTGTGAAGGAACGCATCGAGGTTCATGAGGGATGGGGTGAATTCTCGGGTGGTCCCACAGAGGACAAGGGCCTCATTTCGTCTGGAGGGGAGATCCTCCTGGTTTTCTCGAGTTGTGGCAGGTTTCTCTCGACTTACGACGTGGACCCCAGGGACCTGCCCCTATGCCCTCTGGAAAGCCCCAGCGCGACGCGAGTTGCCAAGTGCCTTTTGGGATTTCTTGGCAGTTGTGGCCTGCTCATAAGTCCCGGTCTGGGGCCTGAGGATTGCCTCCACTGTTTTCTTGGAACGTGGGGTTTCTCTGGAGGCTCCCCAATGGAGTCAGGTCTCGTCTCCAGAGGAGACGTGCACGTCTGCTTTCCTCCCGAGCTGTAGCTGCAGGGTCAGTCTTCCCTTCCAGGTGACACAGGGATCTGGGACTTCCCCTTGAGGATTCCCTCAGGGATGAAACTCGTGCCAACGTAGTGGGAGCCAATACTCTGACAGTCGAGGAGGTGCAGGGCAAACAGATTCCGATGGAGTGAACAGAGACATCTGGGTGGCTTTTGGAACAGGTGGTGTGACCACTTACTTCCTCTGAACACTCCTGTGGAGAGCACCTCCTCTTCAGATGCGACGGGATGGTCGGCAATCCATCCCTGAAGAAACAGGGAAAGAAAGCCTGATTTCGTGCGGAGCAGGGTGACTCGAGGTTCCTCTTGAGTTGTGGGGGTACCCTCGATGTTGCTCTTGAGTCGAGACGAGTTTGTCGGGCTATTCTTGAGTCACTGCAAGGGCGTGAAGGAACCCGTCGAGGTTTGTGAGGGATGGGGTGACTTCCTGTGAGGTGCCATAGAGGAAAAGGGCCTCATCTCACCTGGAGGGGAGATCCTTCTGGTGTTTCTAGAGTTGCGGCAGGTTCCTGTCGAGTTACGACGTGGACCCAGGGACCCGCACCTGAGGCCTCTGGAAATGCTAGGCTCCAAGCGGGTTTCCAGGGGCCTCTGGGGATACCTTTGATGTAGGTTCCGGCTCCTAAGACCTCATCTCAC
This sequence comes from Neotragus pygmaeus, assembly GCA_006410875.1. Lineage (NCBI taxonomy): Eukaryota > Metazoa > Chordata > Mammalia > Artiodactyla > Bovidae > Neotragus > Neotragus pygmaeus. The sequence continues at coordinate 36,653 of SJYV01011154.1, read as the reverse complement.
ACCTGAGGATTCTTCTCCGCTGCAGACGTGGACCGTGGAGTTCCTCTGAAGGCTCCCCAGGGGAGTCAGGTCTCTTCTTGAGTGGAGACATGTTTCTCCGCTTTCCTCCCGATCTGTAGCTGCAGGGTCAGTCTTCCTTTCGAGGTGACACAGGGATCTATGGGCTGCCCCTCGAGGCTTTCCCACAGGGTTGAAACACGTGCCACTGAGGTGTGAGCCAGTATTCGGGATGACTGTTGAGGCGGCTCAGGGCCACCAGGTTCTGATGGAGTGGACAGAGACATCTGGGGGGCTCGTGGAACAGGTGGCGTGACTCCCAGAGATCCTCTGGACACTCCTGTGGAGGCACCTCCTCTTGAGATGCCACAGGACTGGCAGGAATCCTACCCTGACGAATCAGTGATTGGAACCCTGGTCTCGAACGGAGCAGGGGGACACGGGACTCCTCTTGAGATGTGGTGGAAACCTCGGTGTTCATCTCGAGTGGAGATGTGAATGTTGGGATATTCTGGAGTCACTGCAAGGGTGTGAAGGAACGCGTCGAGGTTCTTGAGAGTTGGGGTGACTTCCTGTGAGGTGCCACAGAGGACAAGGGCCTCATTTCTTCTGGAGGGGAGATCCTCCTGGTTTCTCTCGAGTTGCGGCAGGTTACTCTCGACATACGACGGGGACCACAGGGACCCGCCCCTGTGCCCTCTGGAAAGGCCAGGCTCCACGGGAGATGCCAGGGCCCTCTGGGGATTTCTTGGCAGTCGAGGCCTACTCGTAAGTCTTCGCATAGAGCCTGAGAATTCCATCCAGTGTTTACTTGGAACTTGGGTTTTCTCTGGAGGCCACCCAATGGAGTCAGGTCTCCTCTCCAGTAGTGATGTGCACGTCGGCTTTCCTCCCAAGCTGTATCTGCAGGGTCTGTCTTCCCATCGAGGTGACACAGGGGTCTGGAGTTTCCCTTCGTGGCTTTCCCTCAGTGTAGATACATGTGGCACCATGGTGGGAGCCAATCTTCGAGGTGACCGACAAGGCGGCTCAGGGCCACCACCTTCCGATGGAGTGGACACAGACATCTCGGGTCTCATGGAACAGGTGGCGTGACCCACGGAGTTTCTCTTGATACTACTGTGGAGGGCGCCTCCTCTTGATATGCCACAGGACTGGCAGGAATCCTTCCCTGATGAATCAGTGAAAGAAACTCTGGTCTCGAACGGAGCAGGGGGACATGGGGCTCCTCTTGAGTTGTGGTGGGAACCTCGGTGTTCCTCTCGAGTGGAGACCTGAATTGTTGGGATATTCTGGAGTCATTGCAAGGGTGTGAAGGAACGCATAGAGTTTCATGAGAGATGTGGTGACTTCCCGTGAGGTTCCACAGAGGACAAGGGCCTCATTTCACCTGGAGGGGAGATCCTCCTGGTTTTTCTTGAGTTGCGGCAAGTTTCTCTCTACTTACGACGTTGGGCCCATGGACCTGCACCTGTGCCCTCCGGAAAGGCCAGGCTCCAGACAAGTTCCCTGGGGCCTCTGGGGATATCTTGGCAGAGGTGCCTCCTCCTAAGTCCTGGCCTGGAACCTGAGAATTTCCTCCACTGCTTACTTGGACTTTAGCGTTTCCCTGTAGGCTCCCCAATGGAGTCAGGTCTCGTCTCCAGTGGAGATGTGCATGTCCGCTTTCCTCCCAAGCTGTAGCTGCAGGGTCAGGCTTCCCATCGAAGTGACACAGGGGTCTGGGGTTTCCCCTCGAGGCTTCCCCACAGGGTTGAAACACATGCCACCGTGGTGGGAGCCAATCTTCTGTGTGACAATCGAGGCGGTGCAAGGCCACCAATGGACAGAGACATCTGGGGGTACCTTGGATCACATGGTGTGACCCCCGTTGTTCATCTGGACATTCCTGTGGCAAGCACCTCATCTTGACATGCGACTTGACATGGACAGAGACATCTGGGGGTGTCTTGGATCACATGGCATGACCCCCGTTGTTCCTCTGGACATTCCTGTGGAGAGCACCTCATCTTAACATGCGACTGGACTGTCGGGAACCCTTCCTCGATGAAGCTGGAAAATAAAGCCTGATCTCGATCTGAGCAGAGGGACACTGGGGACCGTTTGAGTTGTGGTGGGACCTTCGGTGTTCCTCTCTCGTGGAGACCTGTATGTCGGGATATTCTTGAGTTGCTGCAAGCGTGTGAAGGAACCCGTCGAGGTTCATGAGGGATGGGATGACTTCCCGCGAGGTGCTAGAGAGGAAAATGGCCTCATCTCGCCTGGAGGGGAGATCCTACTGGTTTTTCTCGAGTTACAGCAGGTTCCTCTCGACTTTCTATGGGGACCCCAGGTACCAGTTCCTGGGCCCTCCAGAAAGACCAGGCTTCACGTGAGTTGCCAGGGGCCTCTGGGGATTCCTTGGCATTCGGCTCCGGCTCCTAAGTCCTCGTCTGACACCTGAGGATTCCTCTCCAATGCAGACGTGGACTGTGGGGTTCCTCTGGAAGCTCCCCAGGGGAGTCAGGTCTCATCTTGAGTGGAGACGTGCACCTCCGTATTCCTCCCAAGCTGTAGCTGCAGGGTCAGGCTTCCCGTCGAGGTGACACAGGGGTCTATGGTCTGCCCATCGAGGCTTTCCCACAGGGTTGAAACACGTGCCACCATGGTGGGAGCCAATCTTCGGGGTAACTCTCGAGGCGGCTCAGGGCCACCAGGTTTCGATGGAGTGGACAGAGACATCTGGGGGTCTTGTGGAACAGGTGACGTGACCCACCTAATTCCTCTGGACACTCCTGTGGAGAGCACCTCCTCTTGAGATGCGATGGGACAGTCGGGAAACCATCCCTGAAGAAGCAGGGAAACGAAGCCTGATTTCCTGCAGAGCCAGGGGGCCAAGGGTTTCCTCTTGAGTTGGGAGGGAACCTCAATGTTCCTCTAGAGTGGAGAAATGTTTGTCCAGCTATTCTTGAGTCACTGCAAGGTTGTGAAAGAACCCGTCGTGGTTCATGAGGGATGGGGTGACTTCCCGAGGGGTGCCTGAGAGGACAAGGGCTTCATCTCGTTGGAGGGGTGTTCCTCCTGGTTTTTCTCGAGTTGAGGCAGATTCCCATCGAGTTACGTCGTGGACCCCAGGGACCCTTCCTTGAGGCCTACGTAAAGGCCAAGCTCCATGCGAGTTGTCAGAGGTCTCTGGGAATTACTTGGCTGTTGGTTCTGGCTCCAAAGTCCATGTCTAGCAAATGAGGATTCTACACCACTGCAGACGTGGACCTTGGGGTTCCTCTGGAGGCTACAGGGGGGAGTCAGGTCTCATCTTGAGTGGAGACATGCACCTCAACTTTCCTCCCGAGCTGTAGCTGCAGGGTCACGCTTCCCGTCGAGGTGACACAGGGGTCTGGGGCTTCCCCTCGAGGCTTTCCCACAAGGTTGAAACACGTGTCAACGTGGTGGGAGCCAATTCTTGGGGTGACAGTCTAGGCGGCACAGGGCCAGCAGGTTCCGATGGAGTGGACAGAGTCATCTGCGGGTCTCGTGGAACAGGTGGTGCGGCCCCCGGTGTTCCTTTGGACACTCCTTTGGAGACCACCTCCTCTTGAGATGGGATGGGAGGTCGGGAATCCAGGGCCATCAGGTTCAGTTGGAGGGGACAGAGACATCTGGGGTTATCGTTTCACAAGTGGCGTGACCCCCAGATTTCCTCTGGACACTCCTGTGGAGAGTGCCTCCTCTTGATATGCCACAGGACTGCCGGGAATCCTTCCCTGATGAATCAGTGAAAAGAACCCTGGTCTCAAAAGGACCAGGGAGAAACGGAGCTCCTCTTGAGTTGTGGTGGGAACTTCCGTGTGCCTCTCGAGTGGAGACGTGAATGTCTTGATATTCTGGAATCACTGCAAGAATGTGAAGGAACCCGTCGAGGTTCATGAGGGATGGGGTGACTACCCCTGAGATGGCGCAGAGGACAAGGACCTCATTTCGCCTGGACGGGAGATCCTCCTGGTATTTCTCGATTTGTGGCAGGTTTCTCTCGACTACGACGGGCACCCCAGGGACCCGTTACTGTGCCCTGGGGAAATGCCAGGCTCCACGCTAGTTGCGAGGGGCAGCTGGGGATTCCTCGGCAGTTGGTTCTGGCTCCTAAGTCCTCGTCTAACACCTGAGGATTCCTCTGCACTGCAGACGTGGAATGTGGCGTTCCACTGGAGGCTGCACAGGGGAGTCTGCTCTCGTCTTGAGTGGAGACGTGCACCTCCGGTTTCCACCTGAGCTGTAGCTGCAGGGTCAGGATTCACGTCAAGGTGACACAGGGGTCTGGGGCTTCCCCTCGAGGCTTTCCCACAGGCTTGAAACACGTGCCAACGTGGTGGGAGCCAATCCTCAGGGTGACAGTCGAGGCGGCGCAGGGCCTCCTGATTCCAATGGACTTGACAGAGACTTCTGTGGGTCTTCTGAACAGGTGGCACGACCCCCGGAGTTACTCTGGACATTCCTTTGGAGAGCAGCTCCACTTGAGATGCGATTGGACGGTCAGGAATCCATCTCTCAAACAGCAGGGAAAGGAAGACTGATTTCCTGTGGAGAATGGGGACACGGGGTTCCGCTTGAATTGTGGGGGGACCCTCGATGTTCCTCTTGAGTGGTGATGTGTATGTCAGACTATTCTTGACTCACTGCAAGGCTGTGAAATAACCCGTCACGGTTCATGAAGGATGGAGTGACTTCCCGTGAGGTGCCGCAGAGGACAAGGGTCTCATCTCGCTTGGAGGAAAGATCCTCCTGGTTTTTCTCCAGTTGCGGCAGGTTCCTCTCGAGTTATGACGTGGACCCCAGGGACCCACCCCTGAGACCTCGGAAAACCCAGGCTCCAAGTGAGTTGCCAGGGGCCCCTGGGGATTCCATAGCATTTGGTTCCGGCTCCTACGTCCTCGTCTGGCACTTGAGGATTCCTCTCCACTACAGACGTGGACCGTGGTGTTCCTCTGGAGGCTCCCCAGGGGAGTCAGGTGTCTTCTTTAGTGGAGCCGTGCACCTCCGCTTTCCTCGCGAGCTGTAGCTGCAGGGTCAGACTTCCCGTCGAGGTGACACAGGGGTCTGGGGCTTCACCTCGAGGCTTTCCACAGGGTTGAAACACGTGCCAACGTGTTGGGAGCCAATCCTCGGGGTGAAAGTCGAGTTGGTACAGGAACACCAGTTCCCGATGGAGTGGACAGAGACAACTGGGGGTCTCATGGAACAGGTGGCGCGACCTCCGGAGATCCTCTGGACACGCCTGTGGAGAGAGCCTCCTGTTGATATGTCACAGGACTGCTGGCAATCCTTCCCTGACGAATCAGTGAAAGGAACCCTGGTCTCGAACAGAGCAGGGGGACATGGGGTTCCTCTTGAGTTGTGGTGGGAACCGCGGTGTTCCTCTCGAGGTGAGACCTGAATGTCAGGATATTCTGGAGTCACTTCAAGGGTGTGAAGGAAACTGTCGAGGTTCAGGAGGGATGAGGTGACTTCCCGTGAGTTGCTGCATAGGACAAGGGCCTCATTTCGCCTGAAAGGGAGATCCTCCTAGTTTTTCTCGAGTTGCGGAAGGTTTCTCTCGACTTACGATGGGGACGTTAGGGACCCGCTCATGTGTTCTCCGGAATGGCCACCATCCACGTGAATTGCCAGGGGCCTCTGGGGATTTCTTGGCAGTCGGGGCCTGCTCCTAAGTCCTTGTCTGGAGCCTGAGGATTCCCTCCACTTCTTTCTTGGACCGTGGGGTTTCTCTGGAGGCTCCGCAATGGAGTCAGGTCTCGTCTCCAGTGGAGACGTGCACGCTCGTTTTCCTCTCGAGCTCTAGCCGCAGGGTCAGGCTTCCCGTAGAGGTGACACTGTGGTCTGGAGCTTCCCCTCGAGGCTTTCCCACAGGGTTGAAACACGTGCCACCGTGGTGGTAGCCAATTTTGGGGGTGAAAGTCGAGGCAGTGCAAGGCCACCAGGTTCCTCTGGAATGGACAGAGACATCTGGGGATATTGTGGTTCACGTGGCTCAATCCCATGTGTTCTTCTGGACATTCCTGTGGCAAGCGCCACCTCTTGAAATTCGACAGGACAATCGAGAACCCTTCCCTGATGAGGCCAGAAAACGTAGCCTGATCTCGAGCTGAACAGGGGGAATCGGGGGTCCTCTTGAGTTGTGGCGGGCCCCTCGTTGTTCCTCTCGCGTGGAGATCTGTATGTCGGGATATCCTTGAGTCACTCAAGTGTGTGAAGGAACTCGTCGAGTTTCATGAGCCATGGGGTGACTTCCCACGAGGTGCTGCAGAGGAAAAAAAGCCTCATCTCGCCTGGAGGGGAGATCCTCCTGGTTTTTCTCGAGTTAAGGCAGGCTCCTCCCGACATACGCTGGGGAACACAGGGACGCGCTCCTGGGCCCTCTAGAAAAGGCAGGCTCCTCGCGAGTTGCCAGGGGACTCTGGGTATTCCTTGGTAGTCGGTTCCAGCTCCTAAGTCCTCGTCTGACACCTGAGGATTCCTCTCCACTTCAGACGTGCACGGTGAGGTTCCTCTGGAGTCTCACCAGGGAGTCAGGCCTCGTCTTGAGTGGAGACGTGCAACTCTGCTTTCCTCCCGAGCTGTAGCTGCAGGTTCAGGCATCCCGTCGAGTTGACACAAGGGGTCTGGGGCTTCCCCTCGAGGCTTTCCCACAGGGTTGAAACACGTGCCACCGTGCTGGGAGCCAATCTTCGTGTTGACAGTGGAGGCGGTGCAGAGCCACCAATTCCTCTGGAATGAACAAAGACATCTGGGATTATTGTGGATCACATAGTTCGACCCCGGATTTCCTCAGGACATTGCTGTGGCAAGTGCCTCCTCTTGACATGCGATGGGACCGTTGGGAAACCTTCCCAGACGACACCAGGAAAGGAAGCATGATCTCGAGCTGAGCAGGGGGACATGGGTTTCCTCTTGATTTGTGGCGGGACACTCAGTGTTACTCTCACGTGGAGACCTGTATGTCAGGATATTTTTGAGTCGCTGCAAGCGTGTGAAGGAACCCGTCAAGGTTCATGAGGGAGGGGGTGACTTCCTGGGAGATGCTGCAGAGAAAAAAGGCCTCATCTCGCCTGGAGTGGAGATCCTCCTGGTTTTTCTCGAGTTATCACAGATTCCTCTCGACTTAGGACGAGGACCTCAGGGACCTGCTCCTGGGACCTTCGGAAAGGCCAGGCTCCACGCGAGTAGCCAGGGGCCTCTGGGAATTCCTTGGCAGTCGGTTCCAGCTCCTAAGTCCTCGTCTGACACCTGAGGATTCCTCTCCACTGCAGACGTGGACCGTGCGGTTCTTCTCTAGGCTCCACAGGGGAGTCAGGTCTCGTCTTGAGTGGAGACGTGCACCTCCACTTTCCTCCCGATTAGTAGCTGCAGGCTCAGGCTTCCTTTCGAGGTGACACTGGGGTCTGAGGCTTCCTGTCGAGGCTTTCCCACAGGGTTGAAACAGGTGCCAACGTGGTAGGAGCCAATCCTCGGGGTGACAGTCGAGACGGTGCAGGGCCTTCACGTTCCGATGGAGTGGACAGAGACATCTGGGGGTCTCATGAAACAGGTGGCGTGACCCCCGGAGTACCTATGGAAACTCCTGTGGAGAGCACTTCCTATTGAGATGTGATTGGACGGTCTGGAATCCATCCCTGAATAAGCAGGGAAAGGAAGCTTGATTTGTGTGCAGCAGGGGGACACGGGGTTTCTCTTGAGTTGTGGGGGGACCCTCGATTTTCCTCTTGATGGAGAAGTGTATGTCAGGCTATTATTGAGTCATTGCAAGGGTGTGAAGGAACCCGTCAAGGTTCATGAGTTACTTCCCGTGAGGTGCCGGAGAGGACATTTGCCTCATCTTGCTTGGAGGGGAGATCCTCGTGGTTTTTCTCGAGTTGCAGCAGGTTCCTCTCGAGTTATGTCGTGGACCCCAGGGAACCGCCCCTGAGGTCTCCCAAAAGGCCAGGCTCCAAGCGAGTTAACAGGGGTCTCTGGGGATTCCTTGGCAGTCGGTTCCAGCTCCTACGTCCTCGTCTGGCACCTGAGGATTCCTCTCTACTGCAGAAGTGGACCGTGGGCTACCTCTGGAGGCTCCCCAGGGGAGTCAGGTCTCTTGTGTGGATACGTGCACCTCCACTTTAATCCCCAGCTGTAGCTGCAATGTTAGCCTTCCCGTTATGGTGACACAGGGGTCTATGGGCTTCACTTCGAGGCTTTCAGACAGGGTTGAAACATGTGCCGAAGTGGTGGGAGCCAATCTTTGGAGTGACTGTCGAGGCGGCTCATGGCCACCAGGTTCCGATGGAGTGGACAGAGATATCTGGGGGACTTGTGGAACAGGTGGCGCGACCTTCGGACTCCCTCTGGACACTCCTGTGGAGAGCGCCTCCTCTTGATATGCCAAAGGACTGGTGGGAATCCTTCCCTGACGAATCAGTAAAAGGAACCCTGGTCTGAAACGGAGCAAGGGGACATGGGGCTCCTCTTGAGTTGTGGTGGGAACCTCAGTGTTCCTCTCGAGTGGAGACCTGAATTACAGGATATTCTGGAGTCACTGCAAGGGTGTGAAGGAACCGTCGAAGTTCATGAGGGATGGGGTGACTTTCTGTGAGGTTCTGCAGAGGTCAGGTGCTTCATTTGACCTGGAGGGGAGATCTTCTTGGTTTTTCTCGAGCTACGGCAGGTTTCCCTCAACTTACGATGGGGACCCCAGGGCCCCGACCCTGTGATCTCCAGAAAGGTCAGGCTCCATGCGAGATGCCAGGCACCTCTCAGGATTACTTGGCAGTCGGTTCCGGCTCCAAGGTCCTTGTCTGACACTGAGGATTCCTTGCCACTGCAGAAGTGGACCTTGGGGTTCCTCTGGAGGCTCCCCAGGGGAGCCCAGTTTTATCTTGAGTGGAGACGTGCACCTCGCCTTTCCTCTTGAGCTGTAGCTTCAGGGTCAGGGTTCCCGTCGTGGTGACACAGGGGTCTATGTTCTTCACCTCGAGGCATTCCCACAGGGTTGAAACACGTGCCACCGTAGTGAAAGCCAAACTTCAGGGTGACTGTCAAGAAGGCTCAGGGCCACCAGGTTCAGATGGAGTGGACAGAGACATCTGGGGGTCTCGTGAAACAGGTGGCATGACCTCTGGTTTTACTCTGGACACTCCTGTGGAGAGTGCCTACTCTTGATATGCCACAGGACTGGCGGGAATCCTTCCCTGACGAATCAGTGAAAGAAACCCTGGTCTCGAATGGAGCAGGGGGACACGGGGCTCCTCTTGAGTTGTGGTGGGAACCTCGGTGTTCCTCTCGAGGTGAGACCTGAATGTCGGGATATTCTGGAGGCACTACAAGGGTGTGAAGGAACCCGTCGAGGTTCTTGAGGGATGGAGTGACTACCCGTGAGGTGCCACAGACACAAGAGCCTCATGTCTCCTGGAGGGGAGATCCTCCTGGTTTTTCTCGCGTTGTGGCAGGTTTCTCTCCACTTACGATGGAGACCCCAGGGACCCGCCCCTGTGCCCTCTGGAAAAGCCAGACTCCACCTGAATTGCCAGGGGCCTTTGCAGATTTCTTGGCAGTCAGGGCCTGTTCCTAAGTCCTCTTCTGGAGCCTGAGGATTACTTGCACTGCTTATTTGGAACGTGGGTTTTCTCTGGAGCCTCCACAATGAAGTCAGGTCTCATCTCCAGTGGAGACGTGCACGTCCTCTTTCTTCCCGAGCTGTAGCAGCAGAGTCAGGCTAACCTTTGAAGTGACACAGGGTTCTGGGCCTATCCCTAGAGGCTTTCCCACGGGGTTGAAACACGTGCCACCATGGTGGGAGCCAATCTTCGGGGTGACTGTTGAGGAGGCTCAGGGACAACAGGTTCTGATGGAGTCGTCAGAGACATCTGGAGGTCTCGTGGAAAGGTGGCACGACTCCGGGAGTTACTCTGGTCAAACTTGTAGAGAGTGCCTCCTCTTGATATGCCACAGGACTAGGTGAAATCCTTCTCTGCCGAATCAGTGAAAGGAACCCTGGTCTCGAATGGAGCAGGTGGACACGTGGCTTCTCTTGAGTTGTGTTGGGAACCTCGGTGTTCCTCTCGAGTGGATACCTGAATGTCGGGATATTCTGGAGTCACTGCAAGGATGTGAAGCAACCCGTCGAGGTTCATGAGGGATGGGGTGACTTCCCGTGAGGTGCTTCAGAGGACAAGGTCCTCATTTCGCTTGCAGGGGAGATCTCCCTGGTTTTTCTCGAGTTGCAGCAGGTTCCTCTCGACTTACGACGTTGACCACAGGGACCCGCCCCTGAGGCCTCCGGAAAGGCCACACTCCAAGCGAGTTGCCAGGGGCTTCTGGGTATTTCTTGGCTGTCAGGGCCTGCTCCTAATCTTCTTCTGGAGCCTGAGGATTACTTGCACCGCTTACTTGGAACGTGGGTTTTCTCTGGAGCCTCCACAATGGAGTCAGGTCTCATCTCCAATGGAGACGTGCACGTCCTCTTTCTTCCCGAGCTGTAGCAGCACAGTCAGGCTAACCGTTGAGGTGGCACAGGGTTCTGGGCCTACCCCTCAAGGTTTACCAAAGGGTTGAAACACGTGCCACCGTGGTGGGAGCCAATTTTGGGGTGACACTCGAGGCGATGCAGGGCCACCAGGTCCCTCTGGAATAGACAGGGACATCTGGGGTTTCGTGGAACAGGGGGCACAACCCACGGAGTTCCTCTGGACACTCCTGTGGAGAGCACCTCCTCTTGAGATGCGCTGGGACGGTCGAGAATCCATCCCTGAAGAAGCAGGAAAAAAATGCCTGATTTCGTGCAGAGCAGGGGAATGCGGGGTTCCTCTTGAGTTGTGGGGGGACCCTCGATTTTCCTTTTGAGGGGAGACATGTATGTCAGGCTATTTTTGAGTCACTGCAAGGGTGTGAAGGAACCCTTCGAGGTTCATGTGGGATGGGGTGACTTCCCGTGAGGTGCCGCAGAGGACAATGGCCTCATCTCTCTTGGAGGGGAGATTATCCTGGGTTTTCTCGAGTTGTGGCAGGTTCCACTCGAGTTACGACGTGGACCCAAGAGACACTCCACTGTGCCCTCTGGAAAGACCAGGCTCCACGTGAGTTACCATGGGCCTCTGGGGATTTCTTGGCAGTCGGGGCCTGCTCCTTAGTCCTAGTCTGGAGCCTGACGATTCTCTCCACTGCTTACTTGGTCCGTGGGGTTTCTCTGTAGGCTCCCCAATCGATTCAGGTCTCATCTCCAGTGGAGACGTGCACGACTGCTTTGTTACTGATGTGTAACTGCAGGGTCAGGCTTCCCGTCGAGGTGACACAGGGGTCGAGGGCTTTCCCTTGAGGCTTTCCGAAAGGGTTGAAACACGTGCCACTGTGGTGGGAGCCAATCTTCGGGGTGACAGTCGAGGCGGTGCAGGGCCACCAGTTTCCTCTGGAATGGACAGAGACTGCTGGGTGTATCGTGGATCAAGTGGCTCAACACGAGGCGTTCCTCTAGACACTCCTGTGACAAGCGCCTCCACTTGACATGCGACAGGACCATCGGGAAACCTTCCCAACGAGGCCAGAAAAGGAAGCCTGATCTCGAGCTGAGCAGGGGAACACGGGGGTCCTCTTGAGTTGTGGCGGGAAGCTCGGTGTTCCTCTCCCGTAGAGATCTGTATGTTGGGATATTCTTGAGTCACTGCAAGGGTATGAAGAAACCCATATAGTTTCATGAGGAATGGGGTGACCTCTCGTGAGGTGCCACAGAGGACAAGTGCCTCATCTCGCTTGGAGGGGAGATCCTCCTTGTTTCTATTGAGTTGTGGCAGGTTCCTCTCGTGTTATGATGTGGACTCAGGACCCGCCCCTGAGGCCTCCAGAAAGTTCAGGCTACAATAGAGTTGCCAGGGGCCTCTAGGGTTTCCTTGGCAGTGGGTTCCGGCTCCTAAGTCCTCGTCTGGCACCTGAGGATTCCTCTCCACTGCAGACGTTGACCGTGGGGTTCGTCTGGAGGCTCTCTTGGGGAGTCAGGTCTCTTCTTGAGTGGAGACGTGAACCTCCGCTTTCCTCATGAGCTGTAGCTGCAGCGTCAGGCTTCCGGTCAAGGTGACACAGGTTTCTGGGGCTTCACCTCGAGGCTTTCCCACAGGGTTGAAACACGTGCCACCATGGTGGGAGCCAATCTTCGGGGTGACTTTTGAGGCGGCTCAGGGCCACCAGGTTCCGATCGAGTAGACAGAGACATCTGGGGGTCTCATGGAACAGTTGACGTGACCCCCGGAGTTCCTCTGGACACTCCTTTAGAGAGCGCCTCCTCTTGATATGCCACAGGACTGGCGGGGATCCTTCCCTGATGAATAAGTGAAAGGAAACTTGGTCTCAAATGGAGCAGGGGGACACGGGGCTCCTCGTGAGTTGTGGTGGGAACCTCGATGTGCCTCTACAGGTGAGACCTAAATGTCGGGATATTCCTGAGTCACTGCAGTGGTGTGAAGGAAAGCTTCAATGTTCATGATGGATAGGGTGACTTCCCGTGAGGTTCCACAGAGGACAGAGCCCCATTTCGCCTGGAGGGGAGATACTCCTGGTTTTTCTCGAATTGTGGCAGGTTTAACTCGACTTATGATGGGGACTTCAGGAACCCTCCCCTGTGCCTTCAGGAAAGGCCAGGCGCCATGAGAGTTGCCAGGGGCCTCTACGGATTTCTTGGCAGTTGGAGCCTGCTCATAAGTCCTCGTCTGGAGGCTGAAGATTCCCTCAACTGCTTACTTGGACCTTCTCTGGAGGCTCCCCAATGGAGTCAGGTCAAGTCGCCAGTGGAGACGTGCATGTCCGCTTTCCTCCTGAGCTGTAGCCGCAGGGTCAGTCTTCCCATCAGGGTGACTCAGGGGTCTGGGGCTTCCCCTCGAGGCTTTCCCACAGGGTTGAAACACGTGCCACTGTGGTGGGAACCAATCTTCTGGGTGACAGTCGAGGCGGTGCAGAGCCACCAGGTTCCCCTGGAATGTACAGAGACATCTGGGAGTATCATGGATCACGTGGCTTGACCACCAGTGTTCCTCTGGACATTCCTGTGGCAAGCGCCTCCTCTTGACATACGATGGGACCATCGGAAAACCTTCCCTGATGAAGCCGGAAAGGACGCCTGATCTCGAGCTGAGCAGTTGGACACGGGGTTCCTCTTGAGTTGTGACGAGACCCTCGGTGTTCCTCTCACATGGAGACATGTATGTCGGGATACTCTTGTTTCGCTGCAAGCATATGAAGGAACCCATCGAGGTACAAGAGGTAAGGGTGACTTCCCGCGGGGTGTTGCACAGAAAATGGCCTCACCTCGTCTGGAGGGGAGATCCTCCTGGTTTTTCTCGAGTTACAGCAGGTTCTTCTAGACTTACGATGGGCACACCAGGGACCAGCTCCAGGGCCCTCCAGAAAGGCCAGGCTCCACGCGAGTTTCCAGGGGCCTGCTTCTGGGGATTCCTTGGCAGTTGGTTCCGGCTCCTAAGCCCTCGTCTGACACACTGAGGATTCCTCTCCAATGCAGTGCTGGACCGTGGGGTTCCTCTGGAGGCTCCCCAGCGGAGGCAGGTCTCATCCTGAGTGGAGACATGCACCTCCGCATTCCCCCGAGCTGTAGCTGCAGGGTCAAGCTTCCCGCCGTGGTGACACAGGGGTCTGGGGTTTCCCATCGAGGCTTTCCAACAGGGTTGAAACACATGCCACCATGGTGGGAGCCAATCTTCCGGGTGACAGTCGAGGTGGTGCAGGGCCACCAGGTTCCTCTGGAATGGACAGAGACATCTAGGGGTATTGTGGATCATGTGGCTCAACCAACGGAGTTCCTGTCGACATTCCTGTGAAAGGCGCCTCCTCTTCACATGCGCTGAGACCGTTGGGAACAATTCCCCAATGATGCCGGGAAAGGAAGACTGATCTCGAGCTGAGCAGGGGGACACGGGGCTCCTCTTGAGTTGTGGGGGGAAACCTCGTTGTTCCTCTAGAGTAGAGATGTGAATGTCGGGATATTCTGGAGTCACTGCAAGGGTGTGAAGGAACTTGTGGAGGTTCATGAGGGATGGGGTGATTTCACATGAGGTGCCACAGAGGACAAGGGCCTAATTTCACCTGGAGGGGAGATGCTCCTGATTTTTCTCGAGTTGCAGCAGGTTTCTCTTGACTTATGATTGGGAACCCAGGGACCCGCCCCTGTGACCTCCGGAAAGGCCAGGCTCCACTCGAGTTGACAGGGACCTCTGGGGATTTCTTGGCATTGGGGCCTGCTCCTAAGTCCTCGTCTGGAGCCTGAGGATTCCCTCCACCACTTACTAGGTCCGTGAGGTTTCTGTGCAGGCTCCCCAATGGAGTCAGGTCGCATCTCCATTGGAGACGTGCACGTCAGCTACCCTCCCGAGCTGTAGCCGTAGGGTAGGGTCAGGCTTCATGTCGAGGTGACACAGGAGTCTGAGTCTTCCCCTCGAGGCTTTCACACAGGGCTGAAACACGTGCCACCGTGGTGGGGCCCAATAATCGGGGTGACAGTCGAGGCGGTGCAGGCCCACCAGGTTCCTCTGGAATGGACAGAGACATATGGTGGTATCGTGGTTCACATGGCTCGACCCCCGGAGTTCCTCTGGTCATTCCTGTGGCAAGCGCCCCCTCTTGACATGCGACGGGACCGTCAGGAACCCTTCCTCGATGAAACCAGGAAAGGAAGCCTGATCTCGAGCTGAACAGGGGACACTGGGGTCCTCTTGAGTTGTGGTGGGACCCTCGGTGTTCCTCTCGCGTGGACACCTGTATGTCGGGAAATTCTTGAGTCGCTGCAAGCGTGTGAAGGAATCTGTCAAGGTTCATGAGGGATGGGGTTACTTCCTGCGAGGTGTTGCACAGGATAAAGACCTCATCTCGCCTGGAGGGGAGATCCTCCTGGTTTTTCTCGAGTTACGGTAGGTTCCTCTCGACTTATGACGGGGACCACAGTGACCCACTCCTAGGCCCTCCAGAATGGCCAGGATCCACGCGAGTTTCCAGGGACCTCTGGGGATTCCTTGGCAGTTGGTTCCGGCTCCTAAGTCTTCGTCTGACATCTGAGGATCCCTCTCCACTGCAGACGTGGACCGTGGGGTTCCTCTGGAGGCTCCCCAGGGGAGTCAGGTCTCGTCTTGAGTGGAGACGTGGACCTCTGCTTTCCTTCTGAGCTGTAGCTGCAGGGTCAGGCTTCCTGTCAAGGTGACACAGGGGTCTATGGGCTTCCCCTCGAGGGTTTCCCACAGGGTTGAAACACGTGGAACCGTGGTGGGAAACAATCTTTGGGGTGAAGTTGAGGCGGTGCAAGGCCACCAGATTCCTCTGGAATGGACAGAGACATCTAGGGGTAACGTGGAATAGGTGGCTCGACTCCGGGATTTCCTCTGGACACTCCTGTGGCTAGCACCTCCTCTTGACATGTGATGGGACCGTCGGGAAACCTTCCCTGACGATGCAGGGAAAGGAAGCCTGATCTCGAGCTGAGCTGGGGGACACTGGGATCCTCTTGAATTGTGGCGGGACCCTCGTTGTTCCTCTCGCGTGGCGATCTATATGTCGGGATATTCATGAGTCACTGTAAGCGTGTGAAGGAACCCGACAATGTTCATGAGGGATGGGGTGATTTCCCGCGAGGTGCTGCAGAGGAAAAAAGGCATCATCTTGCCTGGAGGGGAGATCCTCCTGGTTTTTCTCGAGTTACAGCAGGTTCCTCTCGACTTATGACAGGGAGCACAGGGACCTGTTTCTGGGCCCTCCGGAAAGGCCAGTTCACGCGAGTTGCAAGGGGCCTCTGGGGATTCCTTGGCAGTCGGTTCTGGCTCCTTCGTTCTCGTCTGACACCTGAGGATTCCTCTCCACTGCAGACGTGGACCGTGGGGTTTCTCTGGAGGTTACCCAGGGGAGTCAGGTCTCGTCTTGAGTGGAGAAGTGCAACTCTGCTTTCCTCCCGAGCTGTAGCTACAGGGTCAGGCTTCCCATCGAGGTGACACAGGGGTCTCTGTGCCTCCCCTCGAGGCTTTCCCAAAGGTTTAAAACACGTGCCACTGTGGTGGGAGCCAATGTTTGGGATGACAGTTGAGGCGGTGCAAGGCCACCAGATTCCTCTGGAATGGACAGAGTCATCGGGGGATATCGTGGATCCCGAGGCTCGCCCCCGGGTGTTCCTCTTGACATTCCTGTGGCAAGCACCTCCTCTTGACATGGGACAAGACCATCGCGAACCCATCCCCAACGAACTGGGAAAGGAATCCTGATCTCGAGCTGAGCAAGGGGACACGGGGGTCCTCTTGAAATTTGGCGGGACACTCGGTGTTCCTCTCGCATGGCGATCTGTATGTCGGGATATTCTTGCGTTGCTGCAAGAGTGTGAAGGAACCCTTCGAGGTTCTTGAGGGATGGGGTGACATCCCACGAGGTGCTGCAGAGGAAAAAGTCTTCATCTCGCCTGGAGGGGAGATCCTCCTGGTTTTTCTCGAGTCATGGCAAGTTCCTCTCTATTTACGATGGGACCCGAGCTACCCGCTCCTGGGCCCTCCTGAAAGGTCAAGCTCCATGGGAGTTGCTAGGGGCTTCTGGGGATTCCTTGGCAGTTGGTTCCGGCTCCTAAGTCATCGTCTGACACCTGAGGATTCCTCTCTACTGCACACGTGGAACTTGGGGTTCCTCTGGAGTCTCCCCAGGGGAGTCAAGTCTCTTCTTGTGTGGAGATGTGCACCTCCGCTTTCTTCTGTGCTGTACCTGCAGGGTCAGGCTTCCCATCGAGGTGACACAGGTGTCTATGGGTTTCCCTTCGAGGCATTCCCACAGGGTTGAAACACATGCCACTGTGGTGGGAGCCAAACTTCAAGATGACTGTCCAGGCTGTTCAGGGACAGCACGTTCTGATGGAGTGGACAGACACATCTGGGGGGCTCATGGAACAGGTGGCGCGACCCCCGGACTTCCTCTGGACTCTCCTGTGGAGAGCACCTCCTCTTGAGATGCGATGCGATGATTGGTAATCCATTCCTGAAGAAGCAGGGAAAGGAAGCCTGATTTTGTGGCAAGCAGGGGGAAACGGGGTTCCACTTGAGTTGTGTGGGGACCCTCGATGTTCCTCTTGAGTGGAGACGTGTATGTCAGGCTATTCTTGAGTCACTAAAAGGGTGTGAAGGAACCCGTCGAGGTTCATGAGTGATGGGAGGACTTCCCGTGAGGTACCGCAAAGGACAAGGGCCTTATCTCGCTTGGAGGAGAGATCCTCCTGATGTTTCTCGAGTTGCGGCAGGTTCCTCTTGAGTTACGATGTGGACACCAGGAACCCGCCCCTGAGGCCTCCGTAAAAGCCAGGCTCCAAGCGAGATGACAGGGGCCTCTGAGGATTCCTTGGCAGTCGGTTCTGGCTCCTAAGTCCTCATCTGGAGCCTGAGGATTCCCTCCACTGCTTACTTGGACCATGGGGTTTCTCTGGAGGCTCCCCAATGGAGTCAGGTCTCGTCTCCAGTGGAGACGTGCATGTCCGCTTTCCTCCTGAGCTGTAGCTGCAGGGTCAGTCTTCCCCTCGAGGTGACTCAGGTATCTGGGGCTTCCCCTCAAGGCTTTCCTCAGGGTTGAAACACGTGCCAACGTGGTGAGAGCCAATCCTCGGGGTGACGGTCAAGGTGGCGCAGGGACAACAGGTTCCGATGGAATGCACAGAGACATCTGGGGGGCTTGTGTAACATGTGGCGTGACCTCCAGAGTTTCTTTGGACACTCCTGTGGAGAGCACCTCCTCTTGAGTTGTGAAGGGACGGTCGGCAATCCATCCCTGAAGAAGCAGGGAAAGGAAGCCTGATTTCGTGCGCAGCAGGGGGACACGTGGTTCCTCTTGAGTTGTGGGGGACCCTCGATGATCCTCTTAAGTGGAGACCTGTATGTCGGGCTATTCTTGAGTCACTGAAAAGGTGTGAAGGAACCCATCGAGGTTCGTGAGGGATGGGGTGACTTTCCGTGAGGTGCCTCTGAGGACAAGGTCCTCATCTCGCCTGGAGGGGAGATCTTCCTTGTGTTTCTCGAGTTGCGGCAGGTTTCTCTCAACTTACTACGGGGACCCCAGGGACTCTCCCCTGTGCCCTCCAGAAAGGCCAGCCACCACGCCAGCCGCCCGGGGCCTCTGGCAACTTCTTGGCAGTCCGGGCCTGCTCCTAAGTCCTCGTCTGGAGCCTGAGGTTTCCCTCTACTGCTTATTTGGACCGTAGTATTTCTCTGGAGGCTCCCCAGTGGAGTCAGGTATCGTCTTGAGCAGAGACGTGCACCTCCGCTTTCCTCCCGAGTTGTGGCTGCAGTATAAGTCTTCCATCGAGGTGACAGAGGGGTCTATGGCTGCCCCTCGTACTTTCCCACAGGATTGAAACACGTGCCACCGAGGTGTGAGCCAGTCTTCGTGATTACTGTGCAGGCGGCTCAAGGCCACCAGGGTCAGATGGAGTGGACAGCGACATCTGGGGGGCTCTTGCAACAGGTGGCGTGACCCCCAAGTTACTCTGGACACTCCTGTGGAGATAGACTGATCTTGAGATTTCACAGGACTGGTGGGAATCCTTACTTGACGAATCAGTGATTGGAACCCTGGTCCTAAACGGAGCAGTGGGACACAGGGATCGTTTTGAGTTGTGGTGGGAACCTCGGTGTTGCTCTCGAGTGGAGACGGGATAATCTGGAGTCACTGCAAGGGTGTGAAGGAACCCGTCGAGGTTCATCAGGGATGGGGTGACTTCCCGAGTTGTGCCACAGAGAACAAGGGCCTCATTTCGCCTGGAGGGGAGATCCTCTTTGTGTTTCTCGTGTTGTGGCAGGTTTCTCTCAACTTACGACATGAACCCAAGGGTCCAGCCCCGTTGCCATCTGGAAAGGCCACGCTAGGTGCCAGGGGCCTCTGGGGATTCCTGGGCAGTCGGTTCCGGCTCCTACATCCTCGTCTGGCACCTGAGGATTCCTCTCCATTGCAGACGTGGACCGTGGGGTTCCTCTGGAGGCTCCCCAGTGGAGTCAGGTCTCTTCTTGAATGGAGACGTGCACATCCGCATTCCTCCCGAGCTGTACATGCAGGGTCAGGATTGCCGACGGTTGAAACAGGGTTCTATGGGCTGACCCCTCGAGGCTTTCCCTCAGGGTTGAAACACATGCCACCAAGGTGAGAGCCAGTATTCGTGGTGGCTGTCGAGGCGGCTTGGGGCCACCAGGTTCAGATGGAGTGGACAGAGAAATCTGGGGGGCTCATGGAACAGGTGGCGTGACCCCCAGAGTTCCTCTGGACACACCTGAGGAGAGTGCCTCCTCTTGAGATGTCACAGGACTGGAGGGAATCCTTCCCTGACGAATAAGTGATAGGAACCCTGGTCTGAAACGGAGCAGGGGGACACGGGGCTCCTGTTGAGTTGTGGTGGGAACATCGGTGTTCCTCTCGAGTGGAGACGTGAATGTCAGGATATTCTGGAGTCACTTCAAGGGTGTGAAGGAACCCGTCGAGGTTTGTGAGGGATGGGGTGACTTCCCGTGAGGTGCCGCAGAGGACAATGTCCTCATTTCGCCTGGAGGGCAGATTCTACTGGTTTTTCTCGAGTTGCAGCAGGTTCCTCTCGACTTACGACGTGGACCCCAGGGACCCGCCCCTCTCACCTCCAGAAAGGCCAGGATCCACCCGAGTTGCCAGGGGCCTCTGGGGATTTCTTGGCAGTCGGGATCTGCTCCTATGTCCTGGTCTGGAGCCTGAGGATTCCCTCCGCTGCTTACTTGGACCATGGGGATTCTCTGGAGGCTCCCCACTGGAGTCAGGTCTTGTCTCCAGTTGAGACATGCACGTCTGCTTTCCTACCAATCTGTAGCTGCAGGGTCAGTCTTCCCCTCAAGGTGACACAGGGATCTGGGGCTTCCCCTCGAGGGTTTCCTGAGGATTGAAACACGTGCCAACATGGTGTGAGCCAATCCTCAGTGTGACAGTCGAGGCGGTGCAGGGCCACCAGGTTCTGATGGAGTGGACAGAGACATCTGGGGGGCTCGTGGAACAGGTTTCGTGACCCCCGGTGATCCTCTGGACACTCCTGTGGAGAGCACCTCCTCTTGAGATGCTTCGGGACGGTCGGCAATCCATCCCTGAAGAAGCAGGGAAAGGAAGCCTGATTTCGTGTCGAGCAGGGGGACACGGGTTTCCTCTTGAGTTGTGGGGGGATCCTCGATGTTCCTCTTGAGTTGAGACGTGTATGTTGGGCTATTCTTCAGTCACTGCAAGGGTGTGAAGGAACCCGTCGAGGTTCATGAGGGATGGGGTGACTTCCCGGGAGGTGCTGCAGAGGACAATGGCCTCATCTCGCCTGGAGGGGAGATCCTACTGGTGTTTGTCGAGTTGCAGCAGGTTCCTCTCGAGTTATGACGTGGACCCCAGGTAACAGCCCCTGAGGCCTCCAGAAAACCAAGGCTCCACGCGAGTTTCCAGGGGCCTCTGGGGATTTCTTGGCAGTGAGGACCTAATACTAAGTCTTCGTCTGTAGTCTGAGGATTCCCTCCACTGCTTACTTAGACCTTGAGTTTTCTCTGGAGGCTCCCCAATGGAGTCAGGTCTCATCTCCAGTGGAGAGGTGCATGTCTGCTTTCCTCCCGAGCTGTAGGTGCAGGATCAGTATTCCCATCGAAGTGACACAGGGATCTGGGGCTTCCCCTCTAGGCTTTCCTCAGGGTAGAAACACGTGCCAATGGGGTGGGAGCCAATCCTCGGTGTTAGAGTCGAGGCAGCCCAGGGCCACCAGTTTCCGAAGGAATAGACAGAGACCTCTGGGGGGCTCATGGAACAGGTGGTGTGACCAACGGAGTTCCTTTGGACGCTCCTGTGGAGAGCACCTCTTCTTGAGATGCGACGGGACGGTCGGCAATCCATCCCTCAAGAAGCAGGGAAAGGAACCCTGATTTCGTGCGAAGCAGGGGGACACAGGGTTCCTCATGAGTTTTGGGGTAACCTCGATGTTCCTCTTAAGTGGTGATGTGTATGTTGGGGTATTCTTGAGTCACTGCAAGGGTGTGAAGGAACCCTTCGAGGTTCGTGAGGGATGGGATGACTTCCCGTGAGGTACCAAGAAGGACAAGGGCCTCATCAAGCCTGGAGGGGAGATCTTCCTGGTGTTTATCGAGTTGCGTCAGGTTCCTCTCGAGTTATTACGTGGACCCCAGGGACATGCCACTGAGGCCTCCGGAAAGGCCAGGCTCCTTGTGAGTTACCAAGGGTCCCTGGGGATTCCTTGGCAGGCGTTTCCGGCTCCTAAGTCCTCATCTGGCACCTGAGGATTCTTCACCACTGCAGACTTGGACCGTGGGGTTTCTCTGGAGGCTCCCCAGTGGAGTCAGGTCTCGTCTTGAGTGGAGACGTGCACCTCCGCATTCCTCAAGAGCTGTAGCTGCAGGGTCAGGCTTCCCATGGAGGTGACACAGGGGTCTATGGGCTGCCCCTCGAGGCTTTCTCACAGTGTTGAAACACGTGCCACCGAAGCATGAGCCAATCTTCGGGGTGACTGTCGAGGCGGGTCAGGGCCACCAGGATCAGTTGGAGTGGACAGAGAGTTCTGGGGGTCACGTGGAACAGGTGGCGTGACCCCCGGAGTTCCTCTGGACACTCCTGTGGAGAGCGCCTCCTCCTGTGATGCCACTGGACTGGTGGGAATCCTTCCCTGAAGAATCAGTTAAAGGAACACTGGTCTGAAATGGAACAGGGGGACACAGGGATCCTCTTGAGTTGTGCTGGGAACCTCGGTGTTCCTCTCGAGTGGAGACGTGAATGTCGGATATTCTGGAGTCACTGCAAGGTTGTGAAGGAAACCGTCGAGGTTCATGAGCGATGGGGTGACTTCCCGTGAGGTGCCGCAGAGAACAACGGCCTCATTTCGCCTGGAGTGGATATCCTCCTGGTGTTTCTCGAGTTCCGGCAGTTTCCTCTCGAGTTACAACGTGGAGCCCAGGGACCCGCACCTGAGGCCTCTGGAAAGGCCAGTCTCCAAGCGAGTTGGCATGGGCTTCTAGGGATTCCGTGGCAGTCGGTTCCGGCTCCTTCATCCTCGTCTGGCACCTGAGGATCCCTCTCCACTACAGACGTGGATCGTGGAGTTCCTCTGGGGGCTCCCAAGGGGAGTCAGGTCTCTTCTTGAGTGGAGAAGTGCACCTCTGCTTTTCTCCCGAGTGGTAGCTGCAGGGTCAGGCTTCCTGTCGAGTTGACACATGTGTCTATGGGCTGCGCCTCAAGGCTTTCCCACAGGAGTGAAACACCTGCCACCGAGGTGTGAGCCAGGCTTCTGGGTGACTCTCGAGGCGGCGCAGGGCCACCAGGTTCAGATGGAGTGGACAGAGACATCTGTGGGGCGCGTGGAACAGGTGGCGCGACCACCATAGTTCCTCTGGACACTCCTGTGGAGAGCGCCTCCTCTTGAGATACCACAGGACTGGCAGGAATCCTTCCCTGAAGAATCAGTGATTGGAACCCTGGTCTCAAACGGAGCTGGGGGACACGGGGCTCCTCTTGAGTTGTGGTGGGAACCACGGTGTTCCTCTCGAATGGAGACGTGAATGTCGGGATATTCTGGAGTCACTGCAAGGGTGTGAAGTAACCCGTCGAGGATCAGTATGATTGAGGTGACTTCCCGTGAGGTGCCACAGAGGAAAAGGGCCTCATTTCGCCTGGAGGGGAGATCATCCCTGTTTATCTCGAGTTGCAGCAGGTTTCTCTCGACTTACGATGTTGACCCCAGGGACACGCCCCTGTGCACTCTGAAAAGGCCAGGCTCCACGCGAGTTGCCAGGGCCCTCTGGGGATTTCTTGGCAGTCCGGACCTGCTCCTAAGTTCTCGTCTGGAGCCTGAGGATTCCCTCCATTGCTTACTTGGACCGTGGGGTTTCTCTGGATGCTCTCCAATGGAGTCAGGGCTTGCCTCCAGTGGAGACGTGCACATCTGATTTCCTCCCGAGCTGTAGTTGCAGTGTCACTCTTCCCGTCAAGGTGACGCAGAGATCTGGGGCATACCATTGAGGCTTTCCTCAGGGTTGAAACAGGTGCCAACGTGGTGGGAGTCAATCCTCGGGGTGACAGTCGAGGCGGCGCAGGGCCACCAGGTTCCAATGGAGTGGACAGAAATATCTAGGGGGCTCATGGAACAGGTGGCGTGACCCTCGGAGTTCCTCTGGACACTCCTGTGGAGAGCACCTCCACTTGAGATACGACGGGACGGTCGGCAATCAATCCCTGAAGAAGCAGGGAAAGGAAGCCTGATTTCGTGCAGAGCAGGGGGACATGGGGTTCCTCTTGAGTTGTTGGGGGACCCTCGATGTTCCTCTTGAGTGGAGACGTATATGTAGGGCAACTCTTGAGTCACTGCAAGGGTGTGAAGGAACCTGTCGAGGTTCGTGAGTGATGGGATGACTTCCCGTGAGGTGCCACAGAGGACAAGGGCCTCATCTCGCCTGGAGGGGAGATCCTCCTGGTGTTTCTCGAGTTATGACATGGACTCCAGGGACCCTCCCCTGAGTCCAGCAGAAAGGCCAGGCTCCAAGTGAGTTGCCAGGGGTTCTGGGGATTCATTTGCAGTCGGTTCCGGCTCCTTAGTCCTTATCTGGCACCTGAGGATTCCTCTCCACTGCAGAGGTGGACTGTGGAGTTCCTCTGGAGGCTCCCCAGTGGAGTCAGGTCTCTTCTTGAATGGAGACGTGCACCTCCGCTTTCCTACCGAACTGTAGATGCAGGGTCTGGATTTCCGTCGGTTGACACAGGGTTCTATGGGCTGACCCCTCGAGGCTTTACCACAGGGTTGAAACACGTGCCACCGATGTGTGAGCCAGTCTTCGAGATGACTTTCGAGGCGGCTCAGTGTCAACAGGTTCAGCTGGAGTGGAGAGAGAATTCTGGGGGTCTTGTGGAACACATGGCGTGACCCCGGAGTTTCTCTGGACACTCCTGTGTAGAGCACCTCCTCTTGAGATGCCACAGGACTGGCAAGAATCCTTCCCTGACGAATCAGTGAAAGGAAAGTTGGTTTCAAACTGAGCAGGGGGACACGGGGCACCTCTTGATTTGTGGTGGAAACCTCGGTGTTCCTCTCAAGTGGAGACATGAATGTCGGGATATTCTAGAGTCACTGCAAGGGTGTGAAGGAATTCGTTGAGGTTCATGAGTGATGGGGTGACTTCCCGTGAGGTGCCGCAGTGGACAAGGGCCTCGTTTCACCTGGAGGAGAGATCTTCCTGGTGTTTCTCGAGAAGTGGCAGGTTCCTCTCGAGTTATGACGTGGAACCCAGGGACCCGCCTCTGAGGCCTCCGGAAAGGCTAAATTCCTCCTGAGTTTCCAGGGGCTTTGGGGATTTCTTGGCAGTCGGGGCCTGCTCATAAGTCCTCGTCTGGAGCCTGAGGATTCCCTCCACTGCTTTCTTGGACCGTGGAGTTTCTCTGGAGTCTCCCCAATGGAGTCAGGTCTCGTCTCCAGTGGAGAAGTGCTCGTCTGCTTTCTTCCCGAGCTGTAGCTGCAGGGTCAGTCTTCCCATCAAGGAGACACAGGGATCTGATGCTTCCCCTTGAGACTTTCCTCAGGGTTGAAACATGGGCCAACGTGGTGGGAGCCAATCCTCGGGGTGACAGTCGAGGCGGCGCAGGGCCACCAGGTTCCGACGGAGTAGACAGAGACATCTGGGGGGCTCGTGGAACAGGTGGCGCAACCCCCGGAGTTCCTCTGGACACTCCTGTGGAGAGCACTTCCTCTTGAGATGCGACGGGATGGTCGGCAATCCATCCCTGAAGAAGCAGGGCAAGGAAGCCTGATTACGTGCGGAGCAGGTGGTACCGGGGTTCCTCTTGAGTTGTGGGGGGACCCTCGATGTTCCTCTTGAGTAAAGACGCGTATGACGGGCTATTCTTGAGTCACTGCAAGGGTGTGAAGGAACCGTCGAGTTTCGTGAGAGATGGAGTGACTTCTGGTGAGGTGCCGCAGAGGAAAGGGCCTTATCTCGCCTGGAGGGGAGATCCTCCTGGGGTTTCTAGAGTTGTGGTAAGTTCCTCTCGAGTTACGACGTGGACCCCAGGGAACCGCCACTGAGGACTCCGGAAAGGCCAGGCTCAAAGTGAGTTGCCAGGGGACTCTGGGGATTCCTTGGCATTCAGTTCCGGCTCCTAAGTCCTCATCTGGCACCTGAGGATTGCTCTCCACTGCAGACGTGGAAGGTGGAGATCCTCTGGAGGCTCCCCATTGGAGTCAGGTCGCTTCTTGAGTGGAGACGTGCACCTGCGCTTTCCTCCCGAGCTGTAGATGCAGGGTCAAACTTTCCGTCGAGGTAACACAGGTGTATATGGGCTGCCCCTCCAGGGTTTCCCACAGGACGGAAACACATGCCACCGAGGTGTGAGCCAGTCTTCGGGGTGACTGTCGAGGCGGCTCAGGGCCACCAGGTTCAGATGGAGTGGACAGACCCGTCTGGGGGGCTTGTAGAACAGGTGGCACAACCACCGGATGTCCTCTGGACACTTCTGTGGAGAGCACATCCTCTTGAGATGCCACATGACTGGCGGGCATCCTTCCCTGAAGAAGCAGGGAAAAGAAGCCTGATTTCATGCGGAGCAGGGAGACACTGGGCTTCTCTTGAGTTGTGGTGGGAACCTCGGTGTTCCTCTCGAGTGGAGACGTGAATATCGGGCTATTCCAGAGTCACTGCAAGGGTGTGAAGGAACCCGTCGAATTTCATGAGGGATGGGGTGACTTCCCGTGAGGTGTCACAAAGGACAAGGGCCCCATTTCGCCTGGAGAGGAGATTCTCCTGGGTTTTATCGAACTGGGAAAGGTTTCTCTCGACTTATGACGTCGACCTCAAGGACGCACCCCTGTGCCCTCTGGAAAGGCCAGGCCCCACGCGAATTTCCATGGGCCTCTGGGGATTTCTTGGCAGTCGGGGCCTTCTCCTAAGCCCTCGTCTGGAGCCTGAAGATTCCCTCCACTGCTTTCTTGGACTGTGGGGTTTCTCTGGAGGCTCCGATATGGACTCAGGTCTCATTTCCAGTGGAAACGTGCACCTCCAATTTCCTCGCGAGGTGTAGCTGCAGGGTCAGTCTTCCCGACGAGGTGACACAGGGATCTAGGGCTTCCCTTCGAGGCTTTCCCACAGGGTTGAAACACGTGACCCAAGGTGTGAGCCAGGCTTCTAGGTGACTCTCGAGGCGGCTCAGGGCCACCAGGTTCAGATGGAGTGGACAGAGACATCTGCGGGGTGCGTGGAACAGGTGGCAAGACCACCGTAGTTCCTCTGGACACTCCTGTGGAGAGCGCCTCCTCTTGAGATACCACAGGACTGGCGGGAATCCTTCCCTGAAGAATCAGTGATTGGAACCCTGGTCTCAAACGGAGCAGGGGGACATGGGGTTCCTCTTGAGTTGTGGTGGGAACCACGGTGTTCCTCTCGAACGGAGACGTGAATGTCGGGATATTCTGGAGTCACTGCAAGGGCGTGAAGTAACCCGTCGAGGATCAATATGATTGAGGAGACTTCCCGTGAGGTGCCGCAGAGGACAAGGGCCTCATTTTGCCTGGAGGGGAGATCATCCTTGTTTATCTCGAGTTGCAGCAGGTTTCTCTCGACTTACGACGTTTACCCCAGGGACACGCCCCTGTGCACTCTGAAAAGGCCAGGCTCCATGCGAGTTGCCAGGGGCCTCTGGGGATTTCTTGGCAGTCCGGGCCTGCTCCTAAGTTCTCGTCTGGAGCCTGAGGATTCCCTCCATTGCTTACTTGGACCGTGGGGTTTCTCTGGATGCTCTCCAATGGAGTCAGGGCTTGCCTCCAATGGAGACGTGCACATCTGATTTCCTCCCGAGCTGTAGTTGCAGTGTCACTCTTCTTGTCAAGGTGACGCATGGATCTGGGGCATACCATTGAGGCTTTCCTCAGGGTTGAAACAGATGCCAACGTGGTGGGAGTCAATCCTCGGGGTGACAGTCAAGGCGGCGCAGGGCCACCAGGTTCAGATGGAGTGGACAGAGATATCTAGGGGGCTCGTGGAACAGGTGGCGTGACCCTCGGTGTTCCTCTGGACACTCCTGTGGAGAGCACCTCCACTTGAGATACGATGGGACGGTCGGCAATTAATCCCTGAAGAAGCAGGTAAAGGAAGCCTGATTTCGTGCAGAGCAGGGGGACATGGGGCTCCTCTTGAGTTGTCGGGGGACCCTCGATGTTCCTCTTGAGTGGAGACGTGAATGTTGGGCTATTCTTGAGTCACTGCAAGGATGTGAAGGAACCAGTCGAGGTTCGCGAGGGATGGGATGACTTCCCGTGAGGTGCCACAGAGGACAAGGACCTCATCTCGCCTGGAGGGGAGATCCTCCTGGAGTTTTTCGAGTTGTGGCAGGTTCCTCTCGAGGTACGACATGAACCCCAGGGAACCGCCCCTTAACCCCCCGGAAAGGCTAGGCTCCATGCGAGTTGCCAGGGGCCTCTGGGGATTCCTTGGCAGTCAGTTCTGGCTCCTAAGTCCTCATCTGACACCTGAGGATTCCTCTCCACTGCAGACGTGGACCGTGGAGTTCCTCTGGAGGCTCCCCAGTGGAGTCAGGTCTCTTCTTGAATGGAGACGTGCACCTCCGCATTCCTCCCGAGCTGTACATACAGGGTCAGGATTGCCGACGGTTGAAACAGGGTTCTATGGGCTGACCCCTCGAGGCTTTCCCTCAGGGTTGAAACACGTGCCACCGAGGTTTGAGCCAGTCTTCGGGGTGACTCTCGAGGTGGTTAAGTGTCACCAGGTCCAGACGGAGCGGACAGAGACATTTGGGGGGCTCCTGGAACAGGTGGCACGACCCCCTGAGTTCCTCTGGACATTCCTCTGGAGAGCACCTCCTCCTGAGATGCCAAAGGACTGGCGGGAATCCTTCCCTGATGAATCAGTGAAAGGAAACCTGGTCTCTAACGGAGCAGGGGGACATGGGGCTCCTCTTGAGTTGTGTTGGGAACCTCGGTGTTCCTCTCGAGTGGAGACGTGAATGTTGGGATATTCTGGAGTCACTGCAAGGGTGTGAAGGAGCCAGTCGAGGTTCATGAGGGATGGGGTGACTTCCCGTGAGGTGCCCCAGATGACAAGGCCCTCATTTCGCCTGCAGGGGAGATCCTCCTGGTTTTTCTCGAGTTGCGTCAGGTTTCTCTCGACTACGACGTGGACCCCAGGGACACGCCCCTGTGCCCTCCGGAAAAGCCAGGCTCCTCGCAAGGTGCCAGGGACCTCTGGGGATTTCTTGGCAGTCAGGGCCTGCTCCTAAGTCCTCGTCTGGAGCCTGAGGATTCCATCCACTGCTTATGTGGACCGTGGGGTTTCTCAGGAAGCTCCCCAATGGAGTCAGGTCTTGTCTCCAGTGGAGACGTGCACGTCCAATTTCCTCCCGAGCTGTAGCTGCAGGGTCAGGCTTCTCGTTGGTTGACACAGGCGTCTATGTGCTGACCCCTCGAGGCTTTCCCACAGGGTTGAAACACGTGCCACCAGGATGTGAGCCAGTCTTCGGGGTGACTTTCAAGACGGCTCAGGGTTACCAGGTTCAGATGTAGTGGACAGAGATATCTGGGGGGCTCGTGGAAAAGGTGGCGTGACCCCCAGTGTTCCTATGGACACTCCTGTGGAGAGCGCCTCCTCCTGAGATGCCACAGGACTGGCGGGAATCCTTCCCTGATGAAACAGTGAAAGGAAACCTGTCTCGAACGGAGCAGGGAGACACGGGGCTCCTCTTGACTTGTGTTGGGAACCTCAGTGTTCCTCTCGAGTGGAGACGTGAATGTCGGGATATTCTGGAGTCACTGCAAGGGTGTGAAGGAACCCGTCGAGGTTCATGTGGGATGGGGTGACTTATCGTGAGGTGCTCAGAGGACAAGGACCTCATTTCACCTGGAGGGATGATCCTCATGGTGTTTCTAGAGCTGCGGCTGGTTCCTCTCGAGTTACGACCTGGAACCCAGGGACCCACCCCTGAGGCCTCCGGAAAATCTAGGCTCCAAGCAACTTGCCAGGGGCCTCTGGGAATTCCTTGGCTTTCGGTTCCGTTTCCTACATCCTCGTCTGGCACCTGAGGATTCCTCTCCACTGCAGACGTGGACCATGGAGTTTCTCTGGAGGCTCCCCAGGTGACTTAGGTCTCTTCTTGAGTGGAGATGTACACCTCCACTTTCCTCCCGAGCTGTAGCTGCTCGGTCAATCTTCCCCACGAGGTGACACAGGAGTCTATGGGCTGCCCCTCGAGGCTTTCCCACAGGGTTGAAACATGTGCCAAGTAGGTGTGAGCCAGGCTTGGGGGTGACTATTGAGGAGGCTCAGGGCCACCAGGTTCAGATGGAGTTAACAGAGACATGTGGTGGGCTCGTGGAACAGGTGGCGCGACCCCCGGGGTTCCTCTGGACACTCCTGAGGAGAGCACCTCCTCTTGAGATACCACGGGACAGTCAGCAATCCATCCCTGAAGAAGCAGTGAAAGGAAGCCTGATTTCGTGTGGAGCAGGGGGACACGGGGTTCCTCTTGAGTTGTGGGGGGACCATCGATGTTCCTCTTGAGTGGAGACGTGTATGTTGGGCAATTGTGGAGTAACTGCAAGGGTGTGAAGGAACCCGTCAAGGTTCATGAGGGATGGGGTGACTTCCTGTGAGGTGCCGCAGAACACAAGGCCTCATCTCGCCTGGAGGGGAGATCCTCCTTGTGTTTC
The DNA here is from genome assembly GCA_006410875.1 of Neotragus pygmaeus. Lineage (NCBI taxonomy): Eukaryota > Metazoa > Chordata > Mammalia > Artiodactyla > Bovidae > Neotragus > Neotragus pygmaeus. Next base: position 6,961 of record SJYV01011154.1, on the reverse strand, counting down.
TTGAGTTGCGGCAGGTTCCTCTCGAGTTACGACGTGGACCCCAGGGAACCGCCACTGAGGCCTCCGGAAAAGCCAGGCTCCAAGCGAGTTGCCAGGGGCCTCTGGGGATTCCTAGGCAGTCGGTTCCAGCTTCTACGTCCTCGTCTATCACCTGAGGATTTCTCTCCACTACAGTGGTGGACTGTGGAGTTCCTCTCGAGGCTCCCCAGGGGAGTCAGGTCTCTTCTTGAGTGGAGACGTGCACCTCCGCTTTTCTCCCGAGCTGTAGCTGTATGATCAGGCGTCCTGTCGAGGTGAAACAGGGTCTATGGGCTGCCCCTCGAGGCTTTCCAAAGGGTTGAAACACAGGCCACGGAGGTGTGAGCCAGTCTTCAGGGTGACTGTCGAGGCAGCTCAGGGCCACCAGGATCAGATGAAATGGACAGAGACATCTGGGGGACTCGTGGAACAGGTCGCGTGACTCCCGGAGTTCCTCTGGACTCACCTGTGGAGAGTGTCTCCTCTTGAGATGCCACAGGACTGGCGGGAATCCCTCCCTGACAAATCAGTGATTGAAATTCTGGTCTCAAACGGAGCAGGGGGACACGGGGCTCCTCTTGAGTTGTGGTGGGAACCTCGGTGTTCCTCTCGAGTGGAGACATGAATGTTGGGATATCCTGGAGTCACTGCAAGGGTGTGAAGTAACCGGTCAAGGTTCATGAGGGATGTGGTGACTTTCTGTGCCGCAGAAAACAAGGGCCTCACTTCGCTTGGAGGGGAGATCCTCATGGTTTGTGTCGAATTGTGGCAGGTTTCTCTCGACTTACGACGGGGACCCCAGGGAACCGCACCTGTGACCTCTGGAAAGGCCAGGCTCCACGCGAGTTGCCCGGGGCTTCTGGGTATTTCTTGGCAGTTGGGGCCTGCTCCTAAGTCCTCGTCTGGAGCCTGAGGATTCCCTCCATTGCTTACTCGGACCGTTGGGTGTCTCTGGAGGCTCCCCAATGGAGTCAGGTCTCGTCTCCATTTGAGACGTGCACCTCTGCTTTACTCCCCAGCTGTAGCTTAAGGGTCAGTCTTCCCGTCAAGGTGACACAGGGATCTGGTGCTTTCCCTCGAGGCTTTCCTCAGGGTTGAAACACGTGACAACGTGGAGGGAGCCAACAGTCGAGGCGGGGTGACAGTCGAGGCAGCGCAGGGCCACCAGGTTCCTATGGAGTGGACAGAGACATCTGGAGGGCTCGTGGAACAGGTGGCGTGACCCCTGGAGTTCTTCTGGAAACTCCTGTGGGGAGCATCTCCTCTTGAGGTGCGACGGGACGGTCGGCTATCCATCCCTGAAGAAGAAGGGAAAGGAAGCCTGATTTCGTGTGGAGGAGGGGGACAAGGGGTTCCTCTTGAGTATTGGAGGGCCCTCGATGTTCCTCTTGAGTGGAGACGTGAATGTCGGGCTATTCTTGAGTTTCTGAAAGGATGTGAATGAACCAGTCGAGGATCGTGAGGGATTGGGTGACTTCCCGTGTGGTACCGAGGAGGACAAGGGCCTCATCTAGCCTGAAGGGGAGATCCTCCTGGTGTTTCTCGAGTTGCGGTAGGTTCCTTTCGAGTTACGATGTGGAACTAAGGGACCCGCCCCTGAGGCCTCCGGAAAGTCCATGCTCCAAGTGAGTTGCGAGGGGCCTCTGGGGATTCCTTGGCAGTCGGTTCCGGCTCCTAAGTCCCCATCTGGCACCTGAGGATTCCTCTCCACTGCAGACATGGACCGTGGGGTTTCCCTGGAGGCTTCCCAGGGGAGTCAGGTCTCGTCTTTAGTGGAGACGTGCACCTCCCCTTTCCTCCCGAGTTGTAGCTGCAGGGTCAGTCTTCCCATCGAAGTGACACAGGCGTTTTTGGGCTTCCCTTGAGGCGTTCCCACAGGGTTGAAACACATGCCGCCGAGGTGTGAACCAAACTTCGGGGTGACTGTCGAGGCGGCTCAGGGCCACCAGGTTCATTTGGAGCGGACAGAGACTTCTTGGAGTCTCGTGGAACAGGTGGTGTGACCCCCGGAGTTTCTCTGGACACTCCTGTCAAGAGCACCTCCTCTTGAGATGCGACAGACAGTCGGCAAACCATCCCTGAAGAAGCAGGGAAAGGAAACTTGATTTCGTGTGGAGCAAGGGGACAAGGGGTTCCTCTTGAGTTGTGGGGTGATCCTCGATGGTCCTCTTGAGTGGAGACGTGTATGTCGGGCTACTCTTGAGTCACTGCATGGGTGTGAATGAACCAGTTGAGGATCGTGTGGGATGGGGTGACTTCCCATGGGGTACCGAGGAGGACAAGGGCCTCATCTCGCCTGGAGGGGAGATCCTCCTGGTGTTTCTGGAGTTGCGGCAGGTACCTCTAGAGTTACGTTGTGGACTCCAGCGACCCGACCCTGAGGCCTCTGGCAAGGCCAGGTTCCAAGCGAGTTGCCAGGGGCCTCTGGGGATTCCTTGGCAGTCGGTTCCGGCTCCTAGGTCCTCGTCTGGCACCTGAGGATTCCTATCCACTGGAGACGTGGACCGTGGAGTTCCCCTGGAGGCTCCCCAGGGGAGTCAGGTCTCTTCTGGAGTGGAGATGTGCACCTCCACTTTCCTCCCGAGCTGTAGCCCCAGGGTCAGTCTTCCCGTTAAGGTGACACAGGGGTCTATGGGCTGCCCCTCGAGGCTTTCCCACAGGGTTTAAACACGTGCCACCGAGGTGTCAGCCCATCTTCGGGGTGACTGTCGAGGCGGCTCAGGGCCACCAGGTTCAGTTGGAGTGGACCGAGACATCTGGGGGCTCGTGAAACAGGTGGCGTGACACCCGGAGTTCCTCGGGACACTCCTGTGACCAGTGCCTCCTCTTGAAATGCCACAGGACTGGCAGGAATCCTTCCCTGACGAATCAGTGATTGGAAACCTGGTCTCAAATGCAGCAGGGGGACACGGGGCTACTCTTGAGTTGTGGGGAGACCCTCGATGTTCCTCTTGAGTGGAGAAGTGTATGTCGGGCTATTCTTGAGTCATTGCAAGGGTGTGAAGGAACCCGTCGAGGTTCGTGAGCAATGGGGTGACTTCCCCTGAGGTGACGCAGAGGACAAGGGCCTCAGCTCGACTAGAGGGGAGATCTTTCTGGTGTTTCTCGAGTTGCGGCAGATTCCTCTCGAGTTATGACCTGGTCCCCAGGGACCCACCCCTGAGGCCTCCGGAAAGGCCAGGCTCCAAGCGAGTTGCCAGGGGCCTCTGGGGATTCCTTGGCAGTCGGTTCCGGCTCCTAGGTCTTCGTCTGGCACCTGAGGATTCCTATCCACTGGAGACGTGGACCGTGGAGTTCCCCTGGAGGTTCCCCAGGGGAGTCAGGTCTCTTCTGGAGTGGAGACGTGCACCTCCACTTTCCTCCCGAGCTGTAGCTGCAGGGTCAGTCTTCCCGTCAAGGTGACACAGGGGTCTATGGGCTGCCCCTCGAGTCTTTCCCACAGGGTTGAAAAACGTGCCAACGAGGTGTGAGCCAGTCTTCAGGGTGACTGTCGAGGTGGCTTAGGGCCACCAGGTTCAGATGGAGTGGATACAGACATCTGGGGGGCTCATGGAACAGGTGGCAAGACACCCAGAGTTCCTCTGGACACACCTGTGGAGAGCGCCTCCTCTTGAGATGCCACAGGACTGGAGGGAATCCCTCCCTGGCGAATCATTGATTGGAACCCTGGTCTCAAATGGAACAGGGGGACACGGGGCTCCTTTTGAGTTGTGGTGGGAACCTCGGTGTTCCACTCTAGTGGAGACATGAATGTTGGGAGATTTTGGAATCACAGCAAGGGTGTGAAGGAACCGGTCGAGGTCCATGAGGAATGGGTTGACTTCCCAAGAGGTGCCACAGAGGACAATGGCCTCATTTCGCCTGGAGGGGAGATCCTCTTGGTTTTTCTCGAGTTGCGGCAGGTTTCTCTCGATTTATGACATGGAACCCAGGGACCCGCCCCTATGCCATCTTCAAAGGCCAGGCTTCACGCGAGTTTCGAGGGGCATCTGAGGATTTCTTGGCAGTTGAGACCTGCTCCTAAGTCCTCGTCTGGATCCTGAGGATTCCCTCCACTGCTTACATAGACCGTGGGGTTTCTCTGGAGGCTCCCCAATGGAGTCAGGTCTCATCTCCAGTGGAGACGTGCAACTACGCTTTCCTCCCGAGCTGTAGCTTCAGGGTCAGTCTTCCCGTCTAGGTGACACAGGGATCTGGGGGTTCCCCTCAAGGCTTTCCTAAGGATTGAAACTCGTGCCAACATGGTCGGAGCCAATCCTCGGCCTCATAGTGGAGGTGGCGCAGGGACATCAGGTTTCGATGGAGTGGACAGAGACATCTGGGGGCTCATGGAACAGGTGGCACGACCCCCGGAGTTACTCTGGACACTCCTGTGGAGAGCACCTCCTATTGAGGTGCGACGGGACTGTTGGCATTCCATCCCTGAAGAAGCAGGGAAAGGAAACCTGATTTCGTGCAGAGCAGGGCAACACGGGGTTCTTCTTGAGTTGTGGGGGGACGCTCGTTGTTCCTCTTGAGTGGAGACATGAATGTCGGTCTATTCTTGAGTCACTGCAAGGATTTAAAGGAACCCGTCGTGGTTCGTGAGGGATGGGGTGACTTCCTGTGAGGTGTCGCAGAGGACAAGGGCCTCATATCGCCTGGAGGAGAGATCCTCCTGGTGTTTCTCGAGTTGCGGCAGGTTCCTCTCGAGTTACGACGTGGACAACAGGCACCTGCCTCTGAGGCCTCTGGAAAGGCCAGGCTCCAAGCGAGTTGCAAGGGGCTTCTGGGTATTCCTTGGCAGTCGGTTCCGGCTTCTATGTCCTCCTCTGGCATCTGACGATTGCTCTCCACTGCAGAGGTGGAACGTGGAGTTCCTCTGCAGGCTACCCAGGGGAGTCAGGTCTCTTCTGGAGGGAAATCATGAACCTCCGCTTTCCTCCGGAGCTGTAGCTGCAGGGTCAGGCTTCCCGTCGAGGTGACACAGGGGTCTATGGGGCGCCCTTCAAGGCTTTCCCAAAGGGTTGAAACACGGGCCAACGAGGTGTGAGCCAGTCTTCGGGGTGATTGTCAAGGAGGCTCAGGGCCACCAGGTTCAGATGGAGTGGACAGAGACATCTGGGGGGCTCGTGGAACAGGTGGCGTGACCCACAGAGTTCCTCTGGACACTCCTGAGGACAGCGCCTCCTCTTGAGATGCCACAGGACTGGCGGGAATCCTTCCCTGAAGAATCAGTGATTGGAAAACTGGTCTCAATCGGAGCAGGGGGACTCGGGGCTCCTCTTGAGTTGTGGGGAGAACCTCGGTGTTCCTCTCGAATGGAGACGTGAATGTCGTAATATTTTGGAGTCACTACAATGATGTGAAGGAACCCGTCGAGGTTCATGAGGGATGGGGTGACTTCCCGTGATGTGCCGCTGAGAACATGGGCCTCCTTTCGCCTGGAGGGGAGATCCTCCTGGTTTTTCTCGAGTTAAGACATAGACCCCAGGGATCAGCCCCGTGCCCTCCGGAAAGGCCAGGCTCCACGCGAGTTGCCAGAGGCCTCTGGGGATTTCTTGGCAGTCGGGTCTGGCTCCTAAGTTGTCGTCTGGAGCCTGAAGATTCCCTCCACTTCTTACTTGAGCAGTGGGGTTTCTCTGGAGGTTCCGCAATGGAGACAAGTCTTGACTCCAGTGGAGACGTGAACGTCCGCTTTCCTCCCGAGCTGTAGCTGCAGTGTCAGTCTTACCGTTGAGGTGACACAGGGATCTGGGGCTTCCCCTCGAGACTTTCCTCAGGGTTGAAACACGTGCCAACGTGGTGGCAGCCAATCCTCAGGGTGACTGTCAAGGCGGCCCAGGGCCACCAGGTTCTGATGGAGTGGACAGAGACATCTGGTGGGCTCATGGAACAGGTGGCGTGACCCCCGGAGTTCCTCTGGACACTCATGTGGAGAGCACCTCCTCTTGAGATCTGACGGGACGGTCGGCAATCCATCCCTGAAGAAGCAGGTAAAGGAAGCCTGATTTCGTGCGGAGCAGGGGGACACGGGGTTCCTCTTGAGTTGTGGGGGGACCCTCGATATTTCTCTTTAGTGGAGACATGAATGTTGGGCTATTCTTGAGTCACTGCAAGGGTGTGAAGGAACCCGTCGAGGTTAGTGAGGAATGGAGTGTTTTCCCGTGAGGTGTTGCAGAGGACAAGGGCCTCATTTCGCCTGAAGGGGAGATCCTCCTGGTTTTTCTCAAGTTGTGGTAGGTTTCTCTCCACTTAGGACGGGGAACCCAGGGATCCACGGCTGAGGCCTCCTTAAATGCCAGGCTCCCAGCGAGTTGCCGGGGGCCTCTGAGGATTCCTTGGCAGTCGGTTCCAGCTCCTAAGTCCTCATCTGACACCTGAGGATTCCTCTCCACTGCAGAGGTGTACCGCGGGCTTCCTCTGGACCCTCCCCAGTGGAGTCAGGTCTCGTCTTGAGTGGAGACATGCACCTCCGCTTTCCTCTGAGCTGTAGCTGCAGGGTCGGTCTTCCCGTCGACGTGACACAGGGGTCTATGAGATTCCCTTTGAGGCTTTCCCACAGGGTTGAAATACGTGCCACTGAGGTGTTAGCCAATCTTGGGGTGACTGTCGAGGCGGCTCAGGTCCACCTGTTTCAGTTGGAGAGGACAAAGACTTCTGGGGGTCTCATGGAACAGGTTGCATGACTCCAGGAGTTCCTCTGGACACTCCTGTGGAGAGCACCTCCTCTTGAGATGCCACAGGACTGGCGGGAATCCTTCTCTGACAAATCTGTGAAAGGAACCCTGGTGTCTAATGGAGCAGTTGGACACGGGGTTCCTCTTGAATTGTGGTGGGAACCTAAGTGTTCTTCTCGACTGGAGACGTGAATGTCGGGATATTCTGGAGTCACGGCAAGGGTGTGAAGGTACCCGTCATGGTTCATGAAGCATGCGGTGACTTCCCATGAGGTGCCGCAGAG